>VXBH01006912.1:0-27923 GCA_013400035.1 Rynchops niger | reverse complement strand
TCGGATAACCATTCCTCCACACCATTTCTTAGTTTTTGTTGAAAAACATGATCATATAGGAAATAATGGTTGTTGTGAAAAATCAGGTGTAAGAAGTCAAATGCCTGTCTTCCTTTTTCATGCTAACTTTTTTATGACACTGCCTTTAAAAACAGTATCAGTGGAAAAGTGCTACAAAGAGCAGTTGAGGGAAATAGAGCAGGAAAAGAGGAGCATCACATTTCTGTAGAATCAATATTTCCTAGATTTCTAGGAAAAAGAACAGTAGCTAGCCTTTATATGGTCTTTGGAGGAAAAAAAAAAAAGTGCAAAAAATTAAAGAATTTTGTTAAATACTAAGAGGAAAACTAAAAGTAAAACTAGACATAACATCCTGATATTGGTAAGGAAATGAGGAAAAAGCACACACAGAAGAAAGATACTTGTATGTTTACACTAATGGCAGTGCTGCTGCAGACATTGCCGTGAGAGCAGAATCAGGTCCCAAATGAATGGAACGATAAGTATAGTGGAAAATTGTTTTGAAATGGTGGTAAAATTGGTGCAGTGCAACTTGGTTTTGGTTGGGCAGCCAGTGGTGTGTGACAAGAATCTTCTGAAGCTACTGAAAATCTTGGAAGCATTTGAAAATTAAAGTAATAAACTATATCTGTGTAAGAAAGAATAAGTCTGTGACAGAGTTGAGCAAAAAGATAATGTCCAAGCAGCTGATTAGAGTTAGATTTCCTACAGTGTAGGAGGAGTCAGATCCAGATTCCAGATTCATTCAGGCTTCTTATGAAGCCCAAGGCCTTAATCTGAGCCTACAGTATGATCTGCCTGGGATTTTGGTTCAGTGGGTTCAATTTAAATTACCTCCAGCATTTCATCTCACAGCTTCAAGTTAAGCGCTTCCACAATATTAAAGTGTTCTGTAGCTTTTTTTTATTATGACACTGTGGGTTTGTGCAATCAGAGAGAACAAAAGAATAAATAAATGCTGTTGTCACTTGGAGCCCTAAATGAGACTGTAAAGGAGCCTAAAATTAGACCAGCTTCAGAGGAACATATTTAAGCTATTGAAACTTCAGTCAAAAAGTTATATCACTTGGAGAATTCCTTGTGCAGCCATCAAGGGATGAAATGCTGAAATTTTACAGTTTTATATTGCCTTATCTCTGTTATACTATTTACTTGTAAGGTTTCTGCTTAGCTGAAAGCTAGAGTGGAAAAAGTGGATCTGCTAGAATCTGTGAATTAATCTCATCAGAAATACATTTTCCTTGCTGAACGAGTACTTTACACTAAACCTAAACTATGCCACAGTTTATCTTGCATAGTCAGTGTTTGCCAATTAAGTAATGTCAGATTTACCAAAAAGTTTGAACTGAGGATTTAATGAGATGGCTGGAGACTGTCTTGGGCACAGTGATTATGAAATGATAGAGTTTTGATTCTCGGAGAAGTAAGCAGAGGGGTCAGCAGGACTGCCACCTTGGACTTCTGGAGGGCTGACTTTGGCCTGTTTAGGGGCCAGTTGACCTAGTTGCTGGGGAGGCATTCCAGAAGGGCAAAGGAGTCCAGGAAGGCTGGACATTCTTTAAGAAGGAAATCTTAAAAGGCACAGGACCTGGCCATCCCCATGTGCCAAAAGACAAGACGGAGGGGAAGAAGACTGGCCTGGCTGAACAGAGAGCTTTGTCTGGAACACAAGAAAAAAAGGAGAGTGGTTGACCTTTGGAAGAAGGGGCAGGCAACTCAGGAGGACTACAAGGATGTTGTGAGGTTATTCAGGGTGAAAATTGGAAGGGCCAAAGCCCAAACAGAACTTGATCTGGCAACTGTCTTAAAAGACAATAAAAAATGTTTCTATAAATACATTGGTAACAAAAGGAGGGCTAAGGAGAATTTCCATCCTTTATTGGATGCGGGGGGAAACCTTTATTTTTAAAGACTTTAATAAAGCCTTTGACACCGTTTCCCACCGCATTCTGCTGGAGAAACTGCTTGCTTATGGCACTGCCTGCTTCTGTCTTGGATGGGCATACTCTTGGCTATGTAAAAAAAGCTGTCGGCGTGGCCCATCCTAAAGAGTGGTAGTGAATGGAGTTAAATCCATCTGGTGTTCTGGTTGCAAGTGGTGTTCCTCAGGGCTCAGTATTGGGGCCTGATCTCTTTAATATCTTTATCAGTGATCCAGACTTTGAGTGCGCACTTAGTAAGTTTGCAGACGACTCCAAATTGTGCGGGAGTGTCAATCTGCTTGAAGGTAGGATATCGCTACAGAGAGACCTGGATAGATGGGCTGATGCCAATGGTATGATGTTCAACAAGGCCAAGAGCCAGGTCAGGCACTTGGGTCACAAAAACCTCATGCAGCGTTACAAGCTTGTGGAAGAGTGGCTGGAGAGCTGCCTGGCAGAAAAGGACCTGGATGTGTTGGCCAGCTGGACACACTGCCAGCTCACATTCAGCCGGCAGTTGACCAAGANGTTCCTCAGGGCTCAGTATTGGGGCCTGATCTCTTTAATATCTTTATCAGTGATCCAGACTTTGAGTGCGCACTTAGTAAGTTTGCAGACGACTCCAAATTGTGCGGGAGTGTCAATCTGCTTGAAGGTAGGATATCGCTACAGAGAGACCTGGATAGATGGGCTGATGCCAATGGTATGATGTTCAACAAGGCCAAGAGCCAGGTCAGGCACTTGGGTCACAAAAACCTCATGCAGCGTTACAAGCTTGTGGAAGAGTGGCTGGAGAGCTGCCTGGCAGAAAAGGACCTGGATGTGTTGGCCAGCTGGACACACTGCCAGCTCACATTCAGCCGGCAGTTGACCAAGATGGCCAACAGGATCCTGGCCTGTATCAGGAACAGTGAGGTGAGCAGGACCAGTGAAGTGATCATCCCCCTGTACTCAGCACTGGTGAGGCCGCACCTCAAGTACTGTGCTCAGTTTTGGGCCCCTCGCTATAGAAGGGCATTGAGGTGCTGGAGCGTGTCCAGAGAAGGGCAATGAGGCTGGTCAGGGGTCTGTAGAACAAGTCTTTCTGAGGATCAGCTGAGGGAGCTGGGACTGTTTAGCCTGGAGAAAAGGAGGCTGAAGGGGAGACCTTATCTCTCTCTACAACTACCTGAAAGGAGGTTGTATCGAGGTGTGGGTCAGTCTGTATCTTTTTCCAAGTAACAGGCAATAGGACGAGAGGAAATGGCCTCAAGTTGCGCCGGGGGAGGATTGTATTGAATATTAGGAAAAACTTCTTCACTGAAAGTGTTATTAAGCATTGGAACAGGCTGCCCAGGGAAGTGGTTGAATCACCATCCCTGGAGGTATTTAAAAGATGTGTAGATGTGGCACTTAAGGACATGGTTTAGTGGTGGACTTGGCAGTGCTAGTTTATCAGTTGGACTTGATGATCGTAAAGGTCTCTTCCAACCTAAACAATTCTATGAGAAACATATGGTGACTGTACATATCTCTGCCCACAACATGGCAGTCTTCTTTTTTGTCAGTGGTATTGGACTTAAACTGAGTGTTTTTATAGTGATAGTGGATTACAGCATTTGATGTAGTTCTTTTAAGAAAGATTTATTTTTAAAGTAATTGTCAAAAATAATACCTTTCCAACACTTTTTTCATCACTGGGTTTGCTTGTAAGTTAAAAAAAATAAAAATATATGCAGAACAATCCTAAAGAAATGTTATAAAGAAATAGATGTGATTAATGCTGAGTATGAGGAAAAAGTATGATGAAAATGGCCTGTTTTGGATTGCATCTGGGTATCTTTTATACCTGAAATTTGATGACAGCCATGTACATTTTGTGTTTTCACTGACACTCTTTTCTCAAGTCTTTTATATTCCTAAGTACTAAAAACCAGGAGAGAGCTTAAAAGCTGCAACTATGTGTATATTCAATGCCGAAACTATCAAATTACCCCAAAGTTAGGACAGTCTGACAGCATACTGCCAGAAACTGTTTTGCACTTGCCGACTTGTTCCTGAGTATTATTTTATGAAAAATGATGTTGCACACCCAAACCACCCTAATTACAGTCCCTAAAACTGGTGGCTGAAGTTCTTTCATTGGTTTATGCAGTTTCATTTTATAGCAGAGCAATCTGTTGAAACAGATTGGCAGAGCTGTGACTGAGCTCTGAAATGATCATAGGAGTGGAGGAGTCATAAAGTTTAGCAGCTGTTTAGAAGATGTTCAGAAGATGTTAGCAGATGTTTAGCAGATTCTTGCAGAATAGGCTGTTTGATTATAAGGAAATAGTAGCTAAATCTTGTTCCGGAGTTAATTGCCTTAAGAGGCAATCCTATCAGCCAGAAAGGAAGTATTCATTTTATATGAATTAATATTTTATTTTAATTTCTTCATTTTCAGAAGTGTTTTACGAGACAGTTCTATAAGGATCTGAACTATTTTTGCACAATCTTATCTTGATATTAATAATAATTTAGTCACCAAATTTCAAACCTTTTTCAATAGAAAAAGAAATGATATTGGTTGGGGGTGCGTGTGTGTTTTTCTTCCCAAGTGTTAGTGATTATTTACACAGTGGTAGCTGTAAGTAGAATATGATAGTGTCTGAGTGAATCATGCTGTGCCTGCATAATCCCTACCCTTTCTCCTTAAATATAACAGCAAGGGAATTGTAGCTTTGACATTTCTGAAGAGTATAGCTGCTAACTGAGCTTGTAAAAGAAATGTGAAATGGTATTTGATAAGCATAGTCTTTGTCCTGAATTCTAGACAGGTTTTTGAAGGAAAGTTTGAGTGCCTGGAAGCCCTTACAAAAGACCACTATTTTTCTTCTCTCCCATTTCTCCACCCATGCAACATATAGCGCGTCATCCCCCCGGTCCTTTCCACTATTTCCAGGGAAATATCTTTATATTATGCCATTAAGTCATTAGCATTTTAGGTGTCCTGGCCGCATTGATTAGAGGTAAAAGACGCAGACTTCTTCCAGAGGTATTCACTGGACATGTCTACTAGGGACCTGAGCTATCTTGAGTGGGATATTTTGCTCGTGTTTCCTCTTCTTGGGGCACTTATCTTCCACATATCTTCATAGTGAAACTCTCTATTCAATTGTTTCAGTTACTTTCTGGTAAGGACCTCTCCAGTCTCCACAGCAATGGCAAGAAAGATGTGATGGATTGTAGCATATGCATTAAGCTTGTACGCATCTCTGGAGATTAACATTTTTTCTTATTCTTTGCTTATTGGTGAATCTTCAAGGAATAATTGGAGACAAGCACATTTCTGATGTCTCTTCAAACGCTTGAACGATCCCATATTCATATCACCAGTCCTGCTCTGAAGCCACTATAGATGCACCACACTTCACAGCAGTTCAGTTTAAGCTGAGGAAAATTGATTTTAAAAGGAAGGGGCTTTCAGCCTCCTGTATTGTAGAGGTAATACTTTGCTATTTTCTCACTTTGCAGATTAACAAGGTATTACATGTATAATGCTTTAAGAACAGAAAATAGTTTCAAATATTGCAAGGCACTTTGTCGCAACAAAAATTTTACAAAAGTATAAAACATACAATACTCTGAACCATGATATTTTTCACACGTACCTTGTCCTTGGTGGAGACCTGGGAGGGTGAGGCTGAGCTCATTTGGATTTGTCAGGCGTTTGGTTTTATTTTTTTTCCTTAAGTGCTGGTATGGCATCAGAAACTATGAGTGATTTTACAAATTGTGCACTGTCTAAGTGACGTTACTCTTTTCAGATATATCAGGCTGTATGGTTACAATTCAGGTTTCTAAAACGAAATCCTGAGCTTGGTTCAGCTACAGGCTGTTTTGTGTCTTCCTGATACTATGCTCTTTGGATTCCATTTTACATCCTAGCTCTTACTTCATGATATTCATCAATGCTGTACGTTCCAATAATCAAAGACATTGAAAGAACAGCAAAGTTAGAGTACTAATAACATTCTGCTGTGAAGTACCACACCAGCCTTGCATGATGCTGAATGTACAAAACAGATCACTGAAAAAAAAAGCTTGTATTACAAGTCTGTAATGAACTGTAAGTCTTGTTAATCGTTCATAATTGTGCTCAGAAAGGAAAAGGGCAGTGGTTAATACTGATACAGCAAATGTCAAAATCCTGATTAAGTATGAACATGCACGGAAATGAATCTGCTGAGCAGTACCAGGCAACAGATATTTTGAGTCTGCTGCTCTGCTGCTACTTTTCTTGTTCATGAAGTAGACAGAAAATAGCTCAAGGAGGAGAGGCATATTTGCAGAAGGGGGTAGAACAGTAAATGGGATTGATGAGCTGATTTTGCAAAATGTCAAAATATATAACTGCATTTTCATATCAAAGTTCATATAAGACACGTTCATAATATAGCAAAAACCACCGATGTCGTACAAATAAACACAGTTTAATAAATGTGATTTTGTGATAATAATGTTTTTCTAACAAGAGAAATTAACTTGAACCACCTGAAATTTGCGGTCACTCAGTCAAGAATGAAAGAGGTGTACATTTTTTGTGGGATTTTTTTGTTGTTGAAAAATAACTATGTTTAAATATCTGTGGATTTGTGAGTATTTCCAGAATTTTAATTGATACACAGGAATCTAATACCTTTTTATTATCTAGTAAGATGGAGCTTACAGCATCTTTAGCATTCTTGGTCACTGTTTCTCCTGTAATGAAGCACACATTTTTATATTGTTGCAAAGGTGTGTTTGTGTGCATGAAGGTTTTCTTTCCAGTAGGTTACCTGTGTGAAATAACTTAAGTCTTCTTTTGCTCAGTTTTGCTTTATTTGGTCTCAAAACTGTTTAAAAAGGCTGATCACTTGCACAGAACGAATTAAACCTGCTACACAAGAAGAATCTCTTATTTTATGGAATTTATTGTTTCATCAGTACTGCATTTATAGCTTTTTACTTTGCTTCTGTCTTTTCTAGCTATTAATTTTATTTAAAATCAGTTAGATTTAAGGACAAGTGGTCACACATTCAGTATCTGTAAAATAAAGTCCTTTACCCAGGAGTACGGTCTTTTATCGCTGTTCTCTGATGTTTAGTACATCATCAGTACCATTTGAGGTTTTTCAGGCCATGTCAAAACCTCTACCACATACTATTAATTTTATTTAGCATCCACTATCAAGCTTTTCAGGGTAGTTGGTTACATGGTCCTGAAAATACAGCAAAAGTTCACTCAGAGAGAAAGGCTTTGTGCCTGTTCTCTACTTGTATGCTTGAAATGCTTCCAAACCTTCTTCATCTTACAGGTGTCTGGAGCATTCCATGGTACAGCAGGTAGTTTCTACCAAAGCGATGAAGTCTTTATTTTTCACTGCTGTGTTGTAGACTAATCGCTCACTTCTCCACATGCTGCTGTTGATGTTAGTGCGTGCAGGACTGGGATTAATGGGAGCGTGATTCCCTGAGTTACACCTTAATATCCTCTGGTTGTCAGTGACTTCGAAACCTATGAATTTAGGTGTGGTGAGGAATTAATATCCAATGATAAAAAAATAGAAACATCAAATGAGGCAAAAAATACGTGAAAACACTTTCATAACAGTCTCATATTCTTTTTGATCAGTTGCTTGTTATGAGCTGTAGGATAAACTTTGTTTCCAATTCTCTATTGAAGTTATCTTGACATCTGCCTATTTACCAGTTTTGGCACTAGTATACAGGGAAAAACTGCCTGAGTACATAGGTATGTATGTATTTATTTTCTCCCTTCCTTTGGCAGAGAGAACTGTAAAGGCAGCGCTTCTGGCGTTGTCCCAGGGCAACAGAAATGATTCATGTTTCTCCAACAGCTGACTTGTGAAATGATGTGGCAGAAAGGATGCCGCTTGTCATTTAACATCATTTTAGACTGTAGATACTACGGTGAACTGCCTTTCAGATGAGGCTTAACCTTGAGAAGTGACTTCCAAAAGAAAGTCAGGGAGTGCTCCGTATGCACTGCTCCAGCGACTCCTTAACTAAACCAGCTGGAGTGCTCCATCCTTTGGGGGCAGACCACACCAAAACAACAGCAAAGACCCTTCGGACTTTCTACTGCGTGCATGCTTTGCTTTCTTCTGTCAAAATGTAGCTTGACTGATATGGCTGAAGATATCTGACAGAGTGCCTAAGTGATATAACCTTCTGGGTCATAAAAATTTACATCAAACTTGGAGTAATGCTGCTATAAACGTGAAGTGACACACCACATAGCTAACACGTTCATGCACAAGGATTCTCTAATAAAATGACTGAATATGACCTTGCTTTAAGGCAAGCTGCTTTGTGAGTGAGTGCTGAAAAATACTATGTGGTTCTTGATATATGGCTTGCATTAGAGGAGCATGACATTAGTTTGTCGGCAGCTTAACTTGCAAGAATCTAGAGTTTCAGGTTTTGCTTTATAAGAAGACAAATAGGAGAAAGGAATTTGTAGGTGCTTCCAGAAAGAAAATAGCAAGAGTAATATAATATGTTATAAATATAATAGCAAAATGTGTAATGTCTAACACATCAACATTGATGTTTTATTTATATAATGTTTTATAATACAAATACAGAGGAGTAATTACACTAACTCAGAAGGGTAATACGAACTCAGTGGTGCATGTGTGGTGTGTGTGTTATGCTTATTGTTCTGGCATATACTTCCTTTTCTATTAGTTCACATATGTTTGTGTGAAACTTTGAAGTGTGAATAGACCCCTAAAGATCATTTGGATATCTGCTGTGTGGCCGTATGTGCATGTTGCTATATACACACAATGTTTATATGCAGAAAGATGCCAGTTCTGCTTATCTTCTTATCCACTCACAAAGGCACAGTTTGAAGAGGGCAAAGTGTTAGATATGAGTCAGAGGATGCCGCTGTACTCAAGCTAATTTCTTTTTACATAAAACAGGTGGTGATATGCTTGTCTGTGTTTTGGTTAGCTTAAACAGTGTCTGCTAATCTATCTATTTAAATAACTCTTATCTATTTAAAAGGAAACAAGTATGTTGATTCATTTGTCAGATAAAATACAGATGAAACTTTACAATTTAGGTCACTTCCTACTTGTCTTACAGTAGGCACTGTTTTACAGCAAATGGAAATTTCACATGCCAAGAAGTTTCACAGTTTGTACTTCATAATACACAGCTAATTTTAATGATTCAGGGAACCATTAGCAAAACAAATTTAAGGTTTGAAATCACATTCATAGCCAAGTTAAGGAAGAAAAGTTAGTTATTTTCTTTTTTTTTCTCGACAAATGAAGATTAACTGCTACCCCATTTATTTCTTGTCTAGCTTGCTTAAGAGTTTTGTTTTAGATTTTGCTGCTTTGTAATGAGTAATTTAATACCATAACACAAATGCGGTATTGTGCCTATGTAACAGATATTAATACATAAGACAGTTGTATATTACCCTAGAAGCAATAAATGGTCACATATTTGCTCCAGTATAGTAGATTCTTAAACTTTTAACTAGAACAAGGTTAAGAAATGTTAGTCCCAAATACTTAATATCTTCCTTTTTTCCTTTTTACATTCAATTAGTTCAAAAAATGTTTGGCTAGTACATACAGATACCTGAATGGTATGACATGAATCCTAATTTGCTGGGCTAAAGTATCTTTGACAATAAAGAACAAAAGCATGGGAAATGAGCATTAAAAAAAAAAATAAAACTTTTTTTTCAGTTCAATTACAGAATAATAAATCTTTACAATGAGAGAAAAGTGAAGATTAATTCCTATTTTATCAAATTTATTCATTCAAGTTTAATTGATTCAAGCTTTAAAGACGGCATAAAATCCTTCAGTGAATTTTCGTTTCCCTTAACAACTTTTCCCCATGCTTAATGTTTTTCTATAATAATGCTTTCCCAATAACTGACCTACGTTTCCAGTGATGCAGCCTCAGCCCACTTCTGCTTCTCTTCTAAAAAAACTAGTGCAAATAATTGACCTATTCATCTCTACAGAATGCCTGTTATATAAGCACTTAATTTGTTGCTCTTTTTGTTTTTTTCCTCAGTTGACCGATTCTCAATCGGTTAATTTTTCTTCACTACAGTTCCTATAACTCAATTTGAAAGTTCCTTGAATTAAAAGCATGGTGATCTGTTCATTAGTTTATTTTAACAAAACAACAAACCAAGCCAAAACCAACCCATGTGATACATTCCAGAAATCTTTTTTAGGGTTATGTCTGTTCAGTTTGATTTGATTCACATTAGTGAAGTGTTTAATTTTTCTTGTTTTGTAAGCTTCATGACCACTTTTTCAGTAGAGACTTCTCAAGCTGTATATCCGGAGATAGGCAAAGCTGCTCTTTGTTTTGGTCATTTTATGTGGTAAAGAATTTCACAATTATGATGTAAAACACGAAAGTTACAGTTTTACCTTTTGTATAAACTATGTGGGGAAAAATAAAAATTGAGCTTTTCCAAATTCTCTTTTGCTGTTTTCTAAAAATCTTACTGTATGGGTCTTTTTTGTCCTCTCACGGTTTTGTTAAGGTGATTGCTGTCTCTGAGAGACACAAAGTGAAGCCTATTTAAAGAACAAAACTGCTTCTGTGTACATACGTTGTTAAAGACACAGATGTGTGTGCTAGGCAGCATGTAGGAAACCACCATAGATATATAGGACTGCAAATGAACTCTGGAAGTCATTGAGACCATGTCCCTCACACAACTAGATTAATAATATCTGTAGCATTCCTGATAGCTATTGATATAGATGATTCAGGAATGGATACAGAAAATTAAGTCCTCATGCTTCCCTCTCCTTACTAGTAAATGTTCTTCCAACCTAAACCTTTTCCTTGCTCTGCTCGCCATAGATACAAAGTACAGGTCATCCTATAGTCCTTAAAGTGACCTTCTGACACAGCTGAAAGCTTGTTATCCTGACCTCAGTCTTCATTTCATGCAGTTAAGTCAGTCAGGATATTTAAGCTTTCTTTAAAGTCGTGTTTTCTAGATGCTGAAAGCTCATTGCTCTCTTGATTTTTGTGACCTAGTTCATATCGTTCCTGAAATGTGGCACTTTCTGATTCCTTTCTAAAGCTGAATGGAAGCCCAGCTTTTTTTGCTTCTTGCATCAGTGTGATATTTTGTGGTGGGCCACTAAGAACCCCAGATTACCTGATTGTTTTCTGCAGACTTCCTGCTTGTCAGCCTGCCTCTGGTTTACCAGTTCTGTATTTAGGCAATTACTATTTCTGCGTGAATGTTGGACCTTGCTCGCTCTCATATTGAAAGACTTTTTTTTAACTCGTGTTTTTGAATTTTTTTTAGAACTCCTTTGAAATTCCATCTTGTCCTCACTTATTCAGGAAGTCTTTCCCCTTTTTGTGTTATTTGGGAATTTAATAAGCGTAGTTTATCCTCATCACAGATTTTTTGCTTGCGAAGGATTCTTAAACTGGTGTTAGAACTGACCTGCCTGCTGGGTAGGTATTAATATCAGAAAGCCTTATGGGTTTTTCTCATTGTTATCTTAATTCGAATGTGCTATCTAAGTATGCTTATTTGCACTTTCAGGTTGCAAGAACGGCAATAATATGTAGTTCTTCGTCATGAAATACCTATCTGAATAGTATCTTCTATTAACAAGACAATATTTCAAAAGCATGCCTTGATTAAAATTCTTCCTAGTTTATTTCATAGATTATTAATAAATACAGCACTAGAGAGGCTTCCTACTGTGTAGGTTTTAATAAAAAGAGAAACAGAGTCCTAGGGCTATGAAACTTGTGGTTTTCTTTCATTTCAGTGTAAGTGGTATCATTTCATTTTTATTTTAGTGAGTACATGTTAAGCTGAGTGAATAATGTCATCGACTGCCTACAGTAGGTTGTTTTGTAAATCCTGTTATTTATTTCTGTACCTTTTAAAAATGAAATAATTTCAGAAGCAAATAAGTTTCTGTTCAGTTGTATTGACCAGCATAAACACTCCATCTATGCGCACAGGCTCCAGCTATACAAGATTAAACTTCGCATGCCTTCCCTTCTCTTTGTGGAGCTGTTTCACAAAAGCTCTTTCTGGCCCCAGCTATTACCATAAACTTTTCAATGTCCTTTATCTGCAGTAAATGGGCCTTTTGCATCGACTATTTCTTCCTGATTGAAAAATGGACAATTATAATCACTTCTTGTAACAAATGTACGACAGAAGTATCGATTTCTGAACCAGAAGCTATTACTGGTTGTACATAAAGAGGGCTTGGTAAATATATGCAACTACGTGTGAAAATCCCAGCCTCGCTCAGCAGCAGGATCTGCTAAATTCTTGATTGACTGTGTGTGTCCTGGAGCCCTCTCGGGCTGGAGGGCTCCGAGTGTAACATATTTATATTTCTCCACATTTGAAGGACAGACCCACAAAATTATATGTATATTATTCTGCAAATACAGTGCCAGATAGTACCACTGATGATATCACTTAAGTTTGTGTTACTTTGGTGCAAGCATAGGTCACAGAGCTAACAGTTCCGTGGATATATTTTTTTCACCTTTCAACTCTTTACAAGATTATGTGACTTAAATCCAGGATTTATTTTTTTCCTGTCCCACAGGGAGTTTTGTAACTGGAACATGAAGTGGGATTAATAGCATATTCTAATGTGTGACTTGCAGAGATCATAGTGCTCATGGAAACGTGAGGCTAGGAAGGACCCCCAGCGATCATTTAATTCAGCAGCTGGCATTGACGCAGGATGTATTGTACTTAAACCAAGGTTTTGTCTAAGGTTGAGTCTTAAAACTTTAACTGAAGAAGACTACAAGCTTCCTATTGCTGCCTTTCATCATTGTAAGATTGGGAGAGCTTTCCCTGTTATTTACCTTGAACCTGTTTTTTACAGCGTAACGTGATTTTCTTTTTGCACGTCATCTTCTGTTGGATAGCATCCTCTTTATCATGACAGAGAACGATGGGTGTTTTTTCCCTCTTCTGTCTCTCTTTTTTTGTATCAAAGAAAACCCATTCCTTTAGTTTCACCTTATGCGCTTTTTTATGCTTCACCTTATGCTTCTTAAAACCTTTCAGGGTTTTTTTGCATACTTTTAGAAATGTAGATTTATATATTCTGAATTCGTTGTAATTTAGTTCAATTACCTTACGTTTTATTCCAGATATTACATAGGCAAATGAACAAATTATATTCAGGGTGTACAATGAACATTGTATGAACATTGTCAACAAAAAGCATTACCCAACAAGAGCATTCCAGAGATATGTTCCTCTTTTTTTTAAAATTAAATTGGATTTGAAGGATACCTATGTACAGAAGATATTAAAATTAGATTTATCAATTGTTTGATTTATTTTGAAGAGAGATGTAAAGGTTTTGTTTAACGGCACAGCCTAGAAGTATACGATTTGTAAATAACTTTAGAAGTGCCCTATGTAAAAATATGTCTTGGCAAGCTAATGATACCTGATGAAATTTATCATTTATTTTAAGCATTTCTGTGTTTAGATACTGTGTGTGTGTGCGCGTGTGTGCGTGCATGTCTGTATAATTTCAAATTTCATTCACCTGTTGCAGCCTAGAATGAGTTGTGCATTCTCCTGAAGGAAGATGTTATACAGATTGACTTAAATTAGGGAACTAAACTTGATAAAAAAGGGTTTGTTCTAGATTTTCTTTTTGTTCAGTTACTCATTTGGAAGTCTGGTCTAATGAAAAGGTTTTAAACAAAAAAATTCAAAAGTAGTAGTAGTAGTAGTTATTTGACCTGAAAGGTTTTTGTCATTATACTAAAAATCAGAATCTGTTGAAATCAGCTCAAAATCAAATAATTGTACTTGGCCAGTTAGCCCAAGCAGTATCCTCCCGGCTCATTTCAGGTTACCAAGTGCAAGATTGCATTTTGCAAACCTGAGACATGAACAAAGTCCAGTGATGTTCTCTCTCCCTTGCTCTTCTCTCTCTCTTCCCACCGTGTCATCCTCCAGGGTCCCAGTTCCTCACGAGTTTTATTCTCTTGACCCATTACCTCTCAGGTTTTTCTGAGAGGGAGGGCAGTGACATTATCCCATGCATGCGCCCTAATTATGTCAATCAATTCCCTTAGAGGCCTGTAAAGACTGTGGCTTTAGAGGGACGAAGTTGAATGTGATACACAGAAGTAACGACAGATAAATGTTTAATATTCCTTAAAATGTCTTTAAGGGCTGCAACCCCTAAAAGCACAGGTATATAAGCACTCCATTAGAAATGGAGTAAGTGCTGTAAATCATCTTGAAATAGCCATGTGCTTAATGCTGCTGTAGTCTTTAAAGAAGATACAGAGTGTGAGCAGCTAATGGTTTGGCCTCAGAAAGTCTTTGTGAAGTGGAGAGTAATGCAAGTGCCAAGTGCGGGAACACTTATTTTTATGATACAAGCCTGTGAATAGGCAGGTGTTTAGACAGTATTTAAATAATGGGTTTTCTTAACACAGATAAACATTGGATTCCTAGTTGCCTCACTAGGCCAGCAAATATTTACTCTATTAATGATTAACGAGGACGTTTTGAATGACTTGTAGAATTCATGATGCTGATAGTAAATACCTCATGAATTGGCCGGAAACGTCTTCGAGGGATAGGTATTAATCATGATTACAACTGTGGCGCCTATTGTCAAACCAAAATGCGGACCATCTTGTACTGGGTGCTGCATAAACACATCCAAGTACTTCATGCCCTACAATACTTGTAATCTAAAAGGAGACACGGGGGCTATCTTAAAAAAAGAAGGGCTATCTTAAAAATGGCTTAGAGGTGGTGTTCGGGCAATGGGATGTCTAAAAGTACCTTGGTAATAGTAAATGCTTGTCAGAGCTCTTTACTCCCTGGTTGCTTTGGGTATAATTTTATTTAAGTGTTCGTATGGGTTTACATTGCTAGGCAAATTCTGCAATTTTATGCAATCTTTCCTGTGTCTATTACCCGTTTATACAGGTGATGTACACTGGGTGATAGCAGAATTACTCCCTTTCTTATTTTTGCATTTCTATTACCATAGTCATTTTAAGGATGACAGTTGAAACTGTTTTCCAGATTACTTTTAATTTATCCTTTCCAATCTAGTTGTTAGTATCTAAATCAGAAATGGTACATCAATATATACACGAATGGTACATGGTAGTGTAGTGATAGGACGAGGGGTAACAGTTTTAAACTGAAAGAGGAGAGATTTAGATTAGATATTAGGAAGAAATTTTTTTTTACTCTGAGGGTGGCGAGACACTGGAATGGGTTGCTCAGGGAAGCTGTGGATGCCCCATCCCTGGGAGTGTTCAAGGCCAGGCTGGATGGGGCTTTGAGCAGCCTGGTCTAGTGGGAGGTGTCCCTGCCCATGGCAGGGGGGGTTGGAACTAGGTGATCTTCAGGGTGTCTTTCAACCCAAACCGTTCTTTGATGCTATGAATATATTATTTTCCTTGTGTTATTTATTATTCCTGTATTCGCTAAGTCAAATCAGTCCAATGTCACTGTGTGGATCTAGCAGGATTGCTGTCGTCATATGACATCATTTGCGAAAGGACTCAATTTGAATTTTGAGTCTATTATTAGTTGAATTTTGAGAACAGGTAACTGGCAAGTAACGAATTTAGTTTGCCTATTGTCCACATTTTGGTCTGGTCAGTTGATTCATGTCAGGTTCATAGGTAAGGAAAACCAAGTTTAGTGTCTTTTCAGAGTGGAATCATTTTCAATAGCCTAAGATTTTATGTAGAAAAAGAGGGATCTGCTTAAACAATGGGAAAAGGAGAGGTGCCTTTTCATGATCATGTCTGGGGAAACCATCCGTCACTGAGGCAGCTTCAAAGTGCACTTCTGCTGCCCAGTGCGTAAGAGGTCTCTCATCAATCCCAGCTCTCATCAATCCCGCCCACACTCATTTGCTCAGCAGATTATTTGTTATGAAGACCTCTTGCTCTTTATCAGCTGAGAGTACAATTTCATAGATCGAGAAAGATAATGTTGTTTTGGTTTGAATTCATACCAAACAGCTAGATTCTATACATGCCAAAGTGTGTTTTCTATTATATATGTACAAACAGTCAAAATGAACTCTCACAAGATGCTGGTGTGCTGAATTATTTTTTAATGCCGTAGTCAATCAGTAATAAAGTCTGTTCAAAAGTTTGTTTACTCAGTTTGATCATATCATCCATTTTAATTGTGTTTAAATATCTTTAATGAGGAAAGATCTGTTAAAACCATAAAGTTAGATGGCAGGCATCTTTTGTTCACGGTCTCATAAGTATACATTAAAATAAGTTACTTGAGTCTTTTGGGAAAAAGTCCAAATTGTAATGTTTTGACAATTATGTCACCTCTGGTAGTACTTATTCTACTAAGATGATGATAGTGCCCATTAAAATGAGAGCACAGCACACATGAAAAGAAAATATTCTCTACCATTGACTGTTTTGAATGAAGAACAGAGTAATAAAAATTATACTGAAATTTGGTCTGTTTTTAATTGCTGTGCAGTGCACAGCAATTGATAGCTAAAGTGCTAATTATTTTTAATGTAATTACATTTAATTATCATAATTGCTACTTATATCTGCTGTCCTAATAGAGAGATGTTAAGTTCCTTATTCACGGAACTGTTATGTTTCCATCATACAGGGAAAAAATGAATAGGGAACGTATCATGGTTTTTGAGACAAACTGTTCTAGTGACTGCATCTTTTGGGAGCTACAGTTTGTAATAGGTGTCCATCGCAGCGTGTAACTGAGAGTCAGCTTTTCAGAACTCTGCCTGTGGCTCTTCCTCTTGTGGCTTGTGTAAATGGAAATCGAGACACTGGGAGCAGACACCAGATATTCCCATTTCTCATTTTAAATTTTATCCAAAAAAGTATCCCCCTAGCACTTCAAAAAAGAATCAGCAATTACACGTGTGATTGCAATTACAGCAGTGATTAAATATGAACCATGCTGATTGATATGTAACATTAACAAAGATTTTTGTTGTATCACAGAGCATGAAGTTATGCTGTACAGTATTTCTGGCATTAGAGCAGATATTTCATGTTTTATCATAAAACCTATATGAGGGGGATGTATATCAATGATACTCATACTCCACATTGCAAATAATGTATAATGAAATTCAGTTTCTTTGTAAAAAGCACTAACAACTAGATATTCAGAAGTAGTAACTGGGTTTTTGCTTGCCTTACTTGAGATGTACCTGAATGATTTCCTTCTATACCGTTAAAACTAATAAAAGGTTCTTGATGTGCCTGAAATTTAGCCCTGGGTCATCATTCACAGCCTTTTGGATGGAACTTTAATCTTCTTAACAGTTAAGTAGCAGGTACTGTATTCTTTAGAGGGTATCAAAATCTATTATGGAAAGACTGAAAACTAAAAAAATGCAGTGGATATTGATTTGGATAGCCTTGTTTAAAAATATATTATTAAAACTTAAAAAAACCCACCTTTAAAATAAATTCAGTGAAAAAAAAGAAGCATGCATAGCTGAATGATAGAAGGAAATATGCTATGCTAGAGTAAGGCAGCACGCACAGCTGCCTTTTTGGTCTGGACAGAAGTCATGCTTGTGCTTCACTGTGCTTCTGATGTATCTGAAATATAAGAAAGTATCACACGGCTAGTTGGTTTCTGTTCAGTCAAGAGTGCCATGACTGATAATGTCTACCAAATGTTTTCTATGTATTTGAAAATATATATATTTGTTTGGAGGTTGTAGTAAATACTGTAACTTCTTGCTTGCAGAAATGTGTCTGCTAGCCAGTTCACGACATCTCTTTTAGATCTCCTTGCTAGCATACATTTCACCAATAATACCAGGAATATCTGATTGGCGGGATATGGATATTACATTCAGAATAACTAAAATATGGTTGGGAATCTGAAGTTTGTTTGGTTTTTTTTCCTCTTCAAATGGCTAGGTCTGAAGTAGGAAAGATGGGTTCGCATGTTTCTTTTTTCCAGCATTGTAAGGTACGTTGACCGTTAGGAGGGAGCATGAGACTGAAGGGGTGGCAACCCACAGAATTCCACCTGCCTGTTCCATGCGTGAGTGTACATTTGTCAGGATGCTTTCCAGAGTTACTTGATGTTATGAAACAATGTTTAAAAAACCCTACTAGACAGTACTGGCAAAAAATTGCTGATATTTGCATTTCTCTTGATCTGTACTTATTGGTTTTTCAGATACACAGTGGCGATGTCCATTATATTAAAAGCTAAAAGCAAAACATTTATTAACCATAGCCATTCTAATTGGTTTTGAATCAGGGGAGAAGATGCTAGTTTTCCGCATATAGTCACAGGCCAAGCTGTGTTTGAAGAAGCATGACTAGGTGGTGTTTTCATGTGGATCTTTTGTTCATCCCACTTCCCCGAGTCAACTTTTCTCTTTCACCCTTTATTCATGCTTGGGGAAATGCTGACAAGTACATTGAATTCTGATGTGAAGAACAGTTCTGCTGTGAACTCGCTTGTTGGTTAAAAATCATTCCTTTTTCCTCTTATACTGGGGCTTTTTTTTGGTAGTTCACTCAAGAAACACTTTTACTCCCTTAAAAATGGATGAAGATGCGTGTGTTGCTTGCAACTTAATCTTTAGTTCTGAACTTTCACTTAGTGGGAGAAAAGACTGAAACAAAACAATAGAGTCTAGAAACAGCCTTGGTTTAGTACAAAGTCAGTAAGTATGTGTGTTTCAACTAAACATTTGAAATTAAGAGTTTATATAAGAAACAAGACTTTCCCACTGAGGGTCATAAAGCAAAAGCCAAGAACTTCTGCCCTGAAACACATGGTTTTGAGGGGAGTTCCTCAAAACCATTCCCAGAATCTCAGCACTTCCAGGTCGGTATTCTGAGAAACAGTGCTGTTGCAGAAGAAAAGATGAATAACAGAAAATTCAGCCTGGCTGCAAGTGACTTGGTTTTTACCCCACCAGCATTTGATTATTCAGATCCACAATTCAATGGAAATATATATAGGTATTTCTGAAAAGGCTTATATTAAACTTGGTCAACTTATATTTGCAATAGTTAATTTGTTATCTTTTTTTTTTTTTTTTGTAATTTTGATATATTATTTGGTGAAGGAATTTCATCAGCCTTCACCAAAACTGCAGTAAGATTTCTGACTTCCCATTGTCTTTCTCTGTATCTTATCATTAGTTCACCATAGGAAACCTGCTGTTATATTTAAACTTTTCCATATTTGCTTAACTTCTCTTGTTCATGATCATATAATTTTATCCTTTTTTCCTTTAGCCTTTGCTGTCATGTGAACCTTGTACAGTACTTATCAATCGTGATTGTTCTATAGGGTTTTTTTAATATTGTATGACAATACCATGTCTTTTATCTCATAATCACTAATTCTTCTTTCATATTACCTCTCTTGAAAGGAAATTAATCTTTTCCAAAGCACCGTTAGCCATACCAGTTACATCATGAAAAGTGTAATGCACTTCAGCATTTTGTTACCCAAAATAATAGTAATTACTTCCATATGGTCAAAAACTCAGCTCCTCAGTTCATCCTAAGTTTTGGTCCCCTGAACACCCACTATATAAATATATTAATTTTCTTTTCAACTCCTCCATTAAGTAAACCAACTAATTCCCTATGAAACAAAACTTCATTGCAATTCTGGTGATGATTTACTGTTAGGACTTCATCAGTAACTAGAATGGATGAGATTTATTTCATTTGTGCAGCCTTCACATTAACTAAGTTATTATGAAGTGAAGAAACATCAAAAAAGAAAAGTTGTGCTTTAAAACTGGAGCACCAAATGCTACATAATGGGAGCATGGCCACTTTGCAATAAGGGAACTAGCCACGACCCATATGGAAAGTGTCATTTTGCATTTGTTGGCTTGGAGATGATATGCTTAGCAGTGTGAGGCTGGATGTCATTTCTGGATTTATAATTGCGTTTACAATATTTCAGTGAAATTCAAAACTGTTCAAACTGAATTTGTGTGCAGTATCAAAATCTAATTTATGTTTATATACATAAAAATGCATATAACACTCAATAATAACTTATATTCTTCAATGTAGGCACTGTGAGATTATGCTTCTTTGTAAAGGAATAATTGCTACATATTGATACCTGTAGCTATAATTGCTCTCCATTGCTTCGTATTTATCTGTCATTGTACTAGGAGTGTAATTCCTGAAGTCTTCAAACCAGGGTATTTTCAGGAAGCTGATTTTATTTTAGTAGGATGCATTTTTCATGATAAAATTCTTAGAGGCTGACAATATATTTCTTGTGTAGTCTTGAGATCATTAAAGGAGAAAGAACTGAGGAAAAGGAAAAAAAACATAGTAAGTGAGAATGAGAGCAGGATATAATAAAAAAAATGGGTTTGAATAAAAGAAAAAGGATCGTAGGAAATATTGTCTTTTCAAGAAAAGGAATTTGGAGATGGAAAACACCCAAAATGTGGTACACTAGGTGTAGATCTGCTGATGAGGTTTTTAATGTCCATTTCTTTAGGTGTTATACCAGTATTACAGAAGTTGATACTTAATGTCTTAAGTATTGACACGGTCTCCCACAGCAATCCTCATAGGGACGCTTAGGAAGTGTGGGTTAGATGAATGGGCAGTGGGGTGGATTGAAAACTGGCTGAAAGCTAGAGCTCAGAGGGTCATGATTAGGGGCACAGAGTCTAGTTGGAGGTCAGTGACGAGTGGTGTTCCCCAGGGGTCAGTACTGGGTCCAGTCCTCTTCAATATATTCATCAATGACCTGGATGAGGGGATAGAGTGCACCCTCAGCAAGTTCGCTGATGACACAAAGCTGGGGGGGGTGGCTGACACACTGGAAGGCTGTGCCACCATNAGAGGGTGCAGCAAAGGGCTTCCAGTCATCTGGAAAAAAGACAGCTGAGGGGGGATCTTATCAATGCTTATAAATACTTCAAGGGTGGGTGTCAGGAGGATGGGGCCAGGCTCTTTTCAGTGGTGCCGGGCAACAGGACAAGAGGTGATGGGCACAAACTTGAGCATAGGAAGTTCCACCTAAACATGAGGAGGAACTTCTTTACTTGGAGGGTGGCAGAGCACTGGATCAGGCTGCCCAGAGAGGTGGTGGAGTCTCCAACTCTGGAGACATTCAAAACCCGCTTGGACACGTTCCTGTGCAACCTGCTCTAGGTGACCCTGCTCTGTCAGGCTGGTTGAACTAGATGATCTCCCTAGGTCCCTTCCAACCCCTACCATTCAGTGATTCTTCTCACTGTCCACATAATTAAAAAATGGAAGATACACAAGCTATCAGTTTCTGATTATAGCATTACGAGGAATTCTCTCCTCGGTAAGTCGTATAAACACAGATAGTAAATTATATTTTGCCAAATGCTTTCATTGGCAACATATAAAACTGTTTTCACCAACCTTGTTATAAAGAAACAGTTCAGTTTTGGATTGTGTTTGAGTTTTCTGTCACCAAAGGAGACTCTTGAGAGTCACACTCCTGCTAGCTTCCAGCTGACTGCAAGTGCATCCCCTGAAGTCTTTGTAAGATTTTTGTAGTACCTTTCCTTTTCAGCGGTGTCTCTTCCAGCTGAAATTACTTGCAGTTCAGTTAACACTTTTTTTTGCCTGATTCACAAGAAACATCAGAGTTGTTTTTTTCCTTTTGAAATAGCTATGGATTTTTGCCATCCTTCTACCTATTTCTTGCCTATTTTCTAACCTTAAAGCAAAAGTGTCTGCACATTTATATGCAAAAATCACCTACACTAGCCTATAACTGTCCTCTGCATGATGTATTCTCTTGTCTGGCTGATGTTCCCCACCCTTCCTGCCTCCATCACTGGGCTTTTAAATAGGGCAACATCTGCACCTAAATCTGGGAGTTGCAGGTTCTCACAAAAAGACTTTCTGTCGGGACTTGTATTTGAGCAGTTACGGATGTTTCATCTCATGAAACTCGGGAGTACAGGATTCTTTGTACCTGATATTTCAGCTGTGATACTGCAAAGCTGTTTCTGCCAGAGGAAAATCTGTAACAGGAAAAAGAAGAAAAAAATCAGAACCTGAGGAGGGTTGATAACAGGTTTCTAAGCACTGCAAGGTTTTATTTTCTGGTCATTGAGTTGTTCTTGGAGATGAATATGAGTCTATTTGAGAGATCTTCGCTGTTCTGAAGAGGTGATTCTGAACAGTTCTTGGGCTGAAATAGGAAAGATTTTTCTTTTTTTTTAATCAGAGCTAATCTCCATGCACATTTTCCTGCAGAAGTACGGATCAAGAGTGAGAAAGCAGCAGCCCAGCTGGGAGAGGGCAGTATTTAGTAGGCAAGGTTGAAATACACAGAGCAGTGTGGATGCTTGGGCCAACTTGCCATAAATGCTTCAGCTGTGTTAGTGCAGGACTCTGCTGAGCATCTGCATCCTCTCCGCCTGTTGCAAAATATAGGTGTGGAAAAATGCCTTGATACAGGACAGGATGCTGTACCAGCACCTCCAACAACCAAGTCAGGTCTGTACTTTTCTGGCAGACTGTAACGGGTCAGGCAGGTCCCATCATGGCTTTGGATTGTTTGTAGAGTAAAGGAATGGCATGTCTGAACCACTGCGGAAGAGGAAAAGGAGGTGGCCGATAACTGATTCATCTGTATGCAGTATAGGGACAGACTCATTGAGTACTGATATATACGCAGACTCAGGAGACATATTCATATATCTGTAAAATGAAATAGTAAGTCCTCTTTTAGATTTTGCCTCAAGCTTTACTGTAGTGTGAAGAATACCAACACAAAATGGGATTACACCTGAAATAAGACAATGTAGTACATGTTTTTAGTGTTCCTCGTTCAACTTGTTGCACCATGCTGTTCACATTTCACTTTGTTTTAATTAAATTAACTTCTCACTGAAATTAGTTTTCCAAATTCTAATGCGCACTCCCTAATTTACAGTTTTTTTCCAGCGACAGATTTACCATTTGGTCAAAAAACCCCTAGTAGATAAAAAGATAAAAGGCTACGGTTTTAATAGAAGATTAGGCTTTTCTAAGTCTCTGGGAATAATTAAGATCTAGTTGACCTATGAATATTTATAAATGTGTTAATTAAGGGATGTGTGAGTGAATCCACCTTGCTGTGTCACATACTCATTAACCCTAGCAACTCCCAGATGTTCATTGTATCTGTGTTAAGGACAACCCACAATTCAACTGTATTATACCAATTTGAGGAGGTCTTCCTGAGGTGGTGTTTAAATCTGTGTAAGACCAAAGTAAGTAGCACAGGCTCAGGAAACACTGCATGCTAAAGGGCTGTGTCTGTGGCTTCAGCGTTTTCACCAAGGTAGCTGTGAGGGTGCTATGATGCTGACCATTCCTTGAAAAGACAAAGGACTTTTCAAAATTGTATTTCGCAGTTATTTTATGTATTGAATTTGATGCAGTAACTTTGTATCTATTTTTAAAAAATGCCTAACTAGTAATAAATGAGTGTTAATAAGGGAGAGGTTTATTGCCTGTGCTTCTTACTATTAATTAAAAAAAAAACCTGAGAATTTTTATATTATTTTTCTGAAATTGCCCTAACAATAAGTATTTAAACATCTTAGTGAATTAATGGTAGGCTGAGGAATTGTCTTCAGACTTGCAAGAGCAGTGCCTGGCTGAAGTTCCAGGAGCAGGAACCATTTCTAACTGCACTGTAAGTGCACATAAGCCCACCTTCAGCTGGACTGGGGATGTCAAAGCATTTTAGGCTGAACCACTCCTTTAAGGCCAGACTGGACTGGACTGTTGTTATAGTGGTATATTTACAAAGGGTCACGTTAGCCAAGAAAGGTCAGTGAAATCAATTCAGAAAATTTAAATACTGTTACTTACTCTGAATCAATTGTTGAAAGAGTTTTTCTCCTCTTTCTGGAAGATTATTAGCTGCTGTTTTTTCTCAAGAAAGCCAGAGCTGAAGGCACCCTTTGTGAACACTGATCAGTGCACTCTGGTACACTCTGGTACATAGTTAGGCCTATATAGAGCCAAGTCATGGATGTTTAATTAAAGAACACATTGTGTTTTGCCAACACAAGTCTCCTTGAATTGCATAGTGTCTGTACTTGGAGATAGTGAGGGTTAAGAAACCCTCCCTGGTTTGTCTTAGTGGTTAATCCACTGTTAAAATATACTGCCTTAATCTGGGCTGAATTTATCCAGCTTCTCTTTCTGGCTGATAGAAGGGGTTTTGATTTTTTGGGGTTTTTTTTTTTGTTTGTTTGGGTTTTTTGTTTGTTTTGGGTTTTTTTGTCCTGTCCTTACTTCCTCCAATACATCAAAAAGCTCTTTAATATTTGTTGTTTCTTCCCTTTGAAAGTCCCATATACTGTAATTAAGCCCCCACTAAATCTTGGTTTTGATAAATAAACAAATAGATTGAGCTCATTAAGACTCTGACCATAGGACATTTTCTCCAGACTTCAGACAGGTTTTCTGGCTTTTTTCTGCACTCTTCCTAGCTTTTCAGTCACCTTTCAAAATGCGGTGCTCAGATCAGGGATAGGGGGGAGTAGTAAGACCCACTCACCAAGATCTGGAAGTGCTGCATTATAGACTTTCTTATGCCAGCTTCCCAATAGGAGTGCTTTTAACTGTGACCCTTACACCTGTTCTAGGGTCAGTGTTTTCCATGATGCAGTCTGCTCCCGCTTTTCTGCCGAAGGACACATTGTGGAATAGTTGCATAGGAGGAGGGGGCAAAAGGAAAGGAGATTGCAGGCAGGCTTTGCAAAAATTGGCACTGAAATTACTTTTCTATACCAAGGCATAACATTGACTGTGTTATTTTGTGGCATTAATGGTAGTTTTAGGCTGATCTGGGCAGAGGTCAGCGACATGTTGTCTGAATGGTGACAACTGTTCTGTATTACTGAATAAAAGTTAGTAAAGTATGTGTGCATCCTCCCTATTGCACAACTGATTCTGAATGAAAAGAAAATAATATNCACATTACGTTCATTTTAAGAAAAGTTTTTAACTGTAAGAGTATGCGGGACCTCATAGGACAACAGTAATCTTGCCTCAGGCTATATGGAAATAATGATAGAGATGAAGAAGCTCTATTAATCACATCAACTCGCATATCACCAGTGGAAACCCTTATTGCTTTCTGTGTATGCAAAATCTGGATTTACAATAGTTTAAACAACACATGGCTGACTTCTGAGTTGCCAGCATAGAAAAACAACATTGAATGTCGCCCATCAAGAACTGGGAATTTGGCTCCAATGCAATGACAGCTGTGCTGACTCCAAATGAGTCGGCTGCCCAGCTGCTGCAGGTCAGGCTAAAGCACCTGCCTCCCTGCCAGATGCTCGACAGGTCCTTGAAGGTGGGCGCAGGCTGCTTTTAGAAATACCTGCAGGTACTTGTGGCCTTCACAGACCAGCTGGGCAGGGCTGAAGGAGAAACTGCATTTATTAAGCAACCCCCTTTCTGTTTTGCCAGGTTTATGGGGTGCCTGTGTGGCTAACAAGTGATGGAGAGTGGTGGGAATCAAAAAGGGATGAGACATGTGGAGGGTTTTTGCTGTTAGTTGTTAGCCCTTACGAGTAAATGCTCTTTTCTTCCTGGGCTGCAGCATTTCCCCTCTCCCTCTTTCCCCAGTCTCTCCAAGGAGGAGGGCCATGGCCTGTTGTCCACAGTCTTCCCCCGGGAGGAGGAGGTGGAGTAGGACAGCGGGGTGATGGTGTGGCTTCTCCTGCCGCTCTGCCCTCGGTGGAGCGGGGCACGGGGGGAATGCTGCTTGCTACAGTAAGGTCAAGACAGAGCCTTCTGAATGAGGGTAGGTGGCTGTTTGCCTTGAAGGGAACCGAAACAAGTAGTCGGTGTTTTGTGTGTATTTATAGGAAAGAAGAGACAATACAACCCTTCCAGTAAAGCATCAAAAATAATTCCCCCGCACACACACACTATTTTCCTTTTGACATTTTTTACTGTATTCTTGGAATTCTATAACTTGTGACAAAAGCCTGCATATCACACAACTTAAATGGAAGAGACTTATTTAAATTAAAGTTGCTTTATTAAACTACCCTTCATTCAGTGTTCACTGACATTGTGTTCCCTACCAGCCATTACAAGAAGATTCAGTTGAAGATAGACTTGAAGCGATAAAGACTTGCTTTGTTAAAGGAAAAAGTTCTACTAGTGCTTAAATGTGATTAGGTTTTATTAAAGTTAAGAATAGTTGGATCTGTTTTGGTGAATTATCTACGTATTGGCAACCTAGGACTCTCCCTAGACTGCTGAAAAATACTGAAGTTCATAACCAGCTGTTTTGTGTAAAGGGCATAAACAATTTAAAAGGATAGAATGTTTAAATGTCAGACTAATTATCCCACCGTGGACATGCTCTCAAAGGAGAATGATTCTCTGCAATGCAAAAGACCAAGCTTTTATTTCCATACTAACATTTTTTCCCATAAAACTTATCTTGCAATGCGCATTATTTTTAGAAATTCTAATATCAGTATTCCAAAACTAGAAGTTTCAAGGACATATTTTGTTGTATCCACCTGGCTATATCCTCCTCTCATTTAAGTTTTAAGCTTTTAAGTGTACTAGGGTTTGATTTTTAAGCTTTTAAGTGTATTAGGGTTTGGTCTTTTTTAAGGTATACTTTTCTAACAGGGTGGGTATGGTGTGAAAATTAATTTCAAAATAGATCTTTATTTTTTTTAAATAAACCCCCCCTTTAGATAAAAGATAATTAATGGAAATGTTCTTAGCTGGGAAAATGGCATACATAACAATGGTAGACCTCTGAGAATTGCTACTTTTATTTTACTTGCATATATATTTATTTTCAATATGATAGTGTACACTGTGCTTTTTACACTTCAGAAAATACACTCCAGACTATAAATACTTCCAATGGAGGCAGTTGAAACTAGTTTCAGGAAAAGCACATAACATACCCTTTATCTTTTCTCTGATGATCTGGTAGAGAATAAACACCTCAAACTGAGAGAAAGAGATTAACAGAAGGCAAATTAGCAGCTAATAACAGTGCTGGCCGTATACCTTCCTTGTTTTTTAAATGGCTTTTTTTTTGGTTCTGTCATTATCATCTGCACGAAACACATCTAAACAACATAGCCTTCTTGGGAAAAAAGAAGTATTCATGTTTGTTTATTTTAAAGGTATTGTTCGAAGAACAGATAACTGCATGCAAACTAGACCAGAAAACTGTATAATAAGGTTAAACTATAATGAGCTGTGCTACTTGTTAGAATTCAACTCATTTTTTACTTGCATTGGTATGTGGGTTTTCAGAGATTCAGCAGCCCATCAGAGACGCTAGGCTGTTGTCCTGGTCCTCCAGGGGTGCTGTATGATTGGTCTTAAATTAAGATAAGGAAAAGCCCACACCTGAAGCCCATTCAAGTAAAGCGAGAGATTCTCTGACAGTTTGTGAAGAAAAGAAGGCCACCAAATTTGTCAGGCTCAACTTGCCCTTAATGAAGCCGTGTTGGCTGTCACTATTCGCCTCCTATTTTCCATGTGCTTTAGCATAGTTTCCAGAAGGATCAGCTCCATGATCTTGCTGGGCACAGAGGTGAGATTGACCAGTTTGTAGTTCCCTGGATCTTCCTTTTCCCTTTTTAAACATGGGGGTTATGTTTCCTCTTTTCCAGTCAGCGGGAACTTTCCCGGACTGCCACGACTTCTCAAATATGATGGATAGATAGCTTAGCAACTTCATTCGCCCTCAGGACTCACAGATGCATCTCATCAGGTCCCATGGATGTGTGAACCTCTAAATTCCTTAGATGGTCTTGAACCTGGTCTTCTCCTACAGTGGGTGGTTCTTCATTCTTGTAGCCCCTGTTTTTGCCTTCTGCAAGTTGGGTGGTGCGGCTAGAGCACTTGCCGGTGGAGACCAAGGCAAAGAAAGCATGG
>VXBH01006910.1:504555-516182 GCA_013400035.1 Rynchops niger | reverse complement strand
GGGGGGGGGGGTGCGATACGGGGACGGGATGGGGACACACACACGGCCGCCATGGGGCTGGGCTTTTCCACGCCGTGGGGCAGGGTCTGGTGAATCTGGTGTCACCCCACCGCGGGGCTTGGGGCCGCCCTGCCCCACGGAGCCTCCGCCGCCACC
Organism: Rynchops niger; assembly: GCA_013400035.1. Lineage (NCBI taxonomy): Eukaryota > Metazoa > Chordata > Aves > Charadriiformes > Laridae > Rynchops > Rynchops niger. The sequence goes on along the minus strand of VXBH01006910.1, from coordinate 516,026 downwards.
CCGGCATTCGGGGCGGCGGGCGAGGGCTCGCTCCCTCCCGAGCCACCCACCGCTCCCGGCGGGGAGGAGGGAGCCTGGGCGAGTTACGGGGCTGCCCTTTGACCACCAGCACCGCTGACCCACCCAGGACAGGCCAGCATCACCGTGCTTGCCCAGCCTGCCTGGGGATGGGGACAGGGACAGGGATGGGGACAGGACGCGAGGCAGGTTCGCTGCACTGCAGCGCTGGGTCAGGTCGCCACCTGGCTGCTCCTTAAGCCCGACAGTGTCATGTCCTGCCTGGGCTCCCTGCCCAAGCTGCTCTCTAACCAAGCTCTCCTTTCCAGCTTGAACCTCACCAACAGCGACATCCTCACCATTTATGATGGGGATGAGCTCACCGCCCGCATCCTGGGGCAGTACGTCGGCAGCAGCGGTCCCCAGAAGCTCTACTCCTCCAGCCCCGACCTCACCATCCAGTTCCACTCAGATCCTGCCGGGCTCATCTTTGGGAAGGGGCAAGGATTCATCATGAACTACATAGGTAAGGGAGAGCGGGGTGCTGGGTGCCTCCCCTGCCACTGCAGTGCAGGTGGGGACCATGACACAGCCAGACCAGGTTGTCCAGGTGCCAGGTTTGGAAGCACGGAGAATGTGATTCCTCTCCACATCCCACCGAGTTCCTCCAGAACCCCCCAGTCCCACTGCAAGTCTCTGGGTCAGTCAGTTCTGGGGTGTCCCCGTCCACTGCAAGTCTCTGGGTCAGTCAGTTCTGGGGTGTCCCCGTATGTCTTCCCTCTTCCAGGCTGGCAAGAAGGCAGTGGCATTTTTGGTCCCTGTTAGCCCTGGTCTGCAGAGCCAAACACAGAAAGAAATTGCTGGAAACAGGGTTGCAGGATCTCCCCCCGCAACGCACACTCTGTCAGGCATGCATGAAGCTGGTGGTACTGAGGCACTGCAGCGAGGTGTCCTCCTAGGAGAGGTCACTGAAGCCAGTCCCCGGGTGGGCTCCTGAGATGGACGTTCCTGGCTCACAGCTCCTTGCTCCAGAGAGGCTTAGACTACGTCTGGAGACGTCTGTTCACATCGTCCTTCGGTGCAGCCATGTCTGCTCGACCGGGGCGGCTGATGCCCAAGGAAGGCACAAGGACTGGAAAGGGCGCTTCTTCCCCATGGCTGCCTGCGGCCTTGCTGCCTGCCTCTCCTCCGACCTGTCTTCCCCTGCCAGACTTCTTCCAAGCGTGTTTTCTTTCCGCTGCTGACAGCTCTGGCTACGACAAACAGAGAGCAAGCTGCAATGCAGATCACCTGCGAGGCTGCAGGTCCCATCCCGGGTGCACTGCAGCGCACGCTTGGCTGTGGGCACAGCATTTGGTGGGGACGGGGCTGGGGGGAGCAGGGCAGAAACCCCTCACCAGAGCAAACCAAGCTTGCCGTGACCACGCCATCTGAGGAGCATGACTGCTCCTCTCCCGCACGTGCAGCCGGAGCTCAGCCTGGCGTTCCTGGGTTGCTCCTTTTGTCCTGACCCCAGCAAAGACGCTGCCCTGTTTTCATCAGCACAGCTCTCGGCCTGGTTTTAGGGTCAGGGCTGGGGAGGCTTCAAAGAGCCACCGTTACCCACTGCTGCCCCTTCCCTCTGCCCAGGGGATGCCACCTGTGGACAGGGCTGCCAGCTGTGGCCCTGCTGTTTGCGGTGCGTGGGGCTGGAGAGCTCTTGGGCAGTGACGGGTGTTCGGCGACGAGCCGTGTGTCCACGTGCCGTGGCTCCGCGGAGGGCTGCGCCGCGGGGTCTCGCTCAGTGGGTGACGGCCAGCATCTCTCTTGGCTGCAGAGGTGTCCCGCAACGACTCCTGCTCCGACCTGCCCGAGATCCAGAACGGCTGGAAGACCACGTCGCACACGGAGTTGGTGAGAGGGGCCAAGATCACCTACCAGTGCGACCCGGGCTACGATATCGTGGGGAGCGACACCCTCACCTGCCAGTGGGACCTCAGCTGGAGCAGCGACCCCCCCTTCTGTGAAAAGAGTAAGTGCCCCGAGCAACGTGCTGCTGTCCCCATCGCATTCCAGTGACCCACAGCAGTTTTTAGCAGCTGCTGGTCCCCGCTGCCCCACTCAGACGGCTTCTTTTCCCCAGTTATGTACTGCACAGACCCGGGGGAGGTGGAACACTCGACCCGCCTCATCTCTGACCCGGTGCTGCTGGTGGGGACCACCATTCAGTACACCTGCAACCCCGGCTTCGTGCTGGAGGGCAGCTCGCTGCTGACCTGCTACAGCCGCGAGACGGGGACGCCCATCTGGACCTCGCGGCTCCCGCACTGCGTCTGTAAGTTCCTCCTTCCCTCCCGCAGCTCGGCTCCTCTGCTCGGGGGGTCCCGGAAAGCCTTTTCCTGCAGCCGAGACCTTCCCTAGCTTCACGGGGTGGTGCAGAGCTTTGAGCTACCTGAAAGCGGGATGGGGTGAGATCTCAGGTGCTTCCCCGCTGCCTCCCAGGCTCCTTCTCTCCCTCAGCAGCCCAAGCCCTGGGGCTCACCCCGGGATGTGTTCCCTTTCAGCCGAGGAGTCGCTGGCCTGCGATAACCCAGGACTGCCAGAAAACGGCTACCAAATACTTTATAAGCGCCTCTACTTGCCAGGAGAGTCCCTGACGTTCATGTGCTATGAGGGGTTTGAGCTCATGGGGGAAGTTACCATCAAATGCATCCTGGGCCAGCCGTCCCACTGGAGCGGACCCCTGCCCATCTGCAAAGGTAACGGCGTGGGGTGGCTGGGGGGGACATGGGGGCAGCCACAGCCTCGGTCCCCAACCCGGGACAGCCCAGGGACCTTTGTCTGGCTGCAGACTCCCAGCAGTTCTCTAGCCGGGAGTGAAACTCATCTGAAACCTGGGTGCTTTTCTGGATTTGTGCTGAGCGAGGTCTGGCACCCCGGGGAGAGGGAGCAAACCCTCTGGCCACCGTGCTGATGGTGGGGAGCATGTGGGGCATCATTTGCTTTCCTTGCTTTGTTACTTCCCGTAGCGGTTTGCCCAGGGATGCTCGCCTTGGGGACCCACTGAGATGGGAGAGCTCAGCCCCGGGGAACCCCCCAGGCACTGGGCTAAATAAGGCCTGGATTTAGTGCGCCTTCTGGACACAGGACAGTCCTCCCATCGCCACTAAGCTGCAGGGAGGAATTGTTCTTAATTACTATTTAATGGGACTACATGGAGAGCTTGTCTCTTGGGGAACAGGGCTCTCTGGAGGGTACCACCGCCCCAGGCAGAGCCGTCCTGCCGGTGTCTCGCTCGCCCAGCCCGCTCAGTCCCGTGCCATCGCTTACAGAGACTGAGAGTTTATGAAAAACCACAAGTTTGCAGCATGGCTTGGGACCAAACGGGGCAGGGAGACCCTGGGCCTGGACTCCCCGTGCAGCCAACAGCTGCCGGCACCCAGTCAAACCCAGTTACGTACCAGTAACTCTCCATTTCTCTTCTAGTGAATCAAGACAGCTTTGAACATGCTCTGGAAGGTGAGTGACATGCGTTTGAGCCCTGTGCGGGGCCCTCAGCCAGAGCCTGCGTGGAGCCCGGGTGGAGGGAGCAGGGGAGCGGGGGCACAGGGGGGATCACAAGGTGCTTGCAAATGCCGCCATAACAGATCCTGTCCTTTTAGTAGCAGAAGCTGCTGCAGAGACATCGCTCGAGGGAGGAAATATGGCCTTAGCCATATTCATCCCGGTGCTGATCATCTCCCTGCTGCTGGGAGGAGCGTACATCTATCTCACAAGGTGGGGCGTGCAGCCGGGCGGGGGCGGGGGGGGCAGACCCCATGGTGACGTTGGCTCAGCATCGCCGTGCCCTCGCTGGCCACACGCCCCGGGCACCATCCTGGGGAGCCGGCCACCGAGCTCCCGCTCCGGGCTCCCTGGGGAGCTGGTGGGGAGCTGGGATGGGGGGGACGTGGGAGGATGGGGCTGGCCGTGCTTTGCTCTGGGGTGGTGCCGTGCAGCCCAGTGACTCCGGCATCTCCCCCGCAGGTGTCGGTACTACTCCAGCCTCCGCCTGCCCCTCATGTACTCCCACCCCTACAGCCAGATCACGGTAGAAACGGAGTTCGACAACCCGATTTATGAGACAGGGGTGAGTCCTGCTGCACACTTACCTCCCTGGGGACCGTCCTGACGGGGAAGCGGGGGTTTCACCGGGCGTGTGGTGATAGGATGAGTCAAGCCATCCTGATGTGTGCGCACAGAGTAATGGGAGGCTCCATCCCTGTCTGTGTCTCCAGAGGGGCTGGGGGGGCTCCGGCAGGCGGGGCAGGCAGAGGCGGCTGAGCGTCCAGGCTGGGAGGGCACCATTTTCCCGGGAGCAAAACAACACCCAGGGCCTCTCTTGCCGCCCGGGAATGGGGAATTATCCTGAAACGCAGCTGCTGCCCTCAACTGGCTTTTCCTTCTTTTCAGGAAACAAGAGAATACGAAGTTTCGATATAAAGACAGCGGTAAGAGAGTCTCCGGCTGCGAACTTAATGTGCTCTCATAGAACTTCCTCAGTAACTAATCCAGAGACCACGTGGAGTTTGGTTGGACCCCTGGACCTGCTGTTGTCTTTCCTTTTGCCTCTTTATTGAAGATTTTACTGTTTTCTTCACTGTATTTATTCTATTTAAACTGCGATAGGTGTGCTGCGGAGCCCCGGGCGCAGGCAGCAGCGGGAGCTGGGGCAGAGCTGGGTCGCGGCGAGGGGGCACCCGCTGTGTCCCCCGCCCCCCGCGCGGTGGCACATCCCCCAGCACTGCCCACGCACACGCAGGGGGATTTTTGCGGTTTCTGATGTTGTTAAAAATTAAAAATGTCTCCATTGCAAGAGCCTGCAGTTGATTGCTGGGAGCTGAGGTAGGCGCAGGGTTTGCCGCAGGGTCCTGCCCTCCCCATCCCGCAGCTCCCCGTTCCCCTCGCCCCCGGTGGGAGCCGCAGCTGGGGGCTCAGGGTCTTGTGTGCCATCGGTGCAGGGACTGTCCTCGCTGCGGGGAAGCGGACTGTGGCTCAGGAAAGCTGCCGGCCGGTGCGGAGCCCCGCTGGCCATGCCCGGGGAGCAGGAGACAGCCCGGCACGCACCAGGTACATCCCGCTTTCTTTTCCCGCTTTGCTTTGGATGCTGGAGAGGCAGCAAACCAGGACTCACAGCTCTACGGAGAAGCATTAACCAGCGAACCCCCCCCACCCCCAGCCTGGGAGCCGTGGGAAGCCTCCCTGGGCCCGGGGAGCGAGGTGGCTGGCATCCCTTTGCTCACACCAGTCATTCCTCTTTCATAACACTCACCGTCACCCTTGCCAGGAAAACCCCGGTCCCGCTAACGGCCGGAGGTCGCCCCTTTTCCCCCCCCGGTAGCATCTCAGGGTAAGCAGGATGGACTGGGCTCCCTGCCACCGCTCCCGCCAGCTGCCGAGATCCCCATGGCCACAGGAAGGTCCAGCGCCTGCCCCGGTGTGCGGGCAGCCTTGCCGGCACAGCACCGGGCAGGGATGGGGGCATCACAGCCCTGCCCAGACCCCCCTGGGTCTGCAGCTCCCACCCAAACCCCCCCGGGGCTGGCACCTTGCTGGGCAGGGGATGGACAAGGGGATGAAGGTGGAGGTGTACTGGGGAAGGAAAGGCAAGTAGACAGCGTGGCCGGGCTCCAGCGTGGGAGACCAGCCCAGGAGGGGAGAAAACCAGGCAGAAATCAGCCCATCAAAGCTGGTCGCACCCCAAGCGAAACCCAGTTCGAGCCTCAGCATCCCCTTCGCTCCTTCGCTGCCTTCACCTCTGCCAGAGCCAGACACTGGTGGGGCTGGTCCCACTCTGTGGGGACACAGATCCCCAAAAGGGCCATCTTCTCCATGCTGCCAGTCCCCCAGCCAGGCTCGGGGCAGGGGGACGGACGGACAGCAAAGCCGCCGATGTGTCCTTGGCTGCTGGTGTCTTTCTTTTGTCCTTGTAGAACGGCAATTGTAGCCACGGGAGGCTGGTTTAGTTTTGGGATGGTTAGTGCATCTCTGCAGTGTACAGCTGAGACTTAGTTTTTTTCCTTTAAAAACAATGAATGTGTGTTTGTAATTTGTAAAGGTTAAAAAAACAAAAAAAAAAAATGTGCCAAAAATGTACTAAGCATTTCATTTCCCTTCATACATGTCTGTTTTTATAAGAACAATGTGAAAATTGCTGGGATTAAATATTTTTGAACATGATAAAATACTTCCGTGGGAAGCTCTAGCGTTCACTATAACCTCGATACAAATTGCTCTGTATTTTTAAATGCCTGAAATAAGTTTGCAGAGGCTTCAACGGCCGGCAGGCCCATGGCGCGGCCGGCTGCAGGGGCTGCGGCGCTGCAAGAAAGGGTGAGCGCTGGGGACATCGCACGTCTCGCTGCGGGACGGTGACCCGGTGCCTCTGCCTTGGCTCTGAATGTGGTTTCCAGGGGCCAGATCCTGCCCTGGTGCAACCCCATGGTGTTCCCCCCTGCTCCCATGGGATGGAGTTGGCCAAGCACTGCTGGGACACAGGGTGAGGTGGCATGGCCCTGGGGACATCTCTCCTCCACCGGATGCCCTGTGGGACCCAGCACTGCCCTCCCCTACCACAAACCCAGCCTCATCCCTTCCCTGAGCACCGCTCGTGCCAGCCCAGCAGTGATGCCCCATGGGGTGGGTGAGGGTCTGGGTCCTGCCCCGAGGCAGTGGGACCCCGTTGGACACCCGTGGCCGTGTCACAGAGGATACGCAGAAGGTTTGGGGGAGCCCTGCTAGCACAGCCCTGCAGGGCAGGGGGTCTTTGGGGACCCATCCTGCCTGTACCCCGCTCACCTGATGGCTGCCCCATGACCCGTGGCTGTCACACGGCAGCTCCTATGGGACACGTGCCAGCTGGGGCAGGGCAGCTCCCCAAAACCCTCGCCTGCCCCCCGTACAGCTCCACGCTGTCTGGCGTGGCTCGGGGAAGATCTTGCACCTGGGTGGGAAAAATCCCTTTGTGTCTCCCCGGGAGCCTCTCCACCCCCGGCTGCAGCGGGGGCTTGTCTCTGCCCCCTGCCCACAGGAGTTTTCCCCCCCAAGCATCCCTTCAGGAGCTAGCCGGGCCCTGGCGCATCCCTGGGGAGTGGGGAGGATGAAGAGCATCAGGAGCATGCAGGGCAGGGTCCTGCCTGGGGGGACCCCCGCGTGCCTGCGGAACAGGCTCCTGCTCCTGGAGCATGGTGGCAGGGTGGCGGCTGTCACCACCTTGCCAAGGAGCCGGGCCACTGTGAAATGCTGGGTTAAATCCATTTCCCGACACCTGCAGAGTGCCAGATTTCCCTGGCAATGGCCAGTGGGGAGGGATGGGGATGTAGATCCCACCCAGCACCCTGGGAAATGCCCTCTCCTGGAGTATCCGCTGCCCTGCCAGGAAACCCGGGGCCTCCTGTGCATCCCTGCACCTCCCCACATGAAACAATAAAATAATCCTGCACTCTGAAAATGTGCTTTTAAAAAAGGTTATGATGTGACACAAGATAATAGCTTCGTGTAGCAGCTGTCAGGCTAATGCACGGCGGGGGGGCGGGGGGCGGCGCGAAGGAGCCAAGACTCTGATGTGGAGTATTCCCGGGGGAGGAAGTTTGGGTTATTTTTGGACAGAGATTGCAAGAGAATTAAAATGAAGGGGGGAAAAAAAATGTCTTTATGCTGCCATTCTTCCTCGGTGACGTAAAGCGGGAACCAATCTCTGGCCTCGCGCTTTGTGCTGTGGCTTAAGCTTTGTCTGGGCGCAGCAGCCACAGCCATTCCCCGCCTCTCCCCTGCGGAGAGCCAGAGCAGGAGGATGCAACGTCCTTGTCCCCCGGCAGTCACGTAGCCGAATGACCCCCGTGGCCACCCACCCGAGCTCGGGGACACCTCACCTCCTCTCCAGCCGCGTCGCAGGGCGGCGAGGCAGAGCATCCCTGCCCAGCCCCAAGGGATGCTCTGCCCCGGCGCGGGGGGCTTGCGCTCCCTAGCAGGATTTCATGCAGCCGTTTGCTTGGCTGCGTTCCCGCTCCTTCCCTGATCGTGGGATTACTTCTCAGCAGGAACCAAAAGTGGGTTTTGGGGAGCCGTGCCGGGGATGGAGAGCTGGGGCAGCAGCCGGCCCCCAGCTCCCCTGCTCTGCAAAGGGAGGCTGGAACCGGCCACCGGGTGCCCACAGTCATTGGTGTCAGTGGTGACAGTGCCCTGGGGCTGGCGCTGGCACCCTTCAGTGCAGAGTCGGAAAATATCAGCAGGGTGGAATATGACTAAAGAGCAAAGAGCTGGGGGGCCACTGGCTGCAGAGCAGCACCCAGAGGCAGAAACGCTGAGGGAGGGATGCAGGGCTGCATGATAAAGCCATGCTCAGAGCACCCTGCACGTTGCTCGGGCACAAGCTGGTCTGGCAGGGACTCAGGGAACAGGATCCTGCGTGGTGCGGGTCTCCTTGTCTCGGGGAGCACAGGGACAGCCCCTCCGGGAGCACCGTCCCAGCTCCAGCCTAAACGTTCCGGGAAATCCTGGCCTTGGCAGAACACAAGCGCAGTTTTGGCTGCAGCTGCGTCCTGGCAGCGGCTCAGGGGAGGACACCGGGTGGTGTCTGCCCCAGGAGCTCAGGAAAAGGGAGAAGGAATCACTGGAGCCAGGAGGCTGCCACGCAGACAGGGCTCCTGCCAGGGTGTCGCTGGCAGAGCCGTGCCAAGCGCATCCCAGGGCTGCTCCCAGCCCTTCTGCTGTGTAACGGTTCCCGAGCCGGGTGTCGCTGACTGTTTGTCCCCTGCCAGACTCTTGCTGTCCCTGCCCGGAGCCCAATGACCCTTTCTGATGCCCAGGTGCCAGCAGGGGGGCCAGGCTCTGCCCCAGCAGCAGCACTCCATCCCGCAGCCACCCCTCCATCCCACATCCCGGCCCTGGGATGCTGTGGAAGCAGGGGCTGCAGAGGCAGTGCTGCAGGGTGGGTGCTCGGGGCGCTCCCCCCAGCCTGCAGCGCTTCAGGGGATCCCAGCTGAGCCATCCCAGCCCCTGCCCTGACTCACAGCAATGACATCTCCCCTGAGCTCCCCGCTGGGTGAATCACCAGGGCCAAACCAGAGGAGAGGAGTTGATAGGGCAGAGGAGGGACCTGAAGGAGCAGCGGAGGCTGGCAGCAGGATTAACCCTCGCAGCATCCCTGCCAGCCCCCAGAAGAGCAGAGGCATTGGGTACCTGCACCCTCAGCATGGGACATGCATGGCATGCATGGTGCAGGGTGTCTCTGTTGCTGCATGTTATTGGCTTAGCATTACTGGAGGAAACGCACAGCAGGGAGTCAGGATGCGACCCCAGTCCTTCAGACCCCTTGCCCCTTCTCTCCCCCAGGCTCTCCAAGCTGTGGAAGGCTGCACAGCAGATCGGTTTCCACCGTGCACGAAGTGTTGAGAAAGGGGGTTGTTGCGCTGGAGGGTGAAGAGAGCCAGGAGACATCCCAAAGGCAGAGGAAAGAGAGGGACAGCTCGTCCTGCAGAGAAGAGACGAGCGGCAGAGCTGAGGACCAGGGACTGGAGAGGCCAGAGAGCAGAAGGCAGGCAGAGGGGAGAAAGGATGGGAGAGTCCAGAGCCCAGCGCTGAGAGCCATCAGACTCTGTGTCTGCCAACAGAAGGATGTGCCGTCTGCCAAGAGCAGGCAGGACGTGCGGGCTGAGGCTGGGAAGGGTCTGGGAAAGAGCAGGAAGGAATAAACTCACCCTCCTTTCACCCTGCAACTTGTGGCGCTGCCAGGGCCCCGTAGGAGCAAAGCGGGGAGAGGGCTGGGATGGGGAATGTGCTTGCGGGAGCAGGGAAACAACAGGAGAAGACAGGAGGCAAGAATGTGCCAGGGCAGAAAACAAGGTGCGGCTTGCTTAGGTCTGCCATAGCCGGGAATGAGGTTGCTCCAGAGCACGGACACAGACCTGAGGGGCTGAGCAGAGCCCTTCTTTCACTCCTAAAACCCAGCTCGAGCCGTGACGGTGGCAGATGGGCAGGCTGGCTACCTGCAGCACGCGGGGAACCTGCAAAACAAGGCAGGGCTTCCCCCGCGCTGGGAGCGGTGACACGTGTCCCACCCAGCCAGCGCTGCCAGGGATCTGCCCGCACCCAGGCTCTGCCCACTCTCAGCTCGACACGGCAGCTCATCCGGCACCAACGGGAATGGTGGAGGGAGGGCTGGACTTTTGGGGCCCCTGGATTTGACAGTGTTCCCTTAGGTGAATGGGAAAAGGGCTGGGGAGGAAAAAAAGCAAGAAGCAGGAAGGCTGAAGACAAACTGTTTCGCCAACAGCACCTGAGTTGTTAAGGGACACCCCAAATTGCTAAAAATTTTACTTCCTCTACAGCCAACTGGCAAAGCTGCTCTCCTCTTTTCCATAGGGCCAAAGCGTGGACGCGTGCAAGGTCAGTTTGGAAAGGGAAGGTTTTGTCAGCCCTCTCAAGATGGTTGAACTGGTTGGAGCCCAGTGTGCGTGGGGCTGGCTGTGCTCGCAGTCTGCTCCAAGCGCTGAGCTGCTGCTCTTAGACACGGCCGGGCACTGCCAGGGCTCTGCAGCTCCTGCACCGGCTGCCTGTGGGCTCTCAAAGGGAAATTCCAGGAGCTGAAGCTCCCATGGCCCAGGAACCTCAGCCCTGACAGAGGGAAGAAGCGCCGTGGCGCAGCGGGAATGGGAACAGGAGATGCCAGCAGACAGGTTGTCATTTATCATCCGAGGGACCTTCCTAACTGGAAGGGCAGGAACCGTCTGCGGTGGGAGGGGGCACTCACACACTTCTGCCACCCGCTGGGAGTGCCCACATCCTTGGGGGCTGCCTCCCCAGGCATCTGCATCCATGGGGCTGCATCCCAGGTGCCCCCAGCCCCCCAGGACAGCATTTCCTGTATCCTGGCATCCAGCACCCCTGGGAGCAGCTTCCCCCCACCTCAGGTGCTGCAGCACACCCTCACATCCTCGCTGAGGCATCCCTGGCTGGCTGCATCTCAGGCACTGCCTCCCTGGGTGCTCCTGTCCCCTGCATACCAGATGCAGGCATCCTTGGGGACCAGCAATCCCTGCATCTCGGGTGCTGCATCCCCAGGTGCCTGCATCCCTGCAGCCAGTACTCCCTGCACCCCTGGAGCCAGCATCCCGCACATCCCAGCTGCTGCACCCCTAATAGTCTGTGTCTCCGGAGCCAGTAGCCTGTCTCCCGGGTGCCTGCATCCCTGTGTGCTCCCACCCCTGGGGCCAGCAACCCCCGGGGCCAGCATCCTCTGCATCCTGACTGCTGCAGCCCCCAGCACCTGTATCCTCGGAGCCCGTTTTCCCTGCACGTCCTCCTGCATCCCCCTCGCTGCCTCTGCACCTCCTGCATCCCCGCTGCTGCAGCCCCAGACGCCTGTGCCCCGGGGGGGGCCGCGTTCCCCGCCCCTCTCCGTCCCGGGGTGCCCGCAGCCGGGATGGATGCTCCCCTAGGGACCAGCACCGCCCCCC
>VXBH01006910.1:446861-504486 GCA_013400035.1 Rynchops niger | reverse complement strand
GGGGAGCGCAGCCCGGCTCCGCCCGGCCGGGGCAGCGGGGCTCGGCTTCGGGCGGGCGACACGGCCGCGGCCGGGTGACAACCGCGGCGGCAGGTGCCACCGCCAGGCTGGGTGACGTGACACCAGCGCTTGCCACACACCGGGTGGTGCAGGCAGCCACACCGGTGACACCAGCTGACGCCGCCACGCCGGGTGACACTGTCACACTGGGTGAGACCAGCGCGCCGGGTGACACCGCCGGGGTGGCACGCCGGAGGAAAGGGCCAAGCCAGCGCCCGCGGCTGCCTGGCCCTGCTCCAGCTCCGTAGTAGCAGCCGGCACCCTGCCTCACCCCAACACTCCTGCATCCCGAGCAGGCTCCCCACGCCGCTCCCAAAGGCGACGCCACCGGTGCCGAGCCCAGGACAGCCCCGCCACGCATCCTCATCACCGCGGGGCCCATGGCCTGGGGATCCTGGTGGGGCTGAGCGAAACCTGCCTCCTCCGGGAGATGCCGGGGCCCCCACGGAGCTGCCGAAGATGCAACTTTCTGCTGCATCGAAGCCTCTCTGCCTTCATTATGTAACGGCGCTGCTGCCTGGCACGGTGCTCGCCTCCACGTCCTGCACAACTTCAGTGTGATGTGGAATTGATTTCCACTCTTCTGGACTGGCGCCGCTGTTTATTATTAGCTGACGGGTCTTTTCTTGGATCCCGGGCCAGGGGTGTTTTATGCAACTACCCATCTCGGCACAGGGACGCCGCGCTGCACGCAGACAGCCTGGAAAGGTGACGGCACCGACCGGTCCCGGCCATGCAGCGTCCGCTGGGAGCGGTGCCGGCGTTTGGGGCCCTGCTCTGCCACAGCTGGCACAACCCCTGCGGAAGGTGGGTTTGGGCAGGTTTGCATCAGGGGTGCAGGGGGCAGTTACTGGGCTGCATCCCTGCAGGAGGGTCTTACTGAAGCATCCCTGTGCAGTCCAGGGCTCAGTAGCCCAGAGGCCCCCTGGCTGCGTGGCTCTGGGGCCAGGCAGGCTGCACGTGGGCACGGGGGCTTTGATCTTCAGCTGATTTTCCCCCTTTGAGGTGCTGACAGCAGCCCCGGGGCAGCAGCAGGGCAGTGTTTGTGCTGTGCCACCCTTGCAGGGGTGTGACTGACTCCGGCTTGGGGACCCCACGGCTGTTGGACCCCCAGCTCTGCCCCCGCTGCGCACTCGCTTTGTCAGTTGGCTTCTGGACGAGCCTGGCTGCTGCGCTGAGGCGGCTCCTGGCTCGCCTGTCAGGGCGAGAGCCACCCTGAATACAGATCATGCCAGGGCTCTGCCTGCCTTCCCGGCCATGCTCTGGCTCCGCAGGGACATTGTGCTGGCCTCAGGGAACACCCCTGGGACCGGCTTCACGGCCGTGCCCTGCGTACCGAGGCCTGGAGAAGTCGGTGTGTCTGGAGGGATGCCAGCCGGGGGGGAGAGAGCAAAGTTATCTTAAAATTCCCAGGAGGCTGCGACGTGCCACGTGGATTGCAGATCCCGGGACAGGGCACACGTGCAATGTGCTACGAGGAAGTAGGGAGGAGGGAGGTCAGCTGTGAGGATGTCCCTCCCCGAAGCCTGTGTCCCCAGCCCTGCACAAGGTCCACAGCTGCAGGGTCAGGTCCCAGCCAAAGCTACACCAGCTGAAGCGCATCACCATTGTGATCAATAGGGAAATGCACATTCATTAACAGGCTGCAGGACCTTGGCAGGGAGGGCTGGGAAGGGTTTGGATGGCTTCCCTGGCTAATAAACCCATCCTACTCCTTCAAGTCAATGCTCTTACAGAGGAGCTCCCACGGCATCTCCCTCCCCCTTACCTGGATCATCCTTGTTTCTGGGATCTCCTCCCAGATGGAGAGCTGTTGGCTCTGCAGCTCCTGCCAGCCCGCATCCCCCTGCCCTGCCTGGGGCTGGCCAGACGTTGGCACGTCAGGGAGGTGCAGTCTGGGCGCATCCTTCACCCCGCTTTTGGTGCTCCGGGGCGGGCTGTGACCCTCCGCACGTGCCCAGCCTAAGCACCTGCTTGGTGTGGAGACCTGACCTGCAGACACTCCTCACCAGCAGTTTTAAATGCTGCACATCAGTAATTCCAAGGCTCTCCTTTGGCGCTGGCAGTGTGCCGGAGGCCGGGATAGCTCTCAGCATGCTTTCCAACCTGGTTTGTTCTTCCCCTCCATTTCTTACCCGTTGCCTTACCTGCCCCTCTGCCCCAGCTGCCTGCTGCTCGGAGGTGCCTGGGGATGGATTTTGGGGCACGCGAACATCGCTCCTGGTTATGAGGAGTTGGAGCATCTTCTCTTCCCCCCAGCTGCTTTCCCAAAAGCTGTGACGGTGCTGGGAGCCGTTTGGCTCCTGTGACCTGGAAGCCGGTAGCCTCTGGTTGGTGAAATCCAAGAAGCCATCTGCCACCGTCGCCGCCGTGCCCTGGCCTAGCACTGGGCTCCTGTGTCCCTGGAGAGCAGAGCCACCGGCGGGCTCAGTCTCTGGAGGGAGAGTCATTTCAGAGCATTTAGATGGAGGGGATAAACTGATGTGCTGCAAGATAGGGCTGTTAAGTGTCTATTCCCAGCCTTGCCCTGCTGCCTTATCAGCCAGATTTCAGACATGATAAGGCATCGATGGAGGAGAGAAATGGGGGGGGAGAGCAGGAGGGGGACGGTCGCCCTGGGGCAGAGGGAGCAGAGGGGCCTGTCTCTGCCCCCTCACCTTCCATTTGGATATTTGTGGAACACGCTGTTTGGAAGGAGGGGGGGGGTTTCTCGGCATGGGGTGATGTTGGGCTCCTGGGCAGAGGGGAGGGCTCTTTATCCATCACCCCCTCATGAGGAGTCGGAGCCCCGCACAGCCCTGGGACGTGGCTTTGGCTGCACCCTGTGCCCTGAGACCCCGCAGGGACCCCCAGGGGAAACAGCCTCCATAACAGCTCCGTGTTTCTTTCCCCAGAGCCTTCCTCCAGCACTGCCTTTCAGGATGATCAGCCCAGGAGCGCAAACGGAGACCCTCCGGGCACATCGCTGCTGACCCACAGCGCCGGGACCCCCGGGCAGCCTGGCCGCCCACCTCCTTGTGAGCTGCCGGCGGCCACTGCCAATGCAGAGCCCCCGGGCACGCAGGGGAGAGACACAGCTCCGCTTCCCCATGGCAGCCCCTTCCCCCCGTGCCCTGGCCCAGCTGCATGGTGTGGGTGCCCCTGAGGACCACGAGGACTGACCGCTGGGCCCCCCTGCGCGCACCCGCCACCCGCTGCACCACCATGTCTTTGGAGTGGCTGATGGATTGGAGCTGGTCCCTGGACGGCCTCCGGGATTTCATCGCCACTGGCATCCAGTCTTTCCGGGACTGCGACGCCACCGCCGTGGCCGCCGTCGCCTGCCTCCTGGTCCTCTTCGTGTGGTACTGCTACCACGTGGGGCGGGAGCAGCCCCGCGCCTACGCCACCGTCAACGCCCTGATGCAGAGCGCCGAGGCCAACGGCGTGCAGAACGGGTACGTCTACTGCCACTCGCCCGAGTGCGTACGCTGCACGCACCACGACGGGCTCAACCAGAAACTCTACCACAACCTGCAGGAGTACGCCAAGCGCTACTCCTGGTCCGGCATGGGCAGGATCCACAAGGGCATCCGCGAGCAGGGCCGCTACCTCAACAGCCGGCCATCCATCCAGAAGCCAGAAGTCTTCTTCTTGCCGGACTTGCCGACCATGCCCTATTTCTCCCGGGACGCTCAAAAGCACGACGTGGAGTTGCTGGAGCGCAACTTCCAGACCATCCTGTGCGAGTTTGAGACCCTCTACAAAGCTTTCTCAAACTGCAGCCTCCCGCAAGGATGGAAAATGAACAGCACGCCCAGCGGGGAGTGGTTCACCTTCTACCTGGTGAACCAGGGCATGTGCGTGCCCAGGAACTGCAGGAGATGCCCACGGACGTACCGCTTGCTCGGCAGCCTTCGCACCTGCATTGGCAACAATGTCTTTGGGAATGCATGCATCTCTGTGCTCAGCCCGGGCACCGTCATCGCCGAGCACTACGGACCCACCAACATCCGCATCCGCTGCCATCTAGGTAAGCGCCTGGGGGGGTGGTTCATGCTGGCGGGGCGTCCCCACCACGGGCGGACAGAGGGCTGCAGCCACGCCTGGGCGCGGGAGCCCAGAAAAGGCCTCTTGCACCCCGTGCTCTCCGAGTTCAGCTGCTAATTGCTGCTAATTGGAGCCAACTCATGGCGTGAGGGAGGTTTTGGGGCTTTGGAAGCAGCAGCCTCCCCAGGGGAGGCCAGCGTTCGGTCCCCGATGGGTGCCCGACCTCCCCCAGGTCCCCAGCTCAGCAGCAGGAGAATTTCGCCTCCTCTTCCCGCTGTCCTGGAGGCGGGTGAGAGATACGGGGCTGATGTTGTGCAGGGGTCTCACAACACCCCCCCACCCTACAGGCAGCCCCCCCCTCCCATCGTGGGATGCGGGGCAACCTGGGATGCTGCTCCAGGGACCGAGCTGTCTCCCAGCGCTGCCCCTCCGGCAGCTCCCTCCCTCCTGGGATTTCAGGCATGATACAGGCAGATGTGAGCAAAAATGCCGCTTTGGTGCAAATCAGGAGTGGGGGGGGTGTGTCCCAGGGGTATCCCCTCTGGCGCGGTAAGCGTTGGGCTGGCGGCACGGTGCTCCCAGCCCCGCGGGTGCCCGGGATGGGGAGAACCCAGGCGGCACAGATGGTCAGGACGTTGCCGCGCTGGAAGCGGCGCAGATCGTGCCGGGGGAGGCACCGCACGGGCCCTGCTGGCAAACACGGAGCGCGCTTGTTCAGCCAACTCCTCTTGGGTAAACACGCTCAGGCGGTGACTGGCCATTTATTTAGAATGGGAATCAGTCTTCAGAGCTGATCCGAGGAGTTCTCCAGGCCTGGGAAGCCGCTGGGGAGCCAGGACCTGCCCTTGCTGGTGCGGGGAGGCAGCCCGCCGCTGGCTGGGGAGATGCCTTCTCCTTGAAGGGGGCTGAGAGCGGTTCCCGGGAGGGGGCCAGTGTGTCAAAGTCCAGGCTGCCTCAGACGAACGCACCCTGCCCCGGCAGCGTGGAGCTGGGGCCAGCCCTCCAGCTGGAGCGCGCACACCCTGGGGAGACGAGCCGTGCCGGTCATTCCCTTGTCCTTCCGCGTTTTCCAGCTCCATCCTCTCTGCGGCTGCTGGCTCTCCAGCCAGGACACAGCACGCCGATGGGCTGCTCCTGCACTCACCGACATCCCCCCTGCGGCACTGGGGACTCGACTCTCGCCGTGCCCAGGGCACGGATGTGTTTAAGAGACAACCATCCCTTTCAGGCCGGCTTGAAAAGCCAGGACAGCCGTCAGCATAGCCAAGTCGCTCTCTAGGATTTACCCCAACCCCGCTACTGCTCTGCTGAACGCACAGGGCCAAGCACAGGCACCGGCTCTGCCCTCCACGAGGGACAGGGCAGTGTCCCCAGGGGTGCCGTGGAAAGGCTGGGTGCTGCTGGCCACCTCCTCCCCGCCTCCCCCCCGGCTGCTCAGCTCCCCCTTCCCAGCTGGAGCGTCTCCAGATGAGGTCGTTGTGCAAGGAAACGGCTTCGGGTTTTGTAGGCTTTGACACAGCCGCTGGAAAAGCGGAGCGGCTTTCTGCGGTCCCAGTTCTCCCGGGCAGCCGGGAGTCCCTGCTGCGCTCGCTTGGTTTTTGGCATCGCTGTGAGATCCCGTCCTGCTCATTTGCTGCATCGGTACCGTTCGCAAGCCACGTGAGCCCTGACCCCTTTCTCCGCCACGGCTGCATCCTCGGGGCAGGTCGGCTCTGCGCCAGCTCCAGCGATCCCCAGCACTGCGGGGGGTGTCGTTCCTGGTGCAGGGGGCGACGGGATCAACCCCTGTGGAAGGGGCCTGACTTGCGCTCGTGTTTTAGGAAAACATACGTTTTATTTCTAAGATTGACCTTCATATGGCCTTCACTGAGCATCTTCCCTTACGAGCGTTTTGCGACCCGCCCCTGGATTTCTGTCCTTGCAGCTGCCTGGTGGGGGACGGATGGGCAGCATCTCACGTGGGGGACCGAGGGACAAGGTCAAGCGGGGACGTCGTGGCAGAGCCAGGAATTGAGCCTGTTTCTCGAGCCCCTGTGCAGCGTTTCCTCCCACCCCAGCCCTGCAGCGGGCAGGGTAATCGCAGCAGAATTAAGAAGGAGGGGGGCAGGCTCTGCCTTTGGTTTTGAAGCTGGAAAATGTATCGGGAAACTGTCTGTGGGCTCTGGGGACTTGTTGGCCGTCCCAGGTGCGAAGGAAGGTGCCCGTGATGCTGAACCCGTTGGGGCACAGCGAGTGACTGCGGGGGGTGCCCTGCAGCAGCTGGGGAGGAGAGGGGCAGGAGGGAGCGGGGCAGGGGCTGAGCTGCATCGGGTTCAGCTTGCAAATGCAGTCCCAGCTTCGTGTGTGGTTTGAACCCAGGACTTTGCCACACGCCGAGTTCAGCGCAGCGTCTGCTGCTGCTGCTGCTCCTTGGAGGGAAGCAAGCCCTCGACAGCAGCGTGGAGGTCGTTGATGGCGTTTCAGGGCTGTTCCCTTGTGCCCGGGAGCGCAGCGTCTCACCCTCCCTTGTCCTCTCTCTTTGCGCCCGCAGGTCTGAAGACGCCCAGCAACTGCGAGCTGGTGGTGGGGGGCGAACCCCAGTGCTGGGCTGAGGGTCGCTGCCTGCTCTTCGACGACTCCTTCCTGCACACAGCGTTCCATGAAGGTAAGTGCCGGGGGGCCGAGGAGGAGCGGGCAGGCAGCACCCAGTCCCTCCTCCTGTCTCCAGGGCTGGAGGCACCCATGTCCCGTGGGGGTTACGCCACTGCTGCCCTTGGCTTGCACTGGGGAGGGCAGCAGCCCCGTACCTGGCATGGTGGGGCTTGGCCATCACAAACACTCCCTGCTGCTTCAGAGTGGCGGAGCATCCTGGCGCCCCTTCCCCAGCAGAGCCCCTGCAGCCTGCCCCAGGACCCGCTCCCGCCCTGACTCGCTTTTAGCCCATCCTGACTCGCTTATGGCCCATCCCGACTTGTTTGTGGCCCCGCATGGGGCCCAGTGATCCTCTCCCCGCCATGGCAGCTGGCGCAGAACCGCTTCCCTCGTCCCCCAGCGCTTTGCAGGGCGGCACAGGCTCCGATGCTGCTGGCTGCGGTGGCCCTGTCGCAAGGCAGCAGCTCTGCGGCGACATGCCAGCGGCACCTTTGTCTCCCGTGCAGGGAGAAAAGCTTCACGCCGGCCTGTTTTGTTGCCCCTCTCCGTCACTGACGGAGGCTGTTCCGCTTCAGCTCTCCCGGATTAACCGGCATTAGCCGCTGATGGCGTAAAAGCATCAAGCGGAGCTGTTTTATGCAGGGGAGCGTGCGAAGAGAGTGGGAGAACAAAAGCTGTTGCTCCCACATCAACCCCGCTGTGGCGTCGGGAAGCGCAGCCGCGGGGCCGGGAAGGCTGGAATGCGGCAGCAGCAGCTCCCTGCACGGCTCCGAGACACAGCTGCAGGAGGGGGAGCTCAGCGTCATGCCTTGCTGCCCTGCCATGGGAAACTTTTGGGTCTGATTGTTCAAAGCAACCCCGGAGCCCTGGCAGGGGGGACCCTGCCCCACGCCGGCTGCTGGAGGCACTGGGCTCCCAGTTAGCAACAGTTTAGGTGTTTCCTGGGGTTGCACTGGGCAGACGCCTCCCCGCTGGGCGCTGGCAGCAGCCTCCCAGCGTGGAGCCCATCACCCGTGCGCCGGGGCGAGCCCCCGCCTCTGCTGCGGGAGCCCAGCCTCACCCCGTGCTCGCATCCCACCCAGGTCCCCCGGAGGAGGGTCCCCGCGTGGTCTTCATGGTGGACCTGTGGCACCCCAACGTGGCTGCTGCCGAGCGCCAAGCCCTCGACTTTATCTTCGCCCCGGGACGATGACGGCGCTGCCCGGTGTCGTGGGTTCGAGGGCAGCCGGCGGGCGGGCGGCCGCACCGGCTCGGCTCTGCCGCGGGTCCAGCACCGCACGTGGACGCGCACGGCCTCGGGTCCTCCCTCCCGGGGGCTCTTGTAAATGGAAACTGCGACGTGTATCAACGCCCATCTCCTTCCTTCCATCGTTGGCTTCAGGGATTATTTTTCCAACATGGCAGCGCATCGCCTTCCCTCCGTGGTTAGCTGCAGCACCACTCTCCTACGTGTTATGTTGCTACTGTGTTTTTGCGGTGTTCAGAAGTAGAGTAACAAAAAACAGGGGTGTTTGTTTGAATGTTAATACTGTAAAACTTCTCATGGTCATCAAAAGAACAACACATGCACACACACGCACACCCAAAACAGCAAACCAGCCAAACAGCTGTGCTCAGCCTGCCCCTGGCCCCGCTGCAGTCCCTGGATGGACGGACAGACGGATGGATCCAGGGGTGTTCAGGCTGGGGCAGCCGGGGCAGCGCTCTGCCCGCAGAGGGCTCTCGCACCACGAGCCCAGGGGCTCCCGCTTCCTCCCTCGCATGCCAGCAGGGTCCCTCCTGCCTTGAAAAAACCTCTCTGCCGCGCAGGCAGGGAGAAGAGCCGACACCGGGTCCCCGGCTGCCCTGGCAGCTGCGGTCCCCCCAGCCCCAAAGCCCTGGAGCGCCCCGACATATGCCCTGTCGAGGGGACGGCAGGCGTCGAGCCCTGCTCTTTAATGTGACGAAGGGCATTATCAATCGCCTAGAACCCCTTCTTGCTTTATCTGCAACCTTCGGTTTCCACAGCTCAAGCTGGGAAGCCCCCGCAGGGGCAGGGACGCTGTTTGGGAACGCAGCGCAGGGCTTTTGTTTGCCCGTGGCCAAAGGCCAGGGGAGAAAGGAGGTCACGCTTCCTTCTGCTGCTCCATCTCCTTTCCTGGGGCCAGGGCGAGCGCACAGAGGCAGCTCATGCATTGCTGGCAGCAAAGTAAAGGTTTCCAAAGGCAGGGGGTGTTTNGTCCTGCCCACCCAGCAACCAACACGCTTTTCCTGAAGTCGCCCAGCATCCAGGGTGTGTTTGGGTTTTTGTTTTGGGGGGGTACAGAGCTACCGTACGGTTTATAACATGCTAAACGTGAAGCACGGCATGTCGCGGATGCTCACCGACGCTCACCGCTGTCCTTGCGCCTCCGGTTGGGAAGCGGCTGCGCCGGGCTCGGTGGCCTCGGCACGGCTCCGGGGACGGCTCACCTCCCGGGAGGGAACGCAGCCCCCGCTCCCCTCCGATTTCTTTACAGGTTTTTCAATGATGAGATTGCAAGATAAGGCAGAGATTTCAAATACATCCGAGATATTTTTTACACCTGTCTTGTTACAGAATATCCGAAGTGCATGATTTCTACACGCATTGACTACCTGGAAGCAGAGCCTGAGGAAGCAGGCTGGCTTGGTAACCGTCTTACAGTTTGGTAACATTCATACAGTGGATAAGCAAAGATTATCAATAAACAGTTGTGCTGAAAACAGAACGGGCTCTGCCTGCTGGTGTAACTGCTCCAGGGGCAGGGAAAACACCGAGGGGTTGGGTGCTGCTTCCCCCCACATCGGGGGAAACCTGCTGGAAAAGCGCTTGTGTCCGGACCAGTTACAGCCTCCCTAGTCCCTGTTTGACCCGCAGCCCCCACTGCCAAGGAGCACAGGGAACGTCTGCTTTGGGTCTCCTTGCATCTACCATACCCCTTCGGTCCAGGCACTGCAGAGCCTGCAGGTCACTGACCGTCACCAGTCAGCAAGAGACAAGTCCCCACCTGCCACCCCCACTGGCCACGCTCATGGGGCTCTGCAGCAGGGCCACCAGCCCGCCCCCCACAGCTGGCCAGGCTCTGCAGCAGGGCCACAAGACTTCCCCCCCACTGGCCACACTCGTGGGGCTCCGCAGCAGGGCCACCAGCCTGCCCCCTAACTGGCCACACTCCGAAGCAGGGCAACCAGCCCGCCCCCCCAGCTGGCCATGCTCACCAGGCTCTGCAGCAAGGCCAGCAGCCTGCCCCCCACANCACCAGCCTGCCACCCCAGCTGGCCACACTCGTGGGGCTCCGCAGCAAGGCCACCAGCCTGCCACCCCAGCTGGCCACGCTCATGGGGCTCCGCAGCAAGGCCACCAGCCTGCCACCCCAGCTGGCCACGCTCATGGGGCTCCACAGCAGGGCCACCAGCCTGCCAGGGAGCCTTCAAAGGAACCACTGCAGAAAACGCTGCCAGGTGCCTGCTCTGCCGCAGCCGAGGCAGCTCTGTCGGGAGCAGCTTTTGGGCTGGGGTGTGTGTGTGTGTGTGTGTGGCCACTCAATTCCTGCCCAAATACCCAAAAAACCACTGCCAGCCACCACCCCGAGCACAGGGCCAGTTTGGCAAGGCAGGAATCGCTCCACGCGAGGCCCCTGGCCGTCATTAGCAGCACTCTCCCACGCTCCCAGGACAAAGCCAGGGCAGCAGCTGCTCCTCATCCCGATATACTTGAAATGGCCAATTTTTAAACATCCTCTCTCCCATGCAACCATTAAGTCAAGGGCCTGGAGCTCTTCGCTTGCACTACCCCAAGACAACTTTCCTCTTAACGGTCGAAGGACAGAAATAGGTCCTGGTGGCCCGATGCAGTTCAAAAAGCAAAAGGGAATGAAGCCGCCCCAGCTGTTCCACCGCCGACAGACGGCACAGCAGATTGTAGCGGAAGATTCCTGACGACAGCAGGCAAAAGCATCTATTTTGTGCTTTGCTGCTGTGCCAAAACCCCCTCCTGTCCCTCTCAGGCTTTTCCTTCAACTTCTTCGTGTTTCCTGATAGAGCAGACAACCGCTTCCCAAAACACCCAGCTAGGAGACGGCAGGCTCTCCCTCGGGGGAGCAGAGCGGTCTGGAGCTGCCTCGCAGCCCTGCCTGCTGTCTGGCTGCTCCTCCTGGCAGTCCGAGGCTTCCTTGCCTCCCGAGCATCCCAGAGGGAAGCGGGATGAGGGCTGCTGAGTGTGCAGAGAGGAGATAGAGCAGCATCTAACAGAGGGAGCCTCTCGGCTCAGTACATCAGAGGAGCCCAGAGGATCGCAAGAGGGCTGGAGCCCACCGCCGTCTTTCCTCCTGCCTTCTCCCACTACCTCATCCCTCACCCACAAGTGCCTCTCTGTGCTGCGCTCCAGAACCGAAGTGGCTTGTCCGTAACTCAGGGAAGCAGTGCCTTACCCTGTGCCCCCTTCAGCGCGGGTATCACCGAGACAGGAGGTCTCCTGGATGGCTGTAGCTCAGGCTTTCCAATGAGGTTTCACTTCTACGCCACCGTGAGCCGACAAGCAACTGGTAGCACTTTAGTTCCACTCCCGTAGTCCCCACGAGGAGGATGGCGGGAGGAAGGAGCAGCATCACAGAGCTCTCCCGCTGCTGCAACACCTCCTCAGCTGCCACAGCTGGAAGCCAGATGGCAACCCATGGCCAGCCATCCCCTGACCGAGCAGCTGGCTCCTCCTCTGGACTCCACCGAGTTTCCCAGCTGAGGTCTGCGGAGGAGCCCTGCAATGGCAGAGCTACTCTGACACGTCTATTGTCAGAGTGGAACAAGAAGCTGTGACGATGGTGACTTTACCGTGTCCAGCTCCTGAGGGTGCCCTGCTAACACCAACACAAGCCTGCTCACCATTTCACGGTAAAGCGAGTAATACATCTACCTTTAGCCATCTTCACAGACCCTGAGAAGTAGCCGCTTTGCAGGAGCGATAGAAGCAAGAGGCACTGCCTGTTCAGCCCCAGTGCAGGAACTAGCCCTCGGCATGGAGCTAACTCAGGGTAACAGGTCACCCAGCCCCAAACTCTCACACCAGGAATCACAAACAAGACGACCAAGCAGTAAGTCAGACTCTGGTCACTGACACATAGTGCTTGGATGAGCCTTGAAGGCTCTTTTATTTTCACAGTGATGGGTGCGTACGTAACAGCAGCAGGCTCGGAAACATACAGTGCAGTCAGACGCGGGTATCCATCACTCAGGTCTAAGCAGCCATCACCACCAACCCCCCCAGCCTGCGCGGAGAGCGGACGCGCCGTCTGTCTGGGCAGAAAGAGAACAGCTGCCGAGGAGCTGGAGAGCCTCTTTGGTCCCATTAGCTTCAGGGACTCCCAACTTGCCTTTTCTGTCAACATAGCATAGACAAATTGAGCAGCAAGAGCAAGGAGGTGAAACAAGGTCCTCCAACAGGAGGGAGAGGAGGAAGAGAAGGCCGAGGAGCAGGCAGGTGTAGTGCATTCGTACCACCACCATCACCAGGGACCCTGTGAGAGAGCGGTGGGTTACAGCTGCGACGGCGGGCAGCAGGGAAGGCAGCGCTGTGCTGCACGATCACCGATCAGGCACGCATGAAGGGACAAGGATCTCCCAGATTCAGCTACAGTATAAGAACCTCCAGATCAGGCGTGTAGGAGGATTAAGAGTTTTGCAGCACTTGTTCTATTCCAGTTAGTCTAAGAACATGCAGGCTTTGTTAATCAAGGCAAGGCATTACATCATGGCAGAGGATTATTTCTATAGATTAAGAGGTATAAATAAAGCCCAAGTCTGAACAGGGCAAGGGTAGGCACAGAACTCCAGGCAGATGCAGTGTCTGACTGACATCTCTGAATGCAGTACTGCCCTGCAGCCTGGTCTCCGCGTAGCTTAGAGCAAGAATAGGTTTTACTTTAGGTCAAGGCACTCCAGGAGTCTCTGCCTGTGGCAGCGGAGCACCACAAATAGTCCTAGTGTCAAGGTAAACCAAGCACCCCAACACAGCTAGCTCTTTTCTACCTTCAGTCTTTGGTAAGTGCTAACATCAACAATACCCAGCACAAAATGCGGTGCAGGAACAGGGCAGTAAGAGTGCCCCTTCCTCAGGGCACGGCAGGCTGGAGACTCCGTGGACTTCGCACAGAGCCTCGTGCCTCCTACGGAATGAATGGCTTTGAGATTTCACTTATTGGAGATGAACGGGCCGAGACGCCTTGCCTCAGTGCATCAGTTCAAAGCAGGTTCACTCCATGCTTCAGCAGCTTTTGCTTGGCCTTGCTCGGCAAGCTGAATGCGCTGTCGTGAGGGTTGGGAACGCCCGAGTTGCGGTGTGGAGCACCCAGCTGCTGGAAGTAGGTTTCTTGGACGGGATTCCGGCAGGCGTACACAGCCGTGGAGGCATTCCTAAGCAGGGCAGGAGAGAAGGCAGCGGTCAGTATTTACGGATTTGTGCAAGATCCCCTTCAACTCACCAGGCTGGGCATTGAGATGCTTGTGGCACTGGATTCCCAGCTCAGAGGGACTTTTAGGTCTCTCTCAGCAGAGCAACGGAGCAGAGAGCTAAAACGAGCACCAAAACCCTGCAATGTATTGCCAGAAGGCCACCAGCAACCTGACCCTCCTTTCTCAAGGGTCCTGACATCCTAAAAGACAAAGCATCACATCCCTCATCCCCTGGGACCTACTCAGCAGCATTAGCACCCATGCATGTTGCCATCCTCTGATTATTTCCCTCGCTGGCAGACCAGCCCCGTACATCAAGAGCTGGTAGTTGAACACTCTTGGTGTTTAATACCCCCTTTTTCCTGGGGGAACCTATCTCACTGCTGCTGTCCATAAGAAATCCCAGCACAGCACCCTTGCAGCAGGAACCACACGTGGTTGTTCAGTCACACGTGTGACAAAGCTCAGACAATAGTCAGATGCTGTAACCACAAAAGCTCCAGTCATTGATTAAAACCCACCACTCAGTATTTACCTGCAAGAGGGCTGCCAGGGAGCAAAGCAAAGGATTCTGCATTCCTCCTGGATGGAGGAAAGCGGCAACTGATATGTTTGCTGACACCCTTCTGTGACAACTCTCCATAAAAGAAAGCAGTTTTAGTCATCTTGTTACTCAGTCTGATTCACTCATGGAGTTGCTTTTTTGGGGGCGACACAGAATATGCCAGCTTAGCCGGTATAGGATTTAAGGAGCCAGTCAGACTAATGCTAAACAAGGAATTCTCCAGCACTGAAGTGCATGATTCACGTTTCCTTGGTAAGCTGTGTCAGAGGAGTGAAACAGTGTAATTCCCAGAAGCATCTTTATTTCATCATGTTTTGGACAAACATGCACAGCCAGGCAAGCAGAATCTCTGCGCGCTCACAACGTAACCATCCTCCCCGGGATCTACAGGAATGGGGGGAGCGCTGTAGCAGGGGATCAGCTTTAGCCGCGGCTGTGTGGAAGGGCTCTGGCTGTGATAAGACTATCTTTGCTTGGCGCATTACAACTGAGTTTGTCACGCACATTACAGCGTGTTTCCAACCCAAGAAGCCGTGCAAGAAAACAAAATCTAGGTTGCCAATTCTGGGCGCCTTTGGCTCCCAGCCGAGACACAAATTTATTAGGAACAGCTATATTTAAAACTGCGTCTTAGAACCTTATGGTGCCAGGAACTGGCAATGTTCTAGCACTGTATCTTAGTCCAAACCCGTGGCACAACTCAGCTGTGCCTTCAGTTCACGTGTCTTGGTGCCATTCTGGCCTCTCAACACCCAGAATATTAAGTAGCCCACATCTAAAGAGCAAACTTCAGGGAATGAGGTGACATGACTGACCTTTGGCAAGAGACACCGGTGTGATTACAGCGACCACCAAATCTCAGCAAGCCTTAGAAAAGGGGTTCCTCTCTTCTGCCTATTCTGTGTGCCACACAGCACTCTTGTGCCTGGAAGAGGAGGGAGTTACAAGCACACCTTACCTAATTATCATTTCTGAAGCAGTCGGAAGCTGGTTGAAGTCGGAGTGGATCAGTGTAGCGGCTCTCAGGAAGTGCCGATCCAGAGGCCCCAGTGTATGGGGCAGGTTGGCTGTGGAATAGGAGTAAAGGGTGAGGGTTAAAAGCCCTCTCTGTAGAGGAGCATGCCCCCATTTACTGAACAGGGAAAAGCTGTGGACCTCTCCCACAGACCCTGGATATCTACAGAACCAAGACTGGGTGACACCCTAAGCCCCAGTGTGACCTCAATGAAATTAGTCAGTGGCTTGCAGCATGTTCAGCCATGCACAAACAACCCTGGCACACCTTTCCCTGCATGGACACACATCAGAAGGGTGACAAGAAGGCCTGAGGTCTGGGTCACCTGGAAGCACTGGGGTTTCTCTCTTTCCCTAAAGCACTACTACTAAGCTGGAGAGAGGCAGGACGCTACCTGTGAGGCTGACAGAAAAAGGGAAAGAGTAGAATGAACTGGAGCAATAGGTACACGGGGTTTTCTGCATGTCACTGGTCTACCCGTCAATCCAGAGCAGCAGTCTCCAAACTGCTGGCTACTACCTGTTCCAAATTTTGGCTTCTTGTGACCAGAAATGACTGACAAACACTCTGGAGTACGGCGGGACAAAAGGCATCACACTGGGGACGAATGAAGTTAGGGGGAGGGAGGAAGGGCAGGTCTGAAGAGGATGTCGAGTCCTGTCCTCAGACCTAGCCCTTAGCAGAACCCCAAGCACCACCTTTCCGAGCACAGCGCCAGTGGCAGCCGCTCCATCTCCCAGCGGCCTTTGGCTCGCATCCAAACAAAGCGATCAACAAGCCTTCAGTAGATTATAAACTTACAAAAGACAAAGCTTCCTCAACAGGGCCTTATATCCAGGCTATTTTATAAGAGTTACAGCAAGCAATGTCTCTGAGAAGTTGTCTGAAGATTGAGAAAAGGTTACCATAAACCCTATTCTCTTCCTTTATTCCCTCCTCCTAAGCGGCTGCGGTTCCAGGAGGTGAAGGCTTACCCGTGAGCACGTTCTGAACGCAGTCATAGTGAGTGAAGCTGTAGGTTATCTTGGCTGAGGACGAGGAGTCTTTGGGCAGAGTTTCCCTCAGATGAACCTCAAGGCCGTTTAGAGAAGCCAGACTGCTGTGGTACTGCAGACGGGGAAAAAAAAGCGTTAAAGTAGAAGCCCTGCTTCACCTAGACTTCAGGGAGGTACCAGGGGGAGCTTGGGTGACCAACATTGGTGACAAAGCGACTGGACCCGAGGCTCCCACCAGGAACGGCTGGGAAACTTGGGCACAGAGGAAAGCAGACGAGTCTCACGGCTTACAAGTCAGTGAGACAGGGTCTCAGAAAAGGGCACTTTAACCTGAAAATAAGCCATTAAACCTGATGCTATTAATTACAGGAAAATGCAAGACTCCATTAATTTACCATCAAGCATTCCTCTCCAGGGCTCATTTTCACATCCTGGCCATGACTTTCAGCTGCAGCAAGGAATGTTCCTTTGCTTACCAGCCTTTATGACACCAGACAGCCAGCACAACACAGGATGCGGCTTTACACACTCGGGCTGGATTTCATTGCCTGCAGTGTTTCCCGCAACACCCTCTCAACACGTGAGCAAGTCTTCTAATGGGCACCCAGCCTCCGCGCTGAGCTTCTGGCCAGCTGCGGGCACTGGGCTGTCATCGGGGGGGGGGGGGAGAAAAAAAAGGAAAAAAAAAAAAGGAAAACCAAGAAAACAGCCTCACCTGTGGGGAAATGAGAGGCCTGGCCTGGAACAATGGATTCGCACAACACAGTAACATGAAAGCCAAGCTATTTTGCCTACTGGACTTTCGGTAGCCTGGTTGCCCTGGCTGTGCTGAGGCTCCCAGGCAGCAGGAAGGGCTCAGGCAGGGCTGAGGGGCCCTCTGGCAGTGCTGGGAAGATTAACTCCATAATCCTCCAGCCTGCCCCTGTGCTTTCCTCCACCACGGAGAGGATCAAGCCTCCATTCAGCAGGATGGCAGCGCCCAGCCTACCCTCGACCCTGCTGGTCACGGAACAGATTTTCTTTTCTGTGCGGTGAAATGAAGGCGTAAGACCTAAAGCCAAGCGGGAAGCGAGCCTGAAAGCATCCAAAGCCTCCTGCTCTGCAGGGCAAGCATGTATTGGAAACTGCCCTCCACGAGTGATGATCGGTACTGCCTGCTGTTCTCGTCCGCACAAGTAGCATATTTTACCCTTCTTTGGTGTCATTCAGGGGCCTCAAAGCATTCGACAAACATTCATTATAGCTAAGCTTTGACATCCCTGAGAGCTGAGGATCATTTTTAATCTACAGATAAACAAAGGAACAGACAAGCTGAGGTTACGCCTCAAATCCACCATGATGCCAGCAGCAGAGCCCAGCTCTACCTCCTCGAACAATACTCCTCCTCCTGGAATGATAAGACATGCAGTGCATCTCTTCCAAGAGATAACAAACACCTGCACCCGGAGGAAGGGCACAGTCAGAAGAACCCAAGCACAGACAAAATCCAAGCTGTGTGAAAGCACAGTTTTGCCAAGGTGAGATCCAAAGCAAGAATATATGAGATGGAAGCACCACGTTTGGGAAAAGAACCCGATGGAAAAGGCCTTTGTCAACCCTGGACCAATACATAAAAGAAAATCAACTGAAGTGTGGTGCACCAGTGTCAGGCAGTTGATTTTGAGACGTAACGAACTGAATGACAAACCGAGCCAGGCTGGGTCCACTGCTGGCCTTGCCCAGGCATTTGATGGGAGGAGGACGTGCAATGCGTCATTAGCAGAGCTAAATCCCCCCAACGAGGCATTTCACATGCTAGCTGAGGGTACCTGTGCAAAGAGGACAACCTTCAGCTCTCAAAAGCATCAGTTCCTACCTGCCTGCATCCCCCTCTCTCCCTGCAACTGGAAAAGTCATGGTAGAGCAGGAGCCACTGGGCAGCTGCCTGTTTGAAAGGAGCAGAAAGGGGACAGAGCCACGTGCCACGTCCACTGCAGAAGGCCAAGGCTGCACGTCCCGGCCTCTGCTGATCTTGCAGCAATCCCTTCCTGGGCACGCCAACCCTCACGTCCTGCACAGAGGCGGCATCCCCCTGCTTACGGGGGGTGGCCACCGCCACAGCCTCCGAGTTGCAGAGCGCAGAAGTAAAAGGGGTAACCCTTCAGGCTCTGCTAATGCTGGGAGCCAGCATTAGGCTGAGCTTCCCTCCACCTTCCAGTCTGACGGTTACAGAAATTAGGTTGTTCCTATGGCAACTGGCATATCAAACAGGCCCCTGCAGCTTTGACTCAGCTCCCCGGTAGGGAAGCAGAGGCCAGGCAGGCTCTGCAGACTAATGCTTCACCGGGAGACGCCGGGGGCCGGCACGTCCTTCCCCCGCAGCCCCATTAGCTGCACCCGCGCTGCCTGGCAGGGAAGCCTGTGCACCGAAGCAAATCCCACAGCAGAGTAATTTGGGATTGCTCTGGTACAGCACCTATTTGCAGCACCCAAATGGCACCCTTCACTCCGGCCCCTGGAGAGCAGCGCCGGGGAGAGCAGGCTGGGGACTCAGACAGCCAGATTTTCACCTAGAAAGGAAACGAGTCGGGGACTTGCTGCCAGACACGTCTCTCTGCTGCTTCCAGAGTGAGAAGCTGTGACATACAAAGTGGAGGTTAAACAGAGAACAAACCTTGCTTTCCAAAAAGCACGACAAAACTGACAGGGTTTCCCCAACAAATCCCAAATCCAGCACAGGCCTTTGGCAGCCGGCGGGGCTGTCTGACGGTCACACCTACACGTTCTGCTCCGGCGATGGCACTGATAGACAACAACAGGCAACAGGAGTCGCCTGCGAGACAACACTCTCACCTCTCAGGCTCGCTGCCTGACGTTTGTGAACAACCTCCCACGTAGCGGTGATGAACCCTAAGACAAACGGCTTTGCCTCGCGCAACACGGAGCAGGTGAGGAAAGAGAGGGGAAGCGTGATCCAACACTCACTCTTCAGTTGTAACCCCTCTCCCCGCCACCACCACCAGACAAGCACCACTGAGTGAACCTGCCGGTGTGGAAGAACTTTCCCACTTACCACATCTTCAATGGAGCTCTGGTCCTCTCGGAGGTGATCTTCAGCCAGCAGGGAGAGCACAAGCCCCTTAATACAGTGAACGTACAAGCTCATTTTAACCAGTTTGCTCTGCTTGCCTGAGCCAACACCAGCCTGGGCTCCCAGACTGGCCAGCTGAGGCAGCCGGCCACTCTCCCAGCTCCTGGGACTCCGCATGTTCTCTGCTGTCTCACTGGACAGACTCTCCTGAACCTCTAGAGCTGGCAGCTGCCTCCTGCTTTGGAGCTCTGATTGTACAGCTGTGGCTGGACAATCCAAACCCCGCACATTGTCACCAGCTGCACCACTGCTTTCTCCAGGGACACTATTTTGGCTCAGAGTCCCTTGCTCTTGTTCACTCAACTTCCTTCTGCTCAACTCCTGGGCAGGAGAGCAAACGGCTGGACTGCCACTGGCTGCAGAATAACTTTGGAAACTGCGTTGCTCAACATCAGAGTCCGCAAGGGATTTCCCCGCATTTTGACTCTCCTGCTCCCGGGTGTAAGGGTTTGGAAAGAAAAAGCCTTCCAGATATGGACCTGCAGTTTGAGCATATTCATCCGTATGGAGTGTGGAAGGGCTTGGCAGCTGATTCGTGTCTCTTTCTGATGGGAAGGATGCTTTTCTACTGAGCTCTGAGCTTTTGCTGTCCGGTGTGCTCAGTTTTGCAGTTGGAGAATTCTTTGTTCTGGCTTCCATGTGGGGGAAGCCCTTCAAAGGCCCCGTGTTTGCAAGGCTGCCTGATTGCACAGCATCTTCTGGTGCAGCTGTGCTTGAAGGTTGCTCAGGGGACTCCTGCACAGAGATATTACTCAGGTCTTGGTTTTCATGAGCTCCTGTTGATTCTGAAACTGCCTGGGAGCAGAGAGCATTCTTCTCTCCTCTAGGGCTTGCTGGGGACACGGATGACCTAGCAGGAGATAAGAAGTTGATTAAATTACTGAGTAGGATCTGTTGGGAGTTATTACATACCTAATAACACTACCACCTCCTGGTAGTGTTCAATAGCTGATCTATTCTCTGCTGCAAAGAGCATATACCTTGGAAAAGGACGGGATAAGGTCTAACGCAGGTGAAAAGCATGGGCCTCTTACACTGCAGACTCCCAGGAACGTCACTCCTTTATTCACAAAGCAAAAAGGCTTTAGGCAGCACTGCGAGCCGAGAAACAACAGGAGATGGCAGTTGGTCTAGAGAAACAGTTCTGCTTCAGGCTGCTCCACATTAGAGATATGGACACCACAAATTCTGTCCAGCCTGAAAGACCTCAGGTAGCTTTAACAGCCAGATGAGAGTTTGAGTTAGGATCAGAGAAAACAGTAACAACGGCTAGCGAGGACACAGCGCTACATGTTAGCTCCCTTGGTGCAAGAGCCTCTCTATGTTTCAGGTTGATTTCCTACCTGGTCATCCACTCCACTGGAAAGTCTCGGAGCACTGAGACTTCATTTTCTGTTAGGAATACAGGGATGATATGGACACCCTGCGGCAACGGAGAATCTGCAAGAACAACAGAGGTTTGAGGATTAAATTAACATGCCCCATAAGCCAGACTCCATCAGCCTGAAGGCTCCTGCAGAAGGAGAATGCATGCTATCATCCTGGGGCACCGCAAACTGACCACGTCTGACTAGGCTGCATCCTCCCATCCTCCTCATATACTTAATGCCCAACAGAGTTAAATTTTCCCTTAGGCGGGGTGGGGGGGGACCCGTCCTGGCAGAACTGATGCTCAAAAACAATGACTGAAGGTTTGGACTGAAAGCATCAGCCATCTGTTTTCAGGGCTCTGACAGTGGCCAAGTAGGCACACGGGTAACTGGAATTAAAGCAGGCATGTTGGGAATCAGCAGAACTGACAATTAAACGCAAAAGAGCAAACTCCTTTGCTTAGCCAAAGGAATGAACTAGTTCTCATTACACAACACCCACTGGCACATGCTGACTAGTGGCAGCAACACCCTCAGGGATATATTCCTGCATCCAGCAAGAACTTTGAAGTGAATCCCAGAGAACCAGCTCCCGCTCTCACTGCAGAGAATGCAGCCCCAAAGGGTTGCCCATACGCTGGCCCATACGCTGCTGCTGGGCACTTGGCAACCAGTACTCTGCAGCTGGATGCTCACCAGGCTCCCGCTGCTCCTCACCTCCAGGCTCACTCTGAAAGAAAAGCCAAGAATCAGCTCTGTGGCGTGACTCAACACTTGCCATCAGTGCCACAAGGACACCTCTCCCAGCTTCCTCTGCCTCCCTGTGACTACACCAGACCCCTTCAGCCAACGCTGTGACTGGTTTACCATGCTGGGCAGTGGTTTGTTCCTTAGGTAGACCTCAAAGTCAAGAGGACTTCCCAAGAACCAAAATACACCTGAAAGCAAGGACAAATACCACAATGTGTCATTACTGCCTGCTTAGGGCACAAAAACTTGGTTCCCTCAGCCACAGTAAGAACATAGGCCTTCTTCATGTCTGGATCTTGGCGGTTTTTGTTGTAGAAGGTCTTGAACCACATAAATAATTACTTTTGACAAGTTTTAATGCAAACAAAAATTGATCTGTTTATCACTTTCAGACATTCATTGTGTGTACACTTAGCACTAAATACCTAAACTTGGGCAAAAAGCTAATCAAAACATCACATAGATGAGAACTGACAAATTCAGTAACTTAAAGATCGGAAAAAAGAAAGAAAATTCCTAGTGCAGAAGTCTTGAAACCTTGCTCAATAATAACTAATAAAAGCTTTTAGCATCAGCATCAATATTTGTCCTTCCCAGTAATGGCACATCTAAGATTTATGTGACAAGAGCTCCCACACCACATCCTTACAAGTGGGTACCTGCATGCAGGGAACACGTTTAGCAACATACCTGGCCTGGAGACTCATCACCTTGGAGGAGAACTTTGGCAGTGAGAGGAGGTGGCAGCTGGGTGCTCACAATCCTAAAAAGACAAAACAAAGTCATCCGTGAGCCAAGTGTCATTTCCTGAAGCTCAGTCATAGGCTCCCATCAGGAGAGAGCCCCACGTCACAGCTGGGCAATCTCTGGGGGAGTCTCTAAGGTTCCTCTGCAGCCACCTCTCCCAGTCCTGACAGAGGCTCTGCAAGTGTTGAAGGGTCAGCTCCAGACATGGGCTGTAGCTCACACATTGCCACACGTGACAAACACAAGCTGACCGACCATCAGGACTCTCGTTTTCTTCTTTACTTTGGGTCAGTTCCACTCTAAACTTAGAAAAAATGCCTGTTGGCATTTACTTTCCGCCAACAAATCTGGTTTCGCTAGTCTTCGTCAAGACCTAAGACAGACCAATTCATAGAGGCTTCTTGCCACCCCACAAAGAACTGTGGGCAGTGAAGAAGATTCAGAAAGACTGGCACTCAAAGCACTGCAGGACAGGCCCCTTGGACAGGGCTTCCAAAGGTGTTCTTGGTCTTTCCGTTCTGGAGATTCTCCAAAATACTCTAAAGAAGGACAAGTTTATCTCAAGTACAAAGCCCTTTGCAGTGTTGTAGTAAGATTCCGAGTTCAGAAAACTCTGGTGACACTTGGTGAAACAAAATCTCTACCAGACAGACCAACGATACAAGACACACATCAGTAATGGGCAGACACAGGACAAGACTCCGTTCTCAAGTCAGATGTCCACTTCCACTGCAACATGCTGCAGCTTCAAGGTGCTGCAGTGACTCACGCTCACTGTCCTGCTTGCAAGTATGAGATCACTCCCTTAAAAATGTCTGGTCTGCCTCTGTCAGACCTGGAAAGATGCACACATTGTGGCATATTTCCAGTCCTCATAAAAGGTGTTACAGGAACAGCTTAAGCCAAAGAAAATAGCACTTAAATGCTATTGCCAAGAAATTCTCAGAATCCCCCACCTCCTGTCTTTCAAGGCCACCTTTGAGGCTCTCCTTGATGTCATTCAGTGCCACATCTGCAGCTTCTTCAGCTATGATCGGCTGAAAGAAGCCAGCATTTCTTGTGGGAAATCCTGGCTCATTCTTCTGAGCGCTTTCTACCAGTATAGACAGTGGTCCCGGCCAACAAGTCAGTCAAAAATACACATATACAGACACACACGTGCACTGTATTTGCAAGACTGCAAAGAAAACACTAAGGAGAAAGAATAATATTCACACATCTTTCTTTTTCTCAGTGACTTCCACCTAAAAAGGCTAAAAAGTTCAGTCTCCACATCCTGCTGAATATCAAAGACAGCAGATTACACTAAAACTCAAACCTTGAACTTCTTCATGCTTCCAGTTCTCCCACTGATAAATAACCACTTATCCTCTCTGAAATACACCAGCAGATAGGGATTACCTTGCCTGAAGCATTCATATTCCTGCCAGTAACGAACAGCAGCTCTTTGTGCATAGCGAGTGCCCTTGGTCCGCTCCCCGGATGCACTGTGGGATCACAGCCCCAGGAAGGAGCAGATTTAACGTGCAGGTTAACCCTTTGGCTAATACCCGGTTACTTACAAGCCTTTGTAGAGAATGCAGCCTGCCAAGACACAGGGAGACCGCTGGCAAGTTTGCAAGATGAGAGCTGCTTTCAGTAAAAGCAGTGGATCCACCTGAACAGAGAAAACCACATGAAGTTGAGGCAGAGAAGCCCGGAAAATGCTCAAAGCGGCAAATAAGCAGAAACCCATTGGCATTAAGGCAGCTCTAGAGGCAGACACTGCAGAGGACTGCCTTTTACCTTGGTCTTGTCCAGATTCCAGAGAGAATTGAAAATCTTGTGGAGGTCACTGGTGTTTTTTTGGATGTGTTTAATGTATCTGTCCCATTGCCTGCTCAGTTCCTCCTGAGAAAATGCCTGCGGACAACAAAAATCCACACAGCTGTCACCGCACAGGCCTTAATGCATTCAGGATGGTTAGATGCAATCAATGTGGGACAGCACCTATAAGTCACTGAGGGAAAATAACGGAAGGTTGGAGAGGACGATTGTAAAAACACTCAAGTGACCAGCAGCTGAGGTATCAAAAAACCACACGTATCATCCTAATCGTTGTTTAGTCTTGTGTGCTCAACGAGTAGAACATCTGTGTTCAGGAAACACAGGCCTGTGATAGGCTCAGAGGCACCTTATCAAACACGCTTGAGATTCCTGCCCTGCTGTGGGAAAGATCAAAGCACAGCGGCAAACTACGCCTGCTTGAATCCCCGAGATACAGGCAAGAACAGCAGGTTGGGTAACTCTCTCTACAAAGGACTGAGCTCCACGGTGCCTGCCTTCAGAGATCCCCCGGCTGGTGAGGTAGCGAGATTAAATTCACTCTTTGTGTTTCAACTGTGGTTTTGTACTTGTTCCTGCGTCCTGCCTGTGATGGCTCACACAGTGACAAATCTTGTGAGGATAAGGAGGAAGATGATATCGATAGGAAACTGCTTTAGACTGAACATTGAGGAAACTTTTAGCAGACACTCCCACTACCTCGGCTGCAATAGGAGGATGTGCCTGTGCACTTTTCCAGGTCCCAATTCTTTGATATGTGCGCTTGCTCTGACCCTTGCGAGTAGGAAGACAACATAAAGGATCACGACAGCACGTATGTGCCTGGGCAAAGCTCGGCCAATATGGGAAGCGTTTAGGATCTCCTCCTAGACAGAAACATCGCAGCTGCTGATCTTTAATTACCATGTACGCACGGTGCACAGGTCCATTGTAGAAGGTGAAGAGGCTGATCAGCTGCTCCAGAAACCGCCTACAGCTGACATCAGGGAGCTCAATAGCACAGCCCAGAACCTTTAACGCAGAAAGCCACGAATAAAGAATGTTTACTGACAAAACCCAGGCACAGCAGAGTATCAAAGGCATACAAGCAGTTCTGTGTCGGGCAAACATCCTCCGGATTCACAAGTCAGATGAAAAAGAAATTCAAAAATACCCACAGAAAAGCCCTGGCACAAACAGGATAAATAAATGATAACAGAATTCCAGTGTTTTAGACACACTCCCTCCCACATTAGATGACCCAGCTCAGTGCTCTAATAGCTAAGAACATTTTCCTGAAACTAAGTACTTAAAAATATTCAAATTAACTTGTTATTTACTGTGATGATGATGCTTCATTTAAGTTTTGAGTTGCCGAGAGAAACAGAAACATCAGACCTTCTGCCTCAGAGACAGCCCCGTGAGCCTGAACTGCACTGTCAATTAAATAGGCCTGACCAGTCTCAGCCCAGTTTCCAGGGGATGGTCTGGGGGATTTTTGTCACGACTCTGCCGCACACTGCTCTTTATATACTAAATGTCTGTTGACACTGACAAAGCTCTGCAGCAGGGAATACTGAGGGTTAGAAGGAAAGATCAATCAGACTATCAAATACGGAGGCTGAGTCCTTCTTATAAACTGCAGCACATGGAACCCTGTTTCCAGTCATTGCCAGTAACCCACGGATACACACAATGATGCAGAGCTCAACTTTTTACAGCCATTGCCAGGCAAACCTTAAGAAAACATGCTGGGTTTGGACACACAAATGATGTATGTGAAGCTTTTCACAGAAGAGTGAAGTTGACTGCCATGACACATGGCTGTAGCCTGCGGTAAACAAAACTTAAGTTACCTTGCAATGAAAAGCTGTGCATTGCAAGTTCCCACCCTAGCTCTCCCCAGGTCTAGCTGTGTGCAGCCCATCCCTAGAAAAAAAAAAAAAAAAAAAAAAAAAAAGCCCTCTTTGATACAGTAGTTCAGTCTCTCGCTGTTTTCACCCCGTGATTGCCTCCAGATCTCTTGAACTCACCCACAGATAGTCTCCGTCCACTGCAACTGCAAACTTGAGCTTCCTCAGGCGAATGAGACTTGGAGGAACTCCAGAAATCTCTGTCATGCAGTGCACCACTCCGGCAATCTGTCCGCACAGCAGTTCCTGCTGGTCGGGGAGAGTCTGTCGAGGAAAGCAGGTAGAAAGACTCTTTTTATTCCCCCTTTTGGAAGGGCTTGGAATAAAATCACTACGGTATTCAGGTATAAATAAAAATAAATTATAAGTTCAATTCAATTCTAAATCAAATGCAGTAGCACGGGCAGACTCCAGGGAAAAAAAGCAGACTGCTTTTTTTCAGGCAGCACGAGGGCCTAGAGCTTATTTAGAGGCACTTTCACGTCTCCTGTGTATTTATTCACATCACCAGAACAGTCCTGGACTCCGCTGGATGATTCTACTGACCAGAACCCACAGTGAGGGCACAGAGTCCAACACCACTGTGCCCACCAGCCTCAGAAGCGCGAGGAGTTCTGTGCACCGAGCCCGGTGGAGCAGCACGCCACTCCGGTTCCAGCTGCGTGAGTTTTCTTAAAACCTCTGTGAATACTAGATAAGAATGAATCCAAAGCTCCACCTGGAAGCCCAACCATTCCTGAACCAGAAATGTCAGCACTGACCCACAACACCGGCACAGAATAAAAGCAGACATTACCTGAGATGGATAGAAATAGCAAATCCCGGCACTTGTAGGATCTCCTTCTTCCTTAACCTTTGAACCATCATAAAGGAAAAAGTAATTCCACCTAAAAAAGCAAAGCATCAGCAGAAACGATTGTATATTTGAAAACTGTTACGCTTCTCCGTGTCCTTTCTATTATTTCAGGCAGAGCTACAAAAAGATTATTACAGATGAAGACAGACATAGTTCTTCCACGATCACACCGAGCTTAGACATGAAAGAAGCACTAAAAGGGTCCCATAATATTAAATTTAAACGCTTTTCTGGGTTTAACACAGATTCTACAAGTCTGCAGTGAAGACATGAGGAAGGAGATCTGGACCTGAGATGTTCCCCTATCTACACATACCCACGTACACCTTATCCACGCAGAACCATTACCACTAAGCATTAACCATGTGCAATCCACAGGGTTCCCACGACCCTGCTGCTTTGAATTCACTCGCTGGCTGTACGCGACAGGCCAGGGGAGCGCAAAACGGTGGTTGCCGCCTGAAGACGGCCTACGCTACAACTTTATTTACCTCAGCATTTCAAGGATATACGCGTTTAATAAGAGTTCTTCCCTCTCATAGCTGGTTACAAGCATTGCCCAGGCCACGCGTGACCGCCCGCAGCCCTGCACACCCAGCCCACGGCCCCGGCCTCTCCTCCAGACCGACAACCCGGCGGTGGGGGCACGCACCGGCAGAGTCCCGCGGCTGCCGGTAGGAGACACGGGGTGGGGTGCGGGGGGGGAAAGGGGCTCACCATGGCGCCGAGCCGGGCTCCGACACGGCGGGGCGGGCCATGGGCGCCGGGCTACCACGGCCGAGAGAGGAGCCGTCCGAGCGTCCGGCCCTCCCTCCACCGGGGCCCCGCCGGCGCCGGCCCCGAACGACTCCGGCCTCCCGCCGCCGCACCCGCCTCCGGGCAGGGCGGGACCCGCCGGTCGCGTGACCGCGCCACGTGACCGCCCGGCGCACATGGCGGCGGAGGGCGGGTGGCGCCCAGCGGGCGGGGGGAGGAGGCGGCGGCGGCGGCGCCGGGAGGAGGAGGAAGGCGGTGCGGTGCTGCGGAGGCTCCGGGAGGCGCGGTGAGTGCCCCGGTCCCGACCCGTGCGTCCCTCCCCTGGGCCCCGCTAACGCTGCGTTCTCCCCGCAGGAACGATCTGCTGAGCTCCGGTTTCTGGGCGGCGAGCGCTGGTGCGTGCGGGGGCACCGGGAGGGAGAACGGGCTGCTCCCCTTCTTCCCCTGCCGGGTCTGACGCCTCTCTCCGTGCCCGCAGGAGCCGTGCGGGCCCCGCTGGGCGACACCACCGAGCCGCCCGCCCGCTGCGTCTGCTACGGCCTGGGGCGGTTCAGCTGCTGCCCCGCCGCACGGCACCAGTTGGCCTTTCTGCTGCTGCTGCTGGAGGAGCTGGGGGTGAGAAAGGAGGGGAACCGGGGGATGGAGAACCGAGGAACCGGGGAGTGGGAAAGCGGCCCCCGCCCTACGGCCGCCCCTCTCCCCGCAGGTGCCGCCGAGCCGGTGCTCCGTGTTCGACCCCGCGTTCTCGGCCCAGGAGGCGGCCGCGCTGGTGGAGCTGGGGCTGCGGCTGCTCCCGGACAACGAGGTGAGCGGGGACCGCGGGGCTGGACCCCCGTCCCCGTTGCTGAGGGGCTCCTGGGGCCAGATCGCCCCGGGATCCGAGCGGGGAGACACCGTCTGGCCTCCGGTGTGCCGGGCGGTAACGGGAGGCATTGGTTTCCCCGCAGGAGGGGAAACATGGCATTGAGGGATCGGCCACGCTGTTTTACATGGTGCACTGCGGGAAAGCCCTGTACAACAACCTCCTCTGGAGGAACTGGTCTGCGGGAGCACTGTCCAAGATGGTCATCATCGGGAACAGCTTTAAAGGAATCGAGGAAAGGTGCGTGCAGCCCCGGCAGGGAAAGCTTCTGGTGCCTCCAACAGCCTTTTCCTCTCCTTGCTTCCTTCATTCCTTTAGCGCTTCTAACAATGATTTCCATGTTTTGCTCATTTTTCAACTTGCTGTCACATTTGCAGTCATCAACCATCTGTCCCACACCCCCGCTCGGAAGAGTTTTCTTCATTTCACACGAGTGTCGTATCTAATACTGTTTCCTTGTGTTATTCTAGATTATTGTCAAGAATATTGGAGAGGGATTATTCTTACATAGCAAAGGTATGAGCCACTAGCTTTTTAACATTATTGGTTTCATGTTGACAAAGCACGTTTTAATGAGAAAGGAAATTAATTGCAGTTGGAAAGAAGAGGGTGGTTATTTCTAAAACCTTTTTTTCCTGGCTGCTACCTATAAAAATGAATTGCTTTAGGATCATTCTACATTGCCTGCAGAATACAGTGCACGCAGGGGCTGAGATTAACCTAACACCGTCCTCATCGTCACTGACTCCTTGTCTGAACTTTACAGAAAGGTTCTTCTGCGTCATACATAACTTTTTCCCCCTAATGCTCTTTAGGTCTTGAAAGGGACAGAGGAAGTGGCACTCCCAGCCCACCCTCAGTACCTCGACACCTTTAATGACACCTCCGTCCACTGGTTTCCCTTGCAAAAACTGGAGGAACTCTCCCCCGAGGTCTGGGGCTTTATGGAGGAGCCGACGTACGAAGACTGTGAGATCATCAGAAAGGAGGATGGGGCTGACCAGTGCAGTCCTGCTGCCGTCGAGTCCTGACCACTCCGTCTCTTCTCATGACAGCTTCTGCGCAGCCGAGATGAAGCTCAAGCACTGACAGTGTCCTTGTGCTCTGCCAGCAGTGGCAGCACTCGAACACTGAGCGTGATGGGACATTTTTGTATCTTAATTATTTAATAAAAGGTAAAGCTGTGCTTTTACTTTAACTACAGTGAACAAATTTAACTAAAACCTGCCTTTTAAGCCATCTGTACTGCACGATCGGTCTTTTGATCCCCTTCCCTTTCATGAACAATTCAAAGCCTTTGCATGTACTGCACACATTTTGAAGCATCCGGAAGGGGGAATTATTTGAGAGGGGTTTGTAGTTGACAATACTGGTGTCTAGTTCCAAATGCAGGCTTAGAAAAGCTCTCTCACAGGCTTCAGCTGTCCAGTGCTACTGAAAGTGGGTCTTTAGCTGTTCTTTTGTGAAGAATCAGGTCATCTCCCTTGAGGGGGAGAAAAAAAAGCCTTGTTTTCCCTCCCTCAACCTCTGTGCCCTGAACTGCTGCGGTCCCACAGCACATGTTCTGTGAATTTGCTGGGACAAATTCCCCCCTCTTGCAGCTCTGTGCTGACAGGGCAGAGGGTACCAGGAGTGGCTGATGGCCTGTGGGCTAGCAACCAGGCTGAAGAGCCACCATCGCAGCTGGAGAGATGGGACAAGTCCCGTCTGTGTGCAGCAGAAAGGAGCCCACTGCGTGAGGGACAGGAACCCTCGCTGCCAGTGCAGCGCAGCACGCAATGAGAAGCTCTAACATCTCTGTCGCTGGAGACCTTCAGGGCTCAGCCAGACCAGCCCTCACTCATCTCTTGCTGGAGCAGAGAATCACCTCCTGTGGTCCCTTCTGCTGATAAACCTCTGTCACGGCTGGCAATTACCCAAGGGTCGAATGGCTTGTTTCTCCCTCAGCACCAACTTCCAGGTGTAGTTTCATCTCTTGACGCTGCCTGAACTAGTGTTTTTTCTAGGAAAAAAATCCTGGCATAAACCTACAGTTTCACTCTTATTTACAAATCTGTAACTTCTTTATTCTAAGACAGTTACACTAAAAACGTTAGCAAGATG
This sequence comes from Rynchops niger, assembly GCA_013400035.1. NCBI lineage: Eukaryota > Metazoa > Chordata > Aves > Charadriiformes > Laridae > Rynchops > Rynchops niger. The sequence goes on along the minus strand of VXBH01006910.1, from coordinate 474,457 downwards.
GTCTTCACAGTTCAAAGCGGGGCCTCACTTAGCCATGTCAATGAGACTCTGGAGCGAGGTTGGCACCCAAGTCTTTTCTCCTTGTACAAACACAACACCTCTGTCAATATAAATGACAATCCGTCCAAACGTATACAGCTGTTTCCCTTCGTGCCGCTTTCCAATCACAGGCATGAAAACGATGTTGTGCTCCTCTGCTTTTGTCTGAATTAGGTCCTTAAAGTTCATCGGCACGGAGCTGGCGGCCATGCCAATGCCACGCTGGGCCATGTTCTCAGCCTCCCGACGCTCCTGCATGGCTTCGTACTGAAAGTCTTTCCTCCGCTCGGTGTGAGTAAGGTAAGCGATGTTCTCTCGAGCGCCTGGCTGCATGTACCCACCTGTTTGGAGAGACAAAACACATGAAATCAAGGTGCCAGTTCATTCCTACTGCAACGTCTATGGGTAAACTGCAGTCTAGAACACAATCAATAATTCTCCGAATCCTCCTTTACACGTTCTAATTCATTAAAGTTTATAATACAACGTAGACTAGCTGGGTGAATTGGAGAGCTGCAGCAGAAGCAACAGGATTTGATACAATCCCAAATTCTATCTGTGCATGCACAGGAGCGGAGGATGCTGCACTGCTACCGCCAAGGGAAAAAAGCAAACAATAAAAAGAACAGCAACAGAAAAATACTCCTCAAAGCCAAAACCTGGCCTTTGGTCACCACAGGCCACTGCTGGGTTACAAATGATTATTATTGCAAAATCAGGCTAAGGATGGAGTAGTACCATACTGCAGGAAGCAGCATTGCATCAGGAGCACTTACGCTATCATATCAGCCCCCGTTCACTTTTTGGCCGCCTGACTGTCATGCCAGACATTTCTCAGAAGGTGAAATCCTCTTTGCATGATGCTTGCCTGCAGTTGTTATTATTTTACTACAGAAATAAACATAACACTTAAAATGGGCCTCAAGGAATCCTCCATGTTTCTTTCCCCCTCCTTTTTTCCCTACCGTTGCTGCCAGCTGGGGTTAAATCACAAAATACACTATAATCAGGCAAGGCAGAAAGAGAATCGGTTGCTTAATGGCACAGGCAGCCAGTCACCAAAAATCTGTTTCTGCTTCAGCGAAGCACAGACAATTATTAATTAGCACCTTACAGGTGTTATTTATGGACACCGCAAGGCAAAGCACACTTTGAATTTCACTGCTCATGGGAGCTGCTACGACGCCGATTAGCAGGGCCATGCCTGGATACAGACTCACAAGAACTAAGCGTTGCTGTACGGCCATCACAGCAAGCGGAGCCATCACCATAAGCCACCTACCAACACTGGAAGAGACAGCCCGGTTCATGATATCAAGAGCTTCATTAAATTTGTCTTTGATCGATGGATGTGCTAACACTTGGTCCGAGAACATGGACTTCCAACCCAAGTACCACTTTGTAATCTCTTCGTAATTGGGGCTGTTACTAAGCCAAGAGCACAGCACCTGCAAAACAACACGACAGATGAAATGCAGTAGGGCAGGTACATTTATGGAGGAGAATCTTTATTTTATCTTAATTTATTTTGGAGCTTTCAGTAAAAGAAAGGACCATGACAGTCTTAAGAAACGGTCTGTTCTGATGTGTATGGAGTTAGGAGTGGAAATCACCCCATTTGGTAGTTAAACCGTTTCAGCACTGGGGCAATTTCTAGGTAGGAGTCACTAAAACACTTCACAGAGAATCAAGCCTGCTTACTCAGCCTTGATAATTTCTCACCTGCAGCCACTTCGGGAAGAAGTGTTTCTCCAACAGCCCAACAAGACTGGAGACAGAAATCATCCCCTCCCAGTCAATCACCCAGTAGAAGGTATCCATGTGCTGCTGGTGAGGGTTTATGATGAGTTCATTCAAACACATCCCTGGAAAAAGGGGGAGAAGAGTCAGAAAAGAACTTGACTTGCAGTTTTAGTGCCCTGGCCTATTTCACTAGCAACACACATGATTTGAGGAGCACCTGTATGGCATACTATCCTCAGGGACATTCAGGATCTTTAAAGTGGCTGATCCCTGCCACCAAAACAGCACGCTTCCATTTCCAGCGACTACAATTTGCTGCTAGAACTGAGAAACTTAAAACATTTGACTTTTTTTTTTTTTTTTTTTTGACTACAGAGCCTTTTAGACAATTCGCATAGCTGAATGGTGAATTACAAAATCTCATGGTGAAAACATTAGCATAGACCAAAAAATACAAGAGTAACAGAGAGATATTGTATAGCTTGGTACTATCTGACAGCTATCAGATATTCCTGTCAAGCTGAAGAACAAAAGAATCACATGATTTAGAAAAATAAGATTAAAAACATTGAGGATAATCAGAGCACTTCCCAGCATTTTCTAAAATGTCTGCCTCTGAAAAAAATGCATGGTACTAATAGCAGAAAAGAATATGCAAGCATGGTCTAAACTTACTAATAATATTCTTTGAAGTAACACTGGCAACCACGTTGACATGTATCTTTTCTAGACTTAAGGGGGAAGGTGAAAACCAGCAGATCCCAGAAATTCAGCACTGTTAGGCTTGTCTCACCTAGTTTAGGCACGATGTTTTTCACCATGAAAGCCTCCCACGACCCAGGTGTGAACACATCTTTCCAGGGCTGCAGGATAAGTTTGGCGGAAGAGTCACTGGGATGCCACTTCTGCAGTGCATTCGCCAGCTTGTTTCGGATGGGAGAATACAGCGGCTCTAATCGTGCCTGCATCAGGGGAAGCCAGGGATGGATCCACGAATGGATTGGGACTGTGTCTGTTAAAGGATTCCAGCTTTCAACCTTGAGGTAAGATAGAAAAGATAAGAGTAAGTGCGCTCATTAGCAGTAAGTCCTGCCAGATGCAAAAAGAGCCATAACGCAACCCTCTAACTCCTAAATGCATCGACAGAGGCAGAAAACCAGTGTTGTAGAAGTTGTAGTTGACTGAAATTCAAATACTGGTTCAGAACACGGTTTCATTCGAATGCAGCTCTCTTGCCTTACCTCCTTCTGTAGCTTGGGGAAGATGAGCTGATCAAGAATGTTATCCAGTATCCAGACAGGAATAACGTTTACCCAGCTATCCAAGAAATCCACCATCGATCCACAGTTCCTCGGTTGCCACTGCGCCACTATGTTTCTGACATATGGCATCCAGATTTCCCACATCAGTCTGGAAAAAAAAATATACATAAATCAAAGTTAAACTTAAAGCTATAGCCCCAGGCCTAAATAAACCAAATGGTAACTGTTATTTAAAAGCTACTTCTTTTTATATAGCTGACAGCTGGATTTTAACCGACACATCAAAAGAATCATCTGGAAAGCATGCTTGTATCTGTTCTTTTCCATCACTGAGGAAGCAGCACTTGAAAATGCTGCACAAAGTACAACTCATTTGCTCTTTACCTGTGAAAAGCATCTGTTGACAGGTCCTGCCCACTGTGTGATAACAGCTGATCGTTTTCCAAAAGGTTCTTCCATTTGGCTATGATCTCTGTGCCATACGTACAGTCCTGGAAATGATAAGGCATGAACAGCCTTTATCCTTTTTTCATTAATTTCAGCTGGTATGTACAAAGAGCAGGCTGATGGTATGCTTGGCTACAGCTTTCTCATACACTCAAAAGCAAGCTAGGAGCTTGCAGCTGTGATTAGTAAAGTCCCACAGGAGGAAAATCCCACTTTATGGACGTAACATACATCCAGGGGGAAAAAGGATAGCCTGAACTTTTTCAGGTGCACAGATAGAGTTCAAACTCTTACCTGTCACAGCCCAGATGGCATTAAGAATAGACAGCGCCTATCTGACTACATGAAAGACAGACCTCTCCTGCTTTTGCTAAAAATAACAACTACAGACTTTTTCTTCCCAACGCGCAGGAAAGGGATTGATTTTAACCTTACAAGCTCCTAAATTGTTAGACGCTTTGCAGAACAGTAACCTTCAGCCATAGCAAATGTCTGAGAGTGGGTGCGGAGTGGGGTTTTGGTTTGGTTTTTTTCTTTCTCGCCAGACTGATCAGAAACTGGGGGGGAAGTCAAGATAATAACGACTACCTGAGCCATCAGGAACAAACTGCAGATAAATCAAACTAATACACACCTTGAGGGGATCCCAGTTCTTGAAGTAATCTTTCATGAGAGGATAGACTATTGCTACTGCCAGGTCTACCCTGTCAGACATTCTGTACTCTTCATAGTATTTGTCTTGAAGCGTCTCAAAAATCTTTGCGCACTCATCCAAGGTTAAGGGATTTTCACAACTGGGCTGCATCCGTCTCTCACACTCTTCCACCATCTCCAGCACCTTGCTGAGATTGCTAATTGCCGTCTCCTCGTGCGAGAGAACTTCAGACATCTTCTGTATCTCGTGAGTCAAGTTGACAACCATGTCCCTCTCGTACTGCAGCTGCCGGTCGTTCTGGATGATCTCCTGCTCTGTGATGTCAATGAGAAGTTGTAAGTTGTGCTCCAGCTCAGGCAAGGCAAATCCCTGGGGCTTGGAGTCTTTGCCCAGTGGCTGCTGAGGACTGTCATCCGGGATATTGTGCTTGTGGCTAATTTGACTGTAGCTGTAATAAACTTTTTGTTCTCGGCCTGTCATGTCTATAACCTTGCAACAAACAAGAACAAACAAGTCTCAAAAAAATTTGTATTTTGTATTTAAAAAAGGAGGAAATCCCTTACTCCAAATTGAAAACTGGAGATTTCCAAGTACTGTAATTGCTCCAGCAGGCTACTAATACACACTGGTATTCTGAATGAGGCAACTAGGGGTTGCCTCCAAAAAGGCCTATACCAGACATGAAAAGTTAGAATGAATAAGAAACAATTTGGAATCAGAGCTGGAAGAGTCTCCTCTTCTGAGCTCGGTTTTATCATTTCACTGAATAATTCTACACGCAGTGATGATGCAAGTAATATGCTATTCGTTATTGCACAGCAGTCGTAGGTACTTTTATACTTTTTTTAAAGATATATTAATTTTACATGAATAATTTTATTAAGCGCATACAAGACAAATCCCTTACTGTCCCTTTTAGGTAGAAGATGGTTCAAACTATGTGTTTAGTTTCACAGTCCCAATAAGGACAACCGTACTTTCAGAAATTGATAAGCGTTTCGTCTATGACAAACGTGAAACAATTAAACTTGCAATAAAAAAAAAAAAAAAAAAAAACAAAACCAAACTACCCACATTTAATGTAATTTGCATTTTTCTGAGGCCAGAGAACTTGCTTAAAACCAAATCCAATATTCTAGATGACGCAGTGGTCTATTACATGACTCAGTGATGAGTCTCCGGCCTCGATTTTCATGAGGCTGCAGAGGGACAGTTCTTAGAACTGGCTTCTATTAAGGCTACCAATGGCTAAAAAGCACTCACAATACCAAAGTGGACAAACTGTTCCCCAGAGATGCCACCTCTTGCGTTATCAACCTTACCTTGACTTGAGACAGCTCCTTCTGAGGGGCTGAAAGCTGCTTGCTGATCCTGCCCTTGGCTTTCAGTTCTTCTACTGTCTTGTAGCTGTATTTGGGCTTTTTCTTGCCTCCATTAGGATCCTTCCGCCACTGACTGAGCTCTTTTTGAAATTCCTGAACAAAACCAAAGAAGAGTTGTGGTTGCTGCTCTTTGTCACGCCCCGAATTTGCCTGTTTTCTACAGGAAAACAAAGAATGCTGTACAGCAAAATAATTGGGAAAGCGGTAAAGCTCAGTGACAAATCAGCTCAGATGCTGTGGTCCAGTCAACCACCCTACTCTAACATTAGAACAGAATTTTGGACATACAACACAACAGGGAAGGAGATATACCAAGAATCATACAAATACCTCTTCAGCTTCTTCTTCCGAGTCCACAACAGGGAAGTCTTGCAAAGACTGGCTGGTTCTTTCAGAGCCATAGGCCCCCACAGCTCCTTTGCCTTTTCTTTGTTTGGCCTCAATTGGATTGATAATACCTGAGAGGACGGTAGTTAGATCAGAAGGAGCGGTTTACTGAGAGAGAAAAGCAAGTACTTTTCTATAGTACCCTAAGTTATCAATAAGCACAAACATCCAGCCTGGTATTCTGCCTCTATCACTATTGAATCTTCTACCACTTCGCTAATTTCTTAGTGGCTATAACGTCACTTAATTCCAGCACACACCAAAAAAACCAAAGCAAAGTATTATTCACATCTGCATTTCACTGCTTTTTTATTCCATCACATAAAATAACATCTCCTTTTCTGTGAGCTGACTACCTTTGGAATTTACCTCCCTTTTTTCTCTTGCAAAATAACCAGAGTATAAAATTTGCCTACAGTAATTTAAACACAACTGAACCTTACCATAAGGACCCAGATCATTTGCATGAGATGTAAGAAGACAAGAACAAAACTGTAAGTCATCTGGAGATAGCAGTTATTTTAAGAATACAATCTCTTCTCCAAATTACTAGTTAACAATAAACAACCAAACACAGTACCTTGAGCATTCTTCCCGAGACCTCTTCCAGGGACGTAACCCATCTTCTGAAGAAGCTTCTGCCCAATTCCCTTAGTGTGTCTCTCCCAGCTGCCAAAATCCACGAAAGATTTTGTCCCTCCTACAAAGCCTTTCTGACTAGGCTTGAAATTACCACCCTGTTAAAACAAAAAAACCCACACAACCTGAAGGCCCCGTACTAACCAAGCTCTGCATAATTTCACTTTTCAAAAGGAAGGTTCATCCCAGAAGCGATACAGTTGTCACCACACTGCACAGCTCACAATGTCATGACTTATGCATACACATAAGCTGCCTGACATCTAAGGAGTTTCCTGAACAATAAAGTCCTGACCAGCTGCCAGTTTTATTAGAGTCTACCACTGACTTCAGCTGAAGCTGATTCCTGATTCTTCTGCATTGGGTAAAGGAAAATAAGAGTTTGATTTTTAGGGTTTGATTGACCTAGATTTGTCATCCTGTTCTGTGAGATTGAAAAAAAAAAAAAAAAGTCTTTGAAAGGCAGTAAACTATACGCATTCTTTTATTTTAACCTCAGTTAACCCAAGGGAATATAAAGGAAGATAACAGGGCCGAAAAGGACTGATGTTCCCAAGGACGCACAATGATACACCAGAATAGCTACAAAAGACAAAGAACACATCTCCCTTAATGGCATACTGTCGTATGTGGTTCTACAGTTTTAATTATTTCTCCCCTCTCTTTACTGCTGTATTATTGTTTTCGCACCTTTAGAATACAGCCTAAGTTTCATAAATACATTACGCAGAATTGAAAACTTCATCAGTAACTCACTGTTTTTAATTTCTTTGGCACAAACTCTTTTGGGATTTCTTCCTGCTTCACAGGCTTTTCATCCTCATCAGAGTCTTCTTCTGACAGATCCTCAGCTGCTGACTTTTTCAGCCCGGCACTGATGAAGTTCACGGGGGCTGAGTAATCCCTAGAGCTACACCAAAATGAGACTTGTGAGTGAATTATGTTCGAGTGGACCAGTGCACATCCCTGCACAAGCCCAGGGACTACTATGCTTCAGACTCACCCCCTTTAAAATGAAATATTAAAAACTGATGAGCAGTTCAACACAGTTTTTGTCAGAAAATAACTGTTCTTTCCCCTCATGCAGTGAGGACACATTTGCACAGGCAAAGTTATAGAATCATAGAATGGTTTAGGTTAGAAAGGACCTTAAAGATCATCCTTTTCCAACTCCCTTGCCCTGGGCAGGGACAGCTCCCACCAGCCCAGGTGGCTCCAAGCCCCGTCCAACCTGGCCTTGAACCCCTCCAGGGATGGGGCAGCCACAGCTTCTCTGGGCAACCTGGGCCAGGGGCTCACCACCCTCACAGCAGAGAATTTCTTCCTGAGATCTCATCTGAATCCCCCCTCTTCCAGTTTAAAACCCTTCCCCCTTGCCCTGTGGCTCCCCTCCCTGCTCCAGAGTCCCTCCCCAGCTTTCCTGGAGCCCCTTTAGGGACTGGAAGGGGCTCTAAGGTCTCCCCGGAGCCTTCTCTTCTCCAGGCTGAACCCCCCCAGCTCTCTCAGCCTGTCCTCCCAGCAGAGGGGCTCCAGCCCTCCCAGCATCTCCGTGGCTTTAAGGCCCCACAGGCAGCTCTGTGCGCCCCACGGCCGTCCCAAGGGCAGCCCCTGTCCCCGGCTGGGCTGTTCCGGAGGGCGTTACAGCCTGAAAACCACCACGAAGCGCGGCAGCCGCCCGCGCCCTGCCCCCGCGGCTCCGCAGACCCACAACCGGGGACACCAGAATCCCGTCCCTGGGCGAGAGAGGACGGCTCGGGCCGGGGTCCCTTTCCCCCCGCCCCTAGCCCGTACCGCTTGCCGCCGAAGCTGGGCCGCTCCTCGTCCGAATCGCGCTCGGCCCACACGCCGTAGGTGGCCTCCTCCTTGGTCTGCCGGTGGCGCTGCCGGTGGGGGTTGAACTCGTTCTGCAAGTCCCAGTCCGACACCTCGAAGTTCTCCATCTCCACTCCATCGTCCCCGTCCGTCCCGTACAGGTGCGACATCGACATGGCGACAGCGGGGACGCCCCCAGCCCGGCCCACACACCGACACCCCGCTACCCCCGGCCCCGCCGCCGCCGCTTCCGCCCGGAAGTGAATCCTCTCCTTCCGGTGACGCAGCGCCCGAACCACAGAGTTGGAAAGAGAGGCCGCGCTAGGGCCTCGCGGGCAGCGGCTCCTCTATGGTTTGGCGGCCCGGGCGCGGCCTGCAGCGCCGCAAGGGGGTGGGAAAGGCCTCGGGAGCAGAGAGGGAGGTTTTTTTATTAAAACAATACTTTAATGATGTGCAACAAAGGGAGGAGGCGGGGAGGGATGGGCTCATATATTAACTCTGCAATAGCCTCTGTAAGTCACAGTGACGGGAGGGCGTGGGGGGGGGTCACTCGCACCACAAAGGCTCTACAAGGTCAGGACGGCTATTTCTGACCCGTGAATTAGAGAACAGCGTTACGAGACATTTAAACACGGTTTAACGAGTCCTCTGGCCGTGGCGTACAAAATCCCTTCCCGCTGCACGCCCGAGCCCCCGCCGAGTGCAGATTTCCGCAGATGCTTCCACCACGGAGCGCCGGGAAAAGGCAGGACAGCGGGGATCGGGCCTGTCAAACGTTTGGCCTTTGCAAATAAATGCAAATACACTCCTCGTATAGCAGTCATTTTGGCAATAGTATTAGCAAGCAATATGCTTGGATAACCGATTTCCACTGGTGCCGTTGCAAACTCTTCTTTGTTGGACAACAAAAGGCCATTTGCAGCATTCTGGAAGAGAGAAACACACGGGCTCAGGAGCAGGATCCTGCCACAGCAGGTGCCCCACTCATGGTTTTAAACGGTTAGGAAAAAAAACAAGTCCCAGCTCCAGGCTGACAGGCACACAACTTCTATTCTCACGCAATGCTTCTGATTATTTTTTTTTTTTTACTGCTTGTACACAGAGGCTAGTTTTTAGAGGGTCATTTTTAATAAGAAAAAATGACATTTTTATATTTTAGCATAGAGGCTAGCTGAAAAGAGAGACGGAAAAACATCCAACACATCAACAGTTGTATCTGGAGCAGAAACCCAAGGCAGCGCCTTTGTTTTTCCAAACTGACCGCAGATACAACTGCTTTATCTTCCCTTCCACGGGTGCACAGCTCGCCCTAGAAGACAGCTGGGGAGCAGCTCAGCTCATCTACACATTTCCACATCTTGTTTCAACGCTCCCCGCAGGGACAGCCAGTAATAACTCTCCCAAGCGGCTGATTTCGATTTTGCTGAAGTAAGCCCGTTTCCAGCACACAGAAAAAGAATTTCTGACAAATCGTCTCGTGTAACGGTATCGTTCTGGAAACATAAAGCAACTGTGAAGGAGATAATTCGCATAATGAGCATGCCTGGAGCAGCCTGGCTAATCCAGAGGCACAAGAAATTACACAAGCAAAATGCTAACCCTGGAGCAAAGCAGGCAGATTTGCCTGAGTTTTAAAATGAAGTACAGGGTCTTACCTGGAAATCATTAATTTTCTTAGTGAGAAGATGATGTGTTCTGAGTCACCTAGAATAACCCAGAAACAGAAGGGTCAACTTTAAGCCACCGTCTGCAACTCAAAACGCTCCCCGCTGTGTTCCCAGCAGCAAGAGAAGGAAATGTTTGGGACACAGAAAGCAGCACAAGGGCAGAGAACCAGCAGCCAGGAGACGCTGCCACGAGACTGCAGGCTCTTTACTTGGCTACCGTTCACTCAACACGAACCACCCTGGGCGGACATCTGGGAATCGCCAGGAACACCTCTCGCAGTGAAAGCCACTACACGCTCGCTTCAAAGACAGCCCGGCTTCCTCAGGCCGGGACTGGGCTCTGCATCTTCTCGCCCGACACTGGCAATGCAGCTCAACCCACCGCTTTCTTCAGAAGGCCAGATGTTGCGCAGGTAAAGCCTGGCACCTTTGATCGAAACATCACCACCAATCTACTGCATCTCCCTACTGTGCTTGGAGCGCTTTCTGGAGAGTCAAGAAGTCTTTTATTTATTTATTTATTTTTACGTCTGTATGTGCAATGTTGTTGGACTGCCTTGCATTAGAAAAGATGGTTATTAATTGTTTTCAAGTACTGCTTTTTAGAGAGGGAGCCCCATTTTTGACACCTGAACACAATCACCCAAGCGCAAGAACTAGACCTATCTGTAACGTGTCAATCAGACAAGCCTCTCTTCCCTAAGGCAGGCAAGACCCACGGCAATGAAAACTGTAAGAGTTTTGGAACAGAGAGCAAGGTAGGAAGTGTCTTAAAGTAAGAGAATGAAGAGCACAAGTTTCTGATGAGTGAACACGGAACTCCACGGCACGAAACCAAACACATGAGCAGACCAGGAAGGAGGTGGCAGAGATGAATGAGCAGGGTCTGAGGAGCACAGAACACACAGGACATCAACAACGAAAGCGTGGAGGGTGGGAGCGGTGCACAGCGGGAAGGACAGGCACATCGTCCCCATGGATCAAGGCAAGAGAGCAGGGACATTTCCTGCAGTCGGCTGCCCAGCCTGCAAATGCCCGTAAGAGGGAGCAAGGGATCAGGCACCTAGGATTAACCAAACAGGGCAAAGACCTGAAAGGGACATCAGACTCTTACCTGCAGATGACCTTTCAAATTGGCTGGCGTTTTATAATCCCCCTTTAAAACCTATGGAAAAGAGAAAATTGGAATGACCCTTCTGGGGTAGTGGATCTATCAACGTTGGTCAGTCCACCTCATTAACTGCATCCCAGTATACCTGAACCAGCTGAAATACCCCAGTGGGTGTTTGTTCTACATTGTCATGCTATACTGGGGCAAAAGTGGGAGGTTTTCTCCTTCTTGACTGAAAGCAAAGACAGAGAGAGGCATCCTGCATGGGCAGGGAAACGACACAAGCAATTCTGTGGTCTCACCCTGACGCAAGCAATTCTGTGGTCTCCTCCCTTAGCTGGGAGGGGAGAGTATTTTGGTCTTTACCATTGTTCCAGTTCTCCACATTCATCCCAAGAAGTACTGAAAGGTCCACATCAGAGACCCAAAGAGTCCCTGACCCTGCCCAGGGCAGATGTTCGCCCAACTCACTGTGTTGTTCTAGGGAACAGCTCTCAGCAACCAGAGAGAGCAAAGAGGAACTGGAAGAAACCAGAGCACTTGGAGCACAGACCAGCTCCAGGGAACCTCTTCTGACCCTCAGTGCTGCTACCTGGCTGCCTGGCCACGATCCGCACATAGTACCATGGGGACTGGTCCCACCCGCTGACACTCCCCTGCTCCCCCACCAGTGTGACAAGGGACACCTCGTCCAAGGGCACCGTTACGAGGAGCACATGCAAAGCTGGGGCGGCTGCAGAGTCCAGCCTCAGGCCAGGGAGGAACTAGTCTGCCCCAAAGCATGAGAAACTCCCTGTGTTTAGTAACTGCTGTCTGTGGCTCTGCAGCCTCTTCCTTCCAGTTCTGCTCAAGGGACATGAGTCAATATTCTAAGAAAAAAAAAAAAAAAAAAATCTTCTGGTTTTGCCCAAATGCGTTACGAGCCTCCACTCGCATTCCCCGCGGGAGCGCGGGAGTGGCTGGTGAGCTCCACACAGACACAGCCCAGTCTGTGCGTCCTCCTGGGGCCAGACCGGCGTGTCTGGTGCCTACAGCTGTGCACCTAGATAACATCAGCACACACCAGTAACTCCCACGCCTGGATTCGAGAGCGGGGCTGGATCAGGGAGGGACGGGTCAGTATCTGCCACAACAGAAGAAATGAACACCACCACAAAATCATAGGGAACGTCATCAGTTTGAGCCACGCCAGACTCAAATCTACCACACGCATCTGTTTGGAAATCATCTCTGTGTAACTGCGTGTCTGTTGCTCCCAGCCTCCCAAAAGGAAGAGAGCCTTCGTTTCTCCCCTGCTCTTTTCTGATTTGGTTCAGCTGCCGCCTCTGCTCCGGAGGGCTCTGTGGGTGCAGCCCCCCACCGCCCCGCATCCACGCTCCCTCCCGTGGCAGCGCCGCGGGCAGACGGCAGCGACACTCACTCTGTGCGTGTTGTTGACAACTAAGGGGTCGGGGTGGCCGTAGTTGGGTGGGTTGGCGTAGGGGTCGTAGCCAAGCCTGGCAAGCATCGGTGCGATGTGGGCCATGTCCTGCAACACATCCCCCGGGATGTGCCCGATCCATTTAGATAATGCCTCCATGTTCACCGGCTTGATAACCTGGTCTGTTGATCTTTCTATCCTGGGGAAAAATAATAAAGAAAAAAAAAAACAAAACAAGACACTAAAGTTGGATTTCATGTACTGCGTGTAGACAGAGTGGCCTTCAGCCAGGTTCACGGCCAGTTCAACAGTTTGCTTCCAATGCCCAAGACACACGTACAAGGCGAATGATCAGCACCCACCGGATCCACCCGAGGCAGAGCCGGCGCGAGGGACAGCGGGACAGCCTCAGGGCAGCCACTTCCCACCCACAGCCCCGCTTCTGGGGGAGCGGATCCTGGCAGGGGTTTCCACTGCCCCAGAGGCTGGGTCCCTCCATATGGGGGGGATCCATCCTGCGTCGGGGTCAGGGTGCTACCAGGACACCTCTGCTTATTACAGGAAAATAATGAAAGATGCGTGGCCTGTAGCACAGATACACCACACGGCCCCACTGAAAATCCAAAAACTTAGCCGTTTGGGCAACTTCGGCAAAACCCACTCTGAGCAAATAGTGTTGAAAGCCCTGGAGAAATCATCGCTTCTGCCATCAAAGGTACCTGCGTCTTTCTATCAGCTGCCTTCCTGGTTTGCCTGGGGTAAGGGTGATGGGACATGCTCCCCGCTGGCCATGCCCCTGCCCTCCAACCCCTCCGAGGAGCGAGCCCCTCGTGGGTACAGCCCCCCCTCTGCACACTGGCCTGGGGCAAGCAGCCACTTGCTCGACTCCAGCCAAGGGAAACCACATCCCACGTGGCACAGGCGACATGGAATCGTAAGAGGGAGGTATGTGCACAGAGGCTGCGGATCCAGAGCCTCGTGCGAGCCTCCCAGTGACCGCCTGCTCAGGCACCGGCAATGCCGCACAGCCTCGCGGGGGAGAGCGTCTCAGGGCGGGGGGAAGCGGAGCCCGGCCGCACGCCCACGGCCAACACAGAGAAACGGAGCAGCTGCGTGTCCACAGCTGCCCTCACTCCAGGGCATGAGCAATTTTTACAAAGACTGTTCGTATTCCCTTACACCACGGATTAAATTTTGCTAAGTTAGACTTAAGTCACCATTTAGGAAATAAAGAGCATTAAAAGAGCAGAAGAAGCTGGAGAAGGCAAGCACCCCCTGGGCACCCAGAGACGGACAGCCAGCAAGGAGGAAACGCTGGGGCGTGTCTCCACGGAGCAGGTATTTCTTTTATTCTGCAATACCAGCACCAAACCTGTCAAGGATTGCTGCTTACCACTGAAAGCCATTCATTAACAGCAAAACTAATCATGGCAAGGAGATATTTGAGGATGGGTGGAGAAAAGAGGCATTAAAAGAGCTCACGTTTCCGAGCCAGCAGTTCTTTTCAAATTAGAGACCAAAATCATTTCTGCACTGTCAAGACATGAATAAAGCAGTCACCTGCTCCTAAAATCCACGCCTGACAAGCTGCTTTGCCGGGTACAACAGATTGCTAGTAATCAAGCCGTCTTCTACTCACAAGCACAAAAACTATTCAGCAAAAGTGGACGTGCTGCCACTTCTGGCCCTGAAAAAGCATCCATAAACACAAACAAAGCGTCTGCGCCCCCAGTTTTAGCCTTGACCTCCTCTGTGTAACAAAAATGCTCCTCGAAAAGCCGAGACACTCACTTGGAAAGCGACACCCCGCCAGGCTTCCCTATCAGCTCCTCGTGATGCAGCACCGTGTCGCTCCAGGAGATGTCCAGGAACTTCATGATGGCGTGCATGGACTGCTCGGGGTGCAGCACCAGCTGCTCGTAGTAGACGGGCAGGCAGCGGGACCTCCCGATCTCCAAGCACTGGGAGTACATCACCTCGATGGCTTTGTTCCACTTGGTCAGGCAGTCTCGGTAGCTGTTCAGGTCGAAGCCCGCGATTGTCACTTTGCGTGTGATCATGGAGTGGACCGAAGCCCGGCCATCTCGAACCATCAGGAGGAATTTGGAATTGGGGAAGAGCCTGGACAAGTAGACAGAGGACTTCAGTGTGAAGGGGTCCTTGTTACACAAATACCTGGCTGGCTCACCATGCTTGGCGATCACTTCCAGTATAAAGGCCTGCATAGCAGCGTCCAAAACCTGGTCCGTCACCCCGGCTTCGTCCAGGCGCATCTTCTCTCGCCCTGATTTGGACCAGGCCTGCCGCATCGCCAGCACGCGGGGGATGATGCGGGTCTCCTCTCCGCAGCGCACCTCAGGGTGGGCATCGAGCATGGCCCTCATCAGAGTTGTGCCGCTACGTGGGACCCCACCAATGAATATCAGGGGCATCTCCTTGCTGTAACGGTACTCGACGTGGTTGGAGTCCATCATGACCAGCTCCTCGTTCTCAGGTCGCATCAGCCTGTGCCTCCTCTCGCTCAGGACCTGCTGGCACTCCAGGACCTGCTGGCCGAGGTGCAGAGTCACCATCAGGGCGACCACCGAGCCCACCACCAGCAACACCCTCCTCATGGTGACCCGCATCCTGTTCTCCTCCGCACAGGCCGGTGACCACGCTTCAGCTTTCAGCTAGCAAGTGTTCAACCCGACGGGCATCTGCAAGAGAAACACAGCAGGGTCAGAGGAGCAGGATCCACAATCCAGCCCAGCCCCGCCGGCAACCTCAGCATCCAGCCTGGCTCCTTCAGGACGCTGACACCATCCCAGGCTTTCATCATCTCTTTCACTTATCAGCAACTTCCAGGCTAGGTGCCTTCTACCAAGCAGGTAATTAACATCTGCCTCAGAACACACCCAAAGAGATTATTTCTGGACTGTTTGCGTACCCAGAATCACAAGTTTACAGCTGAAGCAAAGCTGCAGGAATGTTTCGGAGAGGAGGGGCCACGCGTACCCGGTCAGTCCTTTAAAAAAAAAAAAAAAAAAATCTTTACAGAGAGTCTTTGCCATCCCAGATGAAGCCCAGACCCTCCCTGTAGTTCTCCTTCCTTCCAAAACTGAGCTCAGCACACCACCGTCTTCTCACTTCTCTCAGCCACCTGTCTCCTTCCTACATTTTCTTTTGTTTCAATGTGCTGTCGCAAGGGAGGGGAGAAGGCTGCAATAAGAGAAAAAACAAAAGCATCTCGTGCAAATTTTAAGGGTCTGAGTCAGGAAAGGCAGTTACCCATTAGAATGAAACACTTTGAGAAATTAAACCGTCTGCAGGCTAACAGCAAACACACAAAGTCAGCGTTAAATGCCCTTCCTCTGGAGACTGACCTTACATAAAAATCCTTGAAGACTTCATCTGGCATTAAGGCTTTTTGGGTTTTCTGCGCCTCGGTAGGATGATATCCAGCAGGAAGCCCGCTGTTTCTGCAAGTCCCCCGCTCTGCTGCCTGACGGGAGGGACTCCTGCGAAGGCTGGCACGGCTCCCCACACCCTCCCCCCCCTTCTGCTCCATTTGCGAGCACAGGTTTTGCAATCCTCCCCTGGGCTCACCCAGGGATTTCAAGTCCTTTGTGATTATGTGGCTGGGGCGGGCGCTGAATGGAGTGGAAGGAACGGGACGTCCACGCGTTTTGTTTTGCTGAAAATCCAAAGAACCGCTTCAGAAAAAAAGGTTTTCTCCTTTCGACTCTCTCCATGAAAGACCACATTTAGCAGCGGCCCGTCCAAAGCCGCTTTGCGGAGGGGAGCAGGCAGGAGAGCCCCCCCGGAGCCAGGCAGCCCCCTGTCCCTGCCCGACCTGCCAGCACAGGGGCCCCAGAACCGGCCGTGTGCCGGAGGACTCGCTCCATTCCCCTTCCAACCCCGGACATCCCGCTCCAGCTACCGGGACGGATGTAGCGGTCAGCTGCTCACCATCCACCCGCTCTGCTTTTATCCACTTCTCCTCAAACCACTGGGTTACCACCGCACGAAGAGGCAGTGCCTCTCTGCCCACCCAGGTATGCGTTTTCCCATCCCAGCAGCAAAGTAAAATCACCACCAAAATGATTTCCGTGGCTCTTTAGCACCATGGTTAACATCCTGGCCAACTGCTTGGTTAACAGTCTGAAATGCACGGCCGCATACTACACAAAAGTCAAAAAAAGCAAATGCTGGCCCATTTGTTTAGATGCAAATCAGAGGGAATAACAAACAGATCTGGCATTTTTGCAGCAGACTCAGACCCATTAAAAAGACAAGCGCTCATCTGCTCCTTCCTGCTATCTTGATCTGTTTCAGTCATGTAAATATATTCAAATGTTCACCCTAAAAATAATTGCAAACGCCGCAAGACCCATTTCAATGCATTGTAGCTGGAGCAGTCAGGATTTAAGGCCAACTGGAATAATTACGGCTATGCAGACCAAGACAGGCTAATTAACAGGAAAGATCCGCAGTTTCGAAAGGAGGCCGGGAGCACAGAAGTGCTCTGTTCTTTGCAAAATCGGCTTACAGTGAGCATTTCCCACCGCGATGCTCCCAGCAGCTCCAGTCTGAGTGCCACCGGAGAGGAACAAAGGGACTCACTCATTTTGCTGTGCGGCGCGGGAGGCTGGCGGGGAGCCCGCGGTACCGGCCCTGCTCCGGCAGCACCCGGTGGGACAGAGTGCCGTGTCCCAGGGACCATCCTGCTGCCCTGGCCAGGGCAGAGACGTAGCCCCCACCGCTGCCCATCCAACACCAGCAGCGTGGGGAAGCTCTCGCTCCGCTGCGGGGCAACAGGAAAGGCAGAGAGGCAGGTGCCGACGGCTTCTCCCTCCCTGCTGCGCTCTGGACTCTCCCCGCGGCTCCAGCACACCACAGCCCCGCTCTGCCTCCCGCACGGCACCCGCGGGCACTGGGAGGGCTGGAGCAGAACTTCTCTGCTGGGACTACTCCAGTGTAGCCGGGCGGGATGAACAAGCATCCATGAGCGTGCTCAGCAGCTGTCTGCTGGGCGACCACAAACAATCCTGGCTTATTTTCAACTCTTTTGTGCAAACCTCCGCTAAGAATTCCCCCAAATTTACGGGGCTTGTTAGGCCACGAGAGCACGGGGATGGATGATTTCCTCCACAGCAGATATCTGGTGGAAAATATCATGGCTTAATTAGGCGGCACGCTGTCTGATCAGACGACCTTCTAGTCCTTCAGATGCCCAAGCTGGCTCTGTGAGCTTTCCACTCCAGCAGGAATTAGGGAGCTCTTGGGAGCTTCTCTGGCACATCATGGCAGGGACTAAAAACCACTGCAGCTGGTGACAGGGAGCAGAAATCAAAGTGCCAGCAGCCGATCCCAGGCGGAAGCCCTCAAGTGCAGCTCAGACACTGCCATGACACACAGCCAAAGGCTCTGTCCCCAGCTGCCACCAGGGCAAGGCTGGCACCGAGAGCAGAGAGCGCGGGGGAGGACGGGAGCTGGTGGGGAAGTGACAGCAGAGCAGTGACAAACAAGGACACAAGAAGTCCTACAGGCAGCAAGTCTTCCTTATTTTGCATACTGATCGGACATTAGTATCAACAAGGCTTAAACCATTTCTTGTCAGCTTTTGAAGGCAATACAGTATTAACGGGGCATCGGTGGCGGTGTACACAGATGTATGAAATATTCACCAGCCCGTGCCCAGCATCACTGGGGATTCAACCGCTCTGGCACTGCCATCCGTATGTACTTACTTTCCCCCGGTAAGTTCATTTTGCTGTTAGCTGAGCTTCATGCTGAAACACAGGTGGTCGCGAAAATACCTAATGGAAAAGAAAAGCCACAAAGTCGATTTGTTTACTTATCACAGACATCTGCATGTGAGCTGACGTGCAATGCCCTCCTGCAACTTCCCCTGCCGCACACACCCCTCCTGCCCACAACTTCCCTCCGAGCCCAGGGAAAGGTGGTCCTGGTGGAGACAGTGGTCCCAGCTCACAGCCAGCGCTGGCAGCCAGATGTGGCACGCTTGTGACTCGGCCACCCGCCCCGAGGAGGCACCGGCACCGCTCCATCACGGCAGCGTTCACAAGGCTGAGCCAGGAGGGGAAACTGAGGGAAGTGGGAAGGTGACCGCTGTCATTTCCTAAAATGAAGCCTCCTGGAAGGGAGAAGCCTCAGGAGGACAGGAGCAGCTGGGATGTTTAAAACATGGGGGACAACAGCCTGAACATGGCACAATTCCATTGCACACAAGTGACCGGCGCAGCGGACCATCCCAGAGGAAGCAGTTCCAGACCTGCCTGCCACAGACTTTGGTACAAATGCTGAAATCAGGCTATGGTCAGTCCCCAAACCAGTAACAGCAAAAGGAGACGGGGCCCAGAGGACTCCCCAGGTCTGTCAGGTCACAGTCGTGCCTGCGGGGGCGGTCACAGGGATGCCAACCTCAGCACCAAGAGCTGCCCATGCTGCCGGCATCTCCCCGGCTCCAGCCCAAGGAACAAATCTCTCTCCAGCCTCACCATCCACCAAAGCGGCAGCACCGGCCCCATGCGGCACGCAAACCCCACCAGGTAGGGGAACCAAAACCTGCACATCAACCCAAACGTCAGATTTCCCACAAGGACACGACGCTTGCGCCCAACAGGGCTGCACCCATCCTGGGGAGCCCAGCAGCCACCCGCACCACCTCGGCTGACGCTGTCCTGCAAGCGCAGAGCATCCCGGTGACACCACGCCGGTGCAGGGGTCCTGCCCGCGTCCCGCAGGGGGTGCAGCAGACGTGTCCCTGCAGAATACCCTCCTCCAGGCACAGGAGGGCAGCAGCAGGCTGGACCCATCCCAGCAGGGCTGCAGGTTTCTCATCAAAGCCACCATCCGGGGGGCCGTGCTGCAATGGAGCACCCCAAGGGGCAGGACCCGGCGGGCAGGCAGGGTGGCACTCCGCTCCGAGGCTTACAGCGTCTGCACGGGACCATGGGCTCGTCATGGGGACACTGCAGCCAGACCCTTCCCGCAGCCAGCTTCCCCTTGATGCACGATGGCGTCCCAGCCTTGGAGGATGTTTTTGAGAACATTTCAAGTACAGACACTAATTGTTATTCCAGCCACCCAAGAGTCTCCTCCTCTCCTGCCAGAGGGAAACTCCACCCAGCACGAACTTTGCAAGAATTCGTCCGCAGTGCACGCATCGCCCTCCTTCCCTGCAAGGGTTTTTCTGCTCAACCCTGGCCTGACCTCCATCGACCATGGGATTTCAGGTCCGGATGAGGCTGCAGGTCTGCGGAGCAGCCGCTGCATCCCCGGATGCGCTTCTGCAGTGCCACGAACGATCTGGTGCACGGAGCGGCGGCGGTTTAACAGCCCGGCCCCGAGACACCCTGCTCCGGAAACGGCTCCAGCTCTCGCCCGTGCACACGCAGACAGACACACAGACACACACACGCTTGCAGACTTCCTTCCTGACGCCTGCCACCGCAGCGCGGGGCCGGGCAGCACGCCGCTGTGCCGGACGGGCGGACACCGCGGCCGAGCGAGCACCAACGGCCAGCGCCAACAGACCGCAGCCTCCACCGCCTTCTCCACCTGCTGTTGTGAAACGGGCAAACCACCACCGCCACCGCTGCCGGCGAGCAGCCCCCCGCAAGCCAGGGAGCCCTGCTCCATCTGTAGCCATGAAGCAGCATCTCCAGGCCCTTTCTTTTTAAAGCAGCAAAGCGTTACAAACAAACAACCAAACCAGTTTCTCCGAGAAGCTCGATATCATCAAAAACCGCGTTTTTCTTTAAAACCTTCCCAGAAATGATTGCTATTAACTGCGGCTTCCCCAAAAGACATAGGTGTGGCCTGGAAAATTTTAGCTCCAATTGTTGGTGCTTAATAAGAGGATGAGGAACTGCAGACGTCTCTGTAGTGGTACGGCAGCAGAAGCTGTGGTCAGCAAAAAATATCTCAGTATATCTAGCACTCATCTTTACAAATCAGCAAAATTTAATCACTTAATTGATAGTCTCCAGTTAATTCACACACGGCCGCTGTTATCCCAACCTGAGCTCGGGGAACAATGCGCCCAGAAGTGCTGTCACCGCCGAAGGTTTGCATGCCTCTCCGGGTGGCAGCTTGCAATGCGCGTTTCAAAACACCCGACGACTCCAAGGCATCTCCCTTTAGCAGGACAGAGATGCTGACTCCTGAGGAGGCAGCAGCAAAGAGGAGAGGGGTCAACGAGCCCCGGGAGAGGAACGCCGGGAAGGGCTGGCGGGGACAGAGGGCGAGCAGCGGGAGGGGACGGACTGCCGGCACGCAACGCACCGGGTGTTTCTCCGTCCCAATTTCAAAGCAGCCCGAGCGAAAGCTGAACGGCAAATTTTAAAACATTCACCAAGAGGTGGAGGAGCAGCCCTGGAAAGCGTAGAAGCAGCAGGGATCTCCGCTTGCTGCTGCGTGCCCGCGGAGGCGGCCGAGGCTGAGGTTCACCCAAGTGCAGCGTCAGCCCCGTTGCACAACGCGCTTCGTGCTCGTCCACCCCCGCCATGGCCAGGATCGATCCCCGCGGGGACGGCCAGCCTGCGGGAGCAGGGTCCAACCCTCTCTGCCATTCGCTGCCCACCCCAATCGATACCGCGGCGCAACGGGAGCTTGGTACAAACCTCTGCTGCAGGTGAGAGAAGAGCCCACTTTTATGTGCATGGAATTAAGCTGCTGAGCAGCACCTACAGCACTGGGGGGGCGGGGGGGGGGAGGGAAGAAGTTGCTTTCAGGCCACCAAGTGGTGGGAACAGCGACAGCAGAACGGTTTTTGCTTACTAAAGCTAAAGATGCACTGCAGGTCACAAACCCAGGCACCTCTACAGGAACCAGAAGCCAATCCCAGTAAAAATACATGGATTTTAGAGCACTTCAGGATAATGCGTCCCTTTGAAAATCCCCAGACAGAAGAAACAGCACCGTGGTTTGCACTGGCACTGCCAACGTCAAGTAAAACTGGAAGAAATAGGCAGAAGACTGCAAGAACGAGTGTTTAAGCAGACATCTTGGCACGCAAACCACAAGGAGGATGTTTAAGCTCGCGCCTTAGCACCCAGCCGGCTCAGCTCACCCCCACAGCATCCGCAGGACACGCCGACACTGCTGCGCTCGTAGGTCCTGCCCCGTTTCCTTACAGTTGCGCACACCCAATGCCATGCACCAGCCAGCATCCCTGCAACGATGCCAGCTCCCAAGCATCCCCTCTTCGCCTTCCACTGCGAAAGACGCTCGCCGTGGCTCTCTCAGCTCTGCTCAGGCACCGAAGCCACCCCAGTGGCCGGGTGCGAGGGTCCGGTGGCACAGCCCACCCCCACGGCACAGCTCCTGCTCCCCAGTACCACCACAATTCCCACATTCCTGCAGCCTGGAGGTCGCTGGCTTGGACCTGCAGGAGCGAGGGGGTTTCACAAAAGACTGCTTTTCTCCCAAAGCACAAAGCCCTCCTCCAAGGGGGGGACACGGGGGATTTCATTCTCGCTGCTGACTGAGTACCTAGAAAATTAACGTAGCAGAATCTGATGCCCTGAGGATTAAAGCAGAGCACACCGGCTTCAAATACCGGCTTTCTTGCTCAGAAAAGCCCGTGAGGTGGAAGCCCTGAGCCACGCAGCGTGTCCCCAGCCGAGCACCCCGGCTTCAAATACCGGCTTTCTTGCTCAGAAAAGCCCGTGAGGTGGAAGCCCTGAGCCACGCAGCGTGTTCCCAGCCGAACACCCCGGCACACCGTCCCCGGAGAGCCTGGCCAGGGACGCACGCACAGAGCGCCAGCCTGCTTTAGCAGGCTCTAAATCACATCAACAAAGAATCGACAGACATTTCACAGCACAAATGCACTGTTTGTTTATTGCCTCGAGGCTGTTATGATTAGAAAAACATTTTATTATCCTGCTCAATGCTACAATGTTCCCGAAATAATAAAAATCCCACCAATTTACAGCATCTTCGCTCCACCCGCCTCTCGTTCCAAGCACAGCAACAGCATTTTATCGCCCGGCGATGGAAACCACGGTATCCACTTCTGCCAACCTCTCCGTAAGACAACAGCCTTTGTCTCAAACTGGCTTATTAATTATGAAACGCCCGGAGTGAAAGCCGCTGCCAGAAGGCGGTGATGGAGGCACCCACCCCAGCGACCTGGCACAAGTCACCGCAACCCAGCAAAGCTCCGGCAAAGCCAGGAGGGAAGGGGCTGGCCACGTCCCTGCTTTGGCTCGAGGAACAGGGTCGGGAGGTACAGCTGCTGCTGGAAGGACTGAGCCGAGTGAGGGGGTACAGGCGGAGAAGGGAGACCCCCCCCGCCACCCCATGGGCTGCAAGGAACGGGTGCCACAGCAGGAGGGGTGTCTGTGACCCCCCCAGTGACAGATGGAGCCTCGCAGATCGGCTCAGTCTTCACTTTGGAAGCACTTAACGCCGCAACGGGCCAGAAGCTCTGCGCTTCAGAGGGGCGCTTCTGACTTCTAATCAATCCGCAGCTCCAACTCACCGAGCTTTACCTTTTCTTAATTACTCTGCAGTCGCTGCCTCACGGGGACAAAGGCAAAGCCAGCGCGGGTGCCACTGCACGAACGGTGACAGACAGACAAACGCACTCCCACGCTCGCTCCCCTTGCGCCCTGACCCATGGGCCTGTCGTCCCGCTCCCCCCACAGAGCTGGACAAGGGGGCTCTCGGGAAGCACGGAGCCGTTCCCCCGCTCCTCCGAACAGCATCCCTCCAACTTCCCACCCCTGGCCCAAGGTAGGTCCCGGAGAACCGGGAGAGGGGCACACGGAACGCCGCAGGGCGAGGGGAGCCGGAGTTTGCAGCCTCCGCGTTAATTCACCGCGCTCGGCGCCAACACGATGCTTCCCTCCCAAAACTGAACCAAGATTCCCCGCGTGGATGTGGGTGGTCAGAGCCCGCCATAAAACACCAGGAGAAGAAGAAGGCAGAGGAACTGCTAGAAAAAATACTCAGTATCTTCAAAAAAAATATTTTCCAAATCCGCATGCCAAACCGTAAGTCTCAACAAGCTCCATTCTTGCACGCACAAAGATCAGGATTTGCAAATAAAAGGTTGTTTCTGCAAGAGAAACCCCAAAACCTCAAATTTGCTTAAGAAGCAAAATCAAAATATTTTATTTCCCCATGCAGCAACACCAGGCCATCCCCAGAGCTGACGGTACTGGCTGAGGAGAGGATAACGTGGACAGAAGGGCTGCCGGGCCAGGAGGAAACGCCACGGCCAGCCACGCTTTGGTAGCGATGCCCCATCTCCCTGCACAGACCGGCACCGGGGCCGGGGCTCGGCATTTCGGCTGCCACAAGGGCGAGTGTTTGGCATTTTTACAAAGCCAGTAATTTTGGGAAGGGCACAGAGTGCTGCCCAGCACCAACTTCAGCAACGTGCGAATACGTGGCCTCCCACTCGATACGGCACAAAAGCCATCTCTGCCCGCGCAGCCCCCAGCGAGGACGTGCAACGACCCCCCACCAAGCCCCGCGCCGGGAGAAGCTCTTCCCGTGAAACCGTGCATGGAAGGAATGGAATTGGCTCCTTCCGAGTTGTGCTGCTCTGTGCGCGGCACGGCTGACCCGTAAGACAAATTACCCTGAACAGCATATCCGAGTGCTTCACAGCTCGATTTCTGTCTTCAGACACGCAGCTGCGAGCCCTGGGTCCTCTGCTGCCATTTACAGCTGCAAACGCTGGGCCACTGAGGGCTGTCTCCGCATGGCACCCAAACCCCGCCGCGCTAGCCCACAGCCAGCTGGGAGCACAGCTGGGAGCCGGGGGGGTGGGGGGGGGTGCCCTCCCACCACCCTTGCAGCGTGTCCGGCCGAAGCCGCTGCCAGAAACGGTCGCTCACGACACAGGATCCACCCCCAGCACGGAGCAGGAACAGGAGCACTGGAAAAACCCAGCTGCTTCTCCCTGCCCCGCTACAGCCGGCTGCGGATCCCAGCGGCTCCGGAGCCGACGAGATGGTGGTCATTTCTCCATGGAAAAGCACCTTGACGAGCCGGCGGTCGTTTCTCCATGGAGAAGCACCTCGACGCTGCGGCCACTTGCGGATTCGCCGGTCTCAAATTGGGCTCACTCGCCTGGGAACGCACGATGGGAACCAGCCGCTTGCTTAACTTCCGAGCGCTGCGGATTGAGCAACCCTCTGCTGCTATCACTGGGTCTTGTTTACTGACCCAGCAAGAGGGCAAGGGGCTCGGGGGGGCTCCTCGGCGAGCCTGTCGCCTACCGCATGGCTCCTACGGGCACAGCCAGCCCCTGGCAGCGCTGCCAGCCCACGCTCCTGCCCGCACTCGCGCTGCAAGATCAGCAAAAAGGATGGATTGGGAGGGAAAAGGGGGGGAAAAAACCAAAGCATCATTCACCATTAGGATTTGAGGAGAATCCCTGCGATACTGGAGATGGACAGAGGTTTAGGAGAACTGCACAGACTAAAGGCTTGCAAAATGGTACGAAACAAAGCAGGCAGACAACTCGGCAAGCTTCTCCTGCCGGCCCGAGTGCTCGCCGCCTGCGCTCGGAGGGCTGTGAAATCCCAAGCGAAACACGCTCGGCTGAGGCTTCCTAAATGCATCACAAATTCGTCAGAAGATGCATCTGTACGGTGCCAAATAAAACCACCTGCTGGGTGTTTGTTTTCTCTCTCCAAAAACGTTCTTGACAAGTCACTGCGTTTTGTAGCGCTCCTGCCATCCCGCACATCCCCTGAAGGCTCAGCATATCCGTAATGCAAACTGCCTTTGGAAGTATCTTCCTAAAATAGCGACAGAAATTACTAATACAGTTTTTAAAAGCTACCGGCAGAGAACGGCAGCGGCATGAGCCTGCCCGTCCTGGCGAGCCCACCAGTGAGCCATGTCCTGGAGAGACCCACGTCAACCCCCGCCTCCTCGCCCCCCGCCTGGGACATCTCGCCAGCACCGGTGTGGAGGGCACAATTCCGCCCGCGTCCCCCTGCAGCAATGTTGGACAAGATGATGCCTAGAGGTCTCTTCCAACTCTGAAGATTCTGCGATTCTGTGAATGCCCCTGACGCCGGCTGCAGCACCGGCTCCGGGTGATGCCAGGAAGGATCCAAGCGGCACCATGCCCGGCTCAGCCGCTGCCGCGGGATACGGTGCTGCTCACCCCAGGCGAGGGAGGCGCTTTCAGCTCGGCAAAGGGGGCCCGGAGCACGGCGGTGGCTGCCCCATCTCAGCTGACGTGCCGCCAAACATCGAGGTGTGGGAACTGGCTCTCATGGCCGGGTCCTAGCAGCAATGCTGCGGTCTTCTGGGAAACGCGGAGCTGCTGGCATCAGCCAGCCCTGCACCCCCAGAGAGCAGCGCTGCCCCCTAAGCGCGCACGCAGGCGCAGAAAGAACTCGCAGGAACGGAGAAACCTCAACGCCTTGGCCCAAAACACTGGGATGCTGATGGGTGCACCAGCAAGTTCCACCAGTCCCTTCCTCGAACCCTTCCAACTCCACCCCTGCGGGTTCGCGCACAAACCGTGGAGCGCCTACAAAGATCAGCGCTGGAAATCACCCCCCAAATTCCAGGGGCTGCCCCCCCTGCCTGAGCACCCTGCAGACCCTTGGCTCACTCTGAGGGCGGCGCGGCGTGGCTGTTCCTGCCGAGTGCCACACGCAGGAGGCACAAGATGCAGTCAGGCACCACGCTATTACAAAACCCTGCTCGCAGGAAACGTTTGAACCTGCGTTGGCACTTGACAAGCTCCCCACGAGCACACTGCAGTATTCCCAGAAAAGCAACGTCAAATTTGGAAACCTGTTAGTACAAATCATTTTAATCTCTCCACTCGCCCTCGCTCGGTACCCGTGCGTGAGAGAGCAGCACAGCTGTGCGCAGGGGAGACTCACCGCCCGTGTATTAAGCACAAGCAGCTGGCGGGGCCGGGCTCCGAATCGCAAGAGGAAGACGTGTGAAGGGGTTTCAAGCTGTGAGATGTTTTTTGGACGGAGACCCAGCATGCAAACAAACACAGCGAGGGACAGAACAAAGGCCCGCGCAATGCAAACCATACCCTTCCCATGGAAGAGCGTGGCCCGGCTCATGCTGCCGGCAGTGGGAACGCGCTGCCAGCAGCGCCAGGGACTGTGACTCCGGCCACAAGTCCCAAGGAACTCGAGCTTGCTACGTAAATAGCGTGGATCTCGCATCCCTGCCACAGGGCAGCGGCTCGGTGACAGACGCGCAGAGCAGGGAGAGCATCGGTGTTTTGGGGGGGGCTGCGAGGCACCATCGCGGCTGCTCAGGAGCCTGTCTGCAATGTCCCTGCCAAGGCACCTGCACCCCATGGCCACCCAGACCTCAGCTGCTGCCAACACCTTTCGTCCCAAAAGTTGAGGCTAACGCCGAGCGAGACCCATGGGTGCAGCCTCTCACCGAGCACTCGCTTGCCCAGGCCACCGCAGCACAGGCAGCCACGTGCCCCAGCAGAGGAGGGCTGCCCCAACCCCTGGGTTCAGCCCCGGGCACCTGGACGGACGGACGGACAGCCCTGGACCATGGGTGCCTCCGGACGGGCAGCGTGCCCAAGCCTGCTCTCCACACTGCTGTCCTGTACAGCCACGCAGGGCTCCCAAAGGGGTGCCAGGGAGGCTGGGGGAGAGGGGAGTGTGTCGGAAGGAAGGAAAGGGGCGGGGGGGTGAAGGTACATGGAGCACCCCGCACGGAGCATCCCACACTGCTCCGTGCACTGAGCACCCTGCACCCAGCACCCTGCATCACTCCGTGCACCGAGCATCCCACACAGAGCATCCCGCGTAGGGCATCCCGCACCGGGCATCCCGCATCACTCCGTGCACCGAGCTCCCCGCACCGAGCATCCCGCATCGGGCATCCCGCATCACTCTGTGCACCAAGCACCGCACAAGGAGCACCCCGCACCAAGCACCCCGCACCGAACATCCTGCACCGAACATCCCGCATCGGGCATCCCGCATCACTCCGTGCACCGAGCACCCCGCACCGAGCATCCCGCATCACGCTGTGCACAGCGCACCACACACAGA
>VXBH01006910.1:433746-445805 GCA_013400035.1 Rynchops niger | reverse complement strand
CGTGGGCCCCCGCTGCCCCCCGCCCCGCAGCACGGAGGGACACGGCAACCCTCCGCCACGGTCCAGCCGCTCCCGGGACGCCCCCCACCTCCGAGAGACCCCGCGGGGGCTGGTGAGGCCATGCTGGAGGCACCTCCTTCCCACGGATGCTCCAGCTTCCACCGGGCTCTCCCTTGTCCCCGCAGCATCCCCAGCGAGGGGGGGGGATAAAATCACCCTCCACCGCGTCCCCCCCGGTTTCCAGCGCCAGGCTTTGAGCGGGACGGCGAAAATGCTCCACCGCCTCCCGAGCAGCTCTAGGCTTCTGGTTTGGTTTTTTTTTTTTTTTTTTTTTTTTTTTTTTTTAATTTGCCTCACAAGGTCGAGTACATCCAGGGAATGTGCAATGTACAAGGAAAGTGCTGAGCAGGCGAGCGCGAGGGGCGGCGGGGGTGCCCCACGGGGCCCGGGACTCGTAGCTAGCAGGGGACACGCTCAGTCGGAGGGCGCGTCGGGGGTGACGAAGGTGCCCTTCTGGTCCCACTGCATGTCCCGGATGCGGCGGATGGACTGGATCTGGGGCTGGAAGGCAGACCACTCGTTCCAGTGTCGGAAGTCTCCGGTCTCAAAGAGGTACTGGTAGCCCCTGTAGCCAGGGTACTGGTACCCGACCCAGCTGCAGGAAAAGCAAACACAGGGCACCTGAGTGGTGNTGCCCCTGGGTGATGGGTTACACCACCGAAAACAGCCGTGTGTCACTTTCTGGCTGCCCAAGAGCTCCGTGCGGATGCTCAGGATCAGTGGACAGCGAGCTGGAGTGGGACACAAGCTGCCCCCACGCTGGGGCATGGGGGAGGAGGGAGGGCCTGGCAGGAGGCAGCCCCCGCCGCAGCCCGGCTTACGTTCCACTGGGCACCTGCACGCTGCCCACGCGGTCGCAGAAGCCGTAAGCCCAGAGGCTGGGCACGTCGTCCTCCTGGATTTCCATCTTGTTGCCCTTGAAGTCAGCAGACTCGTAGAGGGAGATTTTGTGGTCCTCAGCCTCCTGGGGAAGGCAGAGGGAAGGCGCTGGGTCGTACGGCCAAAGCCCTGGAGCTCGCTGCCATGAGGCATCAAGCAGCACGGATCCGGCCCTGGCCAGACCCCCACTGGATGCTTTCTGCCCCCGGAGCACTCACCATTTTGATGGGACGCATGGACATGAAGCAGTCGCTCCGGTAGCTGCTAGACCAGGTGTCCCAGCGAGGGTACTCACCCTTCTCCAGGATGAACATCTCCCCGCGCATGTTGGCCTGCTCGTAGGCCACCCAGCTGGGGAGAGGGGGAGGAGAAGACAGCAGGTCAGATGCCACCCAGCAGCTCCTCTCCTGCTCTGCCAGCCTGTGGGGTGCCAGAACTGGGCTCCCAGCACCCAAAAAGGCTGCGGGTGTCAGGACTGGCCCCACCATCCTGCTCCCACCTTTCTCAGAGCGTGGGCACGCACAGAGCTGGCAGCTGCCATGAAGCACCGAACTCACAGGCTCTTCAGCTCAGTGTCCAAGGCAGGAGAAGACACCCAGTGCTCCCCTTCCTCACCCCGGGGAGAGGCAGGACACCCAGGCAGCTGGCGAGCCCTGCGCGCTGTACATCGGAGACTCGTCCTTGCGTTATCTCAGGATTTTGACTATTTTCCCTCTTGCACCACTGAGCCCGGGCTGTCTGATCCTGGCACGCCTGCACGCTTCCCTGCACCAGCTTCAGCCAGCTCTGGCATTCATCCCCTTCCCGGGGTGCGGGCACTCAGGGCTTGTGCCGCTGCAATGTCACGTCTTTAGCAGTGCCACAAGGTGCTGCTGTGCTGTGAATGTCACAGGGTCAGGACTCCAAAAGCCCTCGACGCCAGCCCAGTGCTGCATTTGCTGCTTCACACTTCGCTGCAAAACAGGGCTATTTCTGCAGATGCCAACAGGTATTTTCCTAACGGCAGGAGATGCGTTCTGAGTACCACAGGCAGCGTGACCTTACACTGACTCGTAAGGCTCAGCTTGGTTGATTTTGCTGTTGTCTTTACCTAAGTAAATTTTTGAGAGTCACCAGTGACTCTCAAGAAGACCCTGAGGATTTAGGACCTCTGTTCTCCAAGTTTCACCCGTTCTATATCTAGTGCAGCTTCCCAGGCGTCACGCCTGAGCTCCTTTGGGCCTGCTCCATCCCCTTTTCATTTCAAGAAGAGTTGGATATTCTGGATTCCTAATAAAAAAAGTTGTCATCGGTGCTACGTCGTGTCATTCAAGGTGAGCACAGGTCACCTTGCCCTGTCCCTCAGGGCTGCTGTCAGGGCAAGGCATATCCCGTGTATCCTCCCTGCAGCACTGCCACCCCCAGGCTGTCCCACTGCCACCAGGCACAGCATTTCCAGCCGGTCACGGCCGCAGTGAGACGCTCTTTCAACACGAAAATCATCTGTCTGTGCAGTTATCATCTGGTTTGGCAATCTTTTTTGTCCCTGCCTGTGTCAGTTGTTCCCACGGCTTTCGGACCTCCCCGGACCCTTTATCGCTGCTCAGCTGCCTGAGCAGCGATAAAGGGTCCGGGGAGGTCCGAAAGCCATGGGAACAGTTGTCTCTAGCCTTGTCTCCGCGGTGGCCCTGGCCACCAACCCGGTCCAAGGCACCTGCCTCGTTTCACCTTGGCTTTTCTAAAATCTACAGGTCTCTTGCATTTCATGGACGGCTTCAGGTAGCGGATCTGAAGGACACGTTTCCTCGGCCTTCGACTTTGCCTCTAGTGCCCGTTGCTTTACAAATGGCCCTGGCGTCCTTCCTGCCTGCCCAGGCCATCCTGCCCTCCTCGAAGCAGACCCAGGGTCCCCAGCTCTGCTCCTGCACTGGCCCTGCTCCACCCTCTACCAGGGCTGCAGGGAATTGTCCCCGCACGTCACGCTGCGCTCAGGGCTGCTCCCCAGGACCGCACCCCCAGGGACATGGTCCCCTCCATGGCTGGGGTCACTTACGGTCCAGAGGTGACGATGACACTGCGCACCCGGTCGAAGCCGCGGTCCCCCAGGTTCAGGCACTCGGTGGTGAACTCCATCTGCCTGCCCTGAAAGTTCTCCTGGTCGAAGACGATGATCTGGGGACAGAGGGAAAGGGTCGGGCAGGGACAGGCATGCTCAGGGAGGGCAGGGCAGTGCTGCATGTCCCTGCACGGACCCTGCATTAACAAGGCCACCACCCCACGCGTCCCCCTTGGCTCTCCAAGGCTTCCTACAGCTTTTCACATCTGGTGCCTGGGCAGGCCAAGCTGGGCTCTGTGCATGAGCAGCCCCATCCCAACGTGGGCTGAGCACAAGAAGGTTCCCTCCTGACGACCATCCCTGCTCTGAGAAAGCTTCATCCTGCCTCCGGTTTTGCTGCTGCAAAGCCATGTCTCCCTCTGCCAGTGCCCACATTGGGCCCCAGCCAGGCTGGAAAGGAGCTGCTTTTCCAGGAGCTGCATCTGTGCCATCGCCTTTGGTGCCTGGCCTGTGCAGAAGTGTCGCCGGAGCCCTCACATTGCTCACCCGTTGTCCCCAGCCCCCCTGCAGCACCTCAGTGGTATGCTGCCCCGGCGTCACCGCGGTGTTTCAGTGCTGGCCCTGTCACCTGCAGCTTCCTCCTCCACCCCCCAGCAGCACCGCAGGGCCCCCTCGCATGCAGAGAGTGACCAGGGGGAGCAGGTGGCAGCACCCAGCCCTGATTCCATCACCTGGGGAGAGCATTTCCAAGGCCTGTGGTCCCCAACAAGCTGTCCCAGCCAAGGGGCACACGGAGCATCCCTCATGCAGCAGCCCCACAAGCGGCTGCCCAAATCCTGCACCTAGAGAGCTGCTGCCCGGGAGAGACACAGCAGGGAGGGACAGTATCGTCTACACTTTCCTGCTCTTGAAGGAGGGTCCTTCCCCCTGGGACACCTGCGATCTCCTCCTGCCAACTGCCCCAGAGATGCTCCTGCTGTCCCTCATCCCCCGACCGCGTCCCTGCATGTGGGGAGCAGCAGGGCTTACCCTGAAGGCTTCTGTGGAGGGCTCCTCGCCCTTGCTGTTTGCGACGGGAGCAGGGTCGAGGGACGGAGTTGGCGCTGGGGCCACCTTCTCCTTCTCCTCCATAGCCTGGCCGGGAGCAGCAAGTTTCGTGGTCTCAGACATGGTGGTGTTGGGGCTCAAGTCTGGGACAGGGCACCGGGTGGAGATGCCAGCAGCGGATTAGAGGGGAGGCACGGACGTGGGCACCCACCACCTGCCCCAGCCCTTGCCCTGCCCTGGGGACGGTCGCATCGGGATGGGGGGGCTCAGCAACGGGGTGGGTGGCTGGGGGCAGGAGAGGAGCTGCCAGGAGCTTCTCCAGGCAGGCATACGCAGAGGGGTTCTGCCTTCACCACGAGGACCACAGGAGGTCCCAGGCATCCACACTCTCCTTCTGTGGTCAGGAGAGCCCTGAGCATGGTCCCACCACTGCATGGGTGCCCAGGGCAGCCCCAAGCCCTGGTGTCTGGTTGCTCCGTGCTCTCACCAGCCGGGCTGGGGCCTGATGCTTCAGTGGGTGCTGGGGATGTCCCACACAGGGTGTGCCTGGGATCCTGTTGGGGACTGGGGCAGCCCATGATGGGGTGGGAAGGGGACAGCCCTGCTTTGCTGAGGCCCTCCGGCGGGCACCCTGCTGGTGGCCACACAGAGGAGTGTCACCAGTGGCTGCCGGGGGAGCGGAGGGCGGTGGGATGCTGAGCACCAGGGTGCTCCTAGACACGATGAGCACAGTGGTGGCCACGGCTGAGACCCTGCGTTTCCCTCTCCCTGCCTCACGTCCGGCTGCAGCCCGGTGCCCGGGGACTTTGTCATCTTACCTGGGCAGCTGCTGCTTCTTGTTGGAGTGAGCGGGCTTGTGTTTCGGGGCGCAGCGAGGCCCCCACTTTATAGCCTGGCAAGGGCAGACCCCCGGGCGGGCGCACAAAGGAACTGCCAGCTCATCAGTGTCTGCACGGCCGCCCAGTCATCACATCCTGCAAAGCGCTGGGCGAGCTGGAAGCCTCTCCCCAGCCCCGTGCCCAGCCGCTGAACCCAGCACTTTCCTTTGTGCCCACGGCACAACAGAAGACCTGACCGTGCCACTTTGCAGCAGGCGGCGGCACCCAGTGCCCTGCATGCGGCCATCCCGACAGGGCATATATAGCCCCTGTACCACCCGCCCGGTGCCAGCACGCCACTCTCCCCTGCCCACCGCCCCCGGTGCCTGCACCAGCACAGGCACCCAGCTCCAGTGCCACCGCAGCCGGGGAGGATGCACCAGCCCCGTGCCCCATGGTTGCATCATGCCCAGCCCCGTGGCTGCATGGTGCCCATCCCCAGCGCCGCGCTCTGCTCATTTCTCCCCTCTAAATGCTAAATCTCTTGCTTTAAACATCACTCCATAAGCGCAAATGCCTGAGTGTGCTGCCCTGAAGATGCCAGGATGCAAGAATTAAGTGTTTTGAAATGCTTCAAGAGTTGGAGGGTTTTTTTCCAAATGACGTGTAAGTGAAGCCGACACTTTCCAAAACATCTCAGTCCCTGAAAACGGTATTCTTTGAGGATGCCCCTGCTCACTGTGGCCACTGGCGTGGACGTTAGCTAGTTTTTAGCCCATTTAACTTGTGCTGTGCTCATTCTATACCATCCCTAGCTTATCCATCACGGTACCAAATCCCACGTTGGGTTTCGGTGCATCAGTGCTGTCTCTGACTGAAGGCAGGCGGAGGGGCCCGCGGGGCGGCTGGCCGTGGACGTGCTGGGCACCGGTCCCTGCAGTGGCTCAGCCTGCGGTGCTGCGTCTCCTGCACCCTACAGCCGCTCTCCGCACTCAG
Organism: Rynchops niger; assembly: GCA_013400035.1. NCBI lineage: Eukaryota > Metazoa > Chordata > Aves > Charadriiformes > Laridae > Rynchops > Rynchops niger. Next base: position 439,970 of record VXBH01006910.1, on the reverse strand, counting down.
AGGCACTGGGGGGACCTTCCCCTGGCTCCCACCGAGCCTTCGACCAGCTGCTCGCCCTGTTTGCCCGCTGCGATCCTGTTCATTGTGTATATACCTACACACTCCTTGCCTCCCGACCTTTCCGATGCTCCCAGCCTCCCGCAGCATCCAGCACCTGGGCTGGCTCTTCATCGCTGGCAGCAGTAAATCACCCAGCGCTGCGCGTTCAGAAAGCTCAGAGCCCTCCGCTTGGCTGTCCTCTTTCGTTCCCCTCCAACGCGAACTGGCAGCCGTGGGATCCGGCTGCACCCCCTGGGCTATTGCACAAAATCCCAAACAAAAAGCATTTATTGATTCCTCCTTCTTTTCTCGCAGTGTTGTGGCACGGCCGGGTGCGGGTGCTGCTGCCCCATTTCCCCTGGGTGCTCCCCACAGTCTCTCGCCTCGATACTGGGCAGCTTTTATGGCTTTCAATTTACATTAATTTTCTTTTTTTTTTTTTTGACAGATTGCTATTTTAAGCTGCGTTCTCTTCCTCTTGGAGCCGGGGCGGGTTCTTTAACTGCTCTGCCTCATCTGTTAATCAGGTCTCACCCACCCCTGCTCCTGCCTCTGCTTTCCCTCCCGACTCCCAGCACCTTTGGACTTGGGCATTGGAAAACTGGGCTCGGAGGGACGGACCTCTGCTCCCGACGGCTGCTCCCTGCTGCTTTGGCCATTACTCCGAGGACTCGGCAGCCTGAGACAGTGCTGTGGAAGGGCTGACAGCAGGGATCTGTCCTCGGCGGTGCTTGAGGCCCCCTGGACACAAAATCTCTGCCCTCTCTGCTGAGCGTCCCCGCAGCCGGCTGCAGGTGCTTTGGAAAGCCCCTCGCTGCACCGTCCTGTCCTGCACTGTCCCCTCACGGCACCGTCCCGCCCCGGCGCAGAGGGACACGTGTGATGCTGAGCTCAAACACAGCAAAGAGCTGCCCAAGCGTCCCCTCCCATGCAGATTGCTGGAGCCGACCCAGCTCAGCTCTGGCAGGCAGAGGCACGGGCACATGCCCAGCGCGAGGGGTTTGTTCTGCCCCGGTGAGCCCTGCTGCACGCGGAGCTCCTGCTGCTGTGTCCCCTGCCCGGCGCTGAGCGGCACCACGGGTGCACCCAGCCACAGCCCGGGCTCCGCACGACCGCGTCCCGGTGCTGGGACGTGTCGTGGGGAGTGACCAAGCTGTCATCACCGTGTTGGTGGCCGGCAGCAAGCCGAGTTTAGCTCAGGCCGCAGCGAGAGGCAACTTGTACCAAACACGCATGTGCTGGGGGCTGCAGATGTTGGGGACGGCCAGCGCAGCCCCACTGCGGCCAGGAGCAGCCCCTTGGATGTGACACCCCCCCCCGGCTGCCATGTTCTCCTGCTCTGCCTCCCCGGCGGTGCCCGGGGCTGCACGAAAGAGGATGCTCGAGCAGTTTGCTGGCAAATGCTGTCCCAAAACGGAGCATGACCTGGGCACGCGGGTTTTGCCACCCAGGCCAGCAGCCTCCTTTCACTGCTGACCCACTGCTCCCCCCTCCCATGGCAGGCTGTGGGGGTGCCTCTGCAAGGTGCCCAGCCCTGGGAGCCCTGCACGCTCCCAGCACGACCCCATGATTATTTTGTAGGGGGGGGTGTCACCGTGAGCGAACCTTGAAGGTATTTAGATATCCAAAATGTGGATGCAGTAGGGTCTTTCCAGGTCCCTGTGCACAGAGGTGGGAGGTGGCCACGGCACTCCCGAAGTCTTGATCTGCATCTTTAGTCCCTCTAATGCCTTTGCAAACCTGCCCCTTGCTTTCCCGTGCCCCCAGTACCCACTTGTTACCATGCTCTGTGTTCAACCTGCGAAAGAGCTGCCCCGTCAGACCCCAGAGGCGATGCTCCGGCTCCGGAGCTGCGGTGCCGGGGCTCAGAGCCTGTGCCCGGTGGGCCGGGGGAGCGGGAGTTGCCACGTCCCGGCTCATCAGCTTCTCTGCAGTGTCGCCTTTGTTCTGCCCGGTCCCTCCTCCCTGCCATGTGCTGAGTTAGGGGTTTCAGTAATGCTCTCCTGGGCTCTGTCTCTATCTGGAGGCTATAAAAACCCAGCCAGAGGGCTGCTGGACATGTCACCTCCCCGGGCACCAGCGCCTCACCCCAGGTAAGCGTGGGAGCCTGGTGGCAGCTGCCCCTGCCCCGCGACGGCCGGGTCCTGGGAGCGGAGGAGGAGAATGGAGGAGAATCCGAAGCTGCTGGCATGACGTGGCCGGGGGCTGCGGGGCTCTGCAGCTGGGAAATGAGCGGAGGGCAGCCGCTGGGGATGGGCTGCGGCTCTGCTCTGCTGTCACACGCCTCGGCACGGGGGAACGGTGGCAGGGATCAGGCGGCAGGGTGCTGCTGCTCAGCGTGGGCACGGGGCCACCTCTGCAGCGCTTCTGGGAGCGCGTCTGGGGACCCGCACGGGGACCCTGCGCCGGGGCTGCCTGCACGGGGGCTTTGGCTCAGGGATGTGCCTGCGGGAGGAAGAGCCTGGCTGGGCACGGGCATCCCTGCGGGCAGGCAGCATGCTCCCCCCGCTGCAGGGCTGTGCCATTCTGCCAGGATGGCTGCCAGGGCCATGGCTTCGCATGGCCTGGATGGTAGCCCTGGGTGGGCTGAGAGAGCCCTGGCCCGTGCTCTGCACCTTCTGCGGCGTGGTGCCACCCCATCACTGCCTCCCACCCCGCTGGTGAAGGGACACGCACAGGCTCCCGAGTCACCCAGGCAGAGGCTGGAGCGAGCCCTGCAGAGCGGAGCAGGTGGCCACGGGCTCCTGCCTCCATCTGCCTGCACTGGCCACACAACGCATGGCCTGAAGCCCAGTCCCGGGATGCGGGAGTCCCAGGAAAGGGCCAAGCCCCCAGCGCAGGGTTGGTGGGTCTGGCCAGGCTACAGCAGCAACGCCAGGCTTGCAGGGACCAGCGATGCACCAGCCCTGGGGCAAGTTTAACGGTCCTTTTCCCTTGTGCCCTGCCAGAGCCACCATGACCCACCGCTGCAGGAGATCCTCCGGCCTCTGGAAGGTAGAAGAGCCTGGGGAGGACCATCAACACAGCTTGAGCCCCATGAATGCCTGGGCATGGGGCTGCAGTATCTGCTCGGGGCCTCTGCACCCGCGGAGCCCCCTGACCTGCTCCATCCTCCCCAGATCGTGGTGTGGGATGAGGCTTTCTTCCAGGGCAGGAAGCACGAGTTCACCACCGACTGCTACAGCACCGCGGAGCACGGCTTCAGCACCGTCCGATCCTGCAAGATCGAGAGCGGGGCGTGAGTGGGGGTCACAGGGGGCTGCCACCTCACGGTGCTGTGGCACCCCACGGATGGAGGGGGGTTGGAGAATGGAGGTCTTCAGCGCCTTTTGCCACCTGAGCCATGGGGATGCCTCCTCTGGGGAACAGCCTCGTCCCCGTGGGGCGCAGCGGGCTTTGTGTTAGCGGGGTGGTGGGTGCCGTGGGGGTCTCACCCCCCTCCCGCCCCCGGCAGGTGGGTAGGCTTCGAGCACTGTGGCTTCCAGGGGCAGCAGTTTGTGCTGGAGCGTGGTGAGTACCCGTGTTGGGAGGCGTGGAGCGGCAGCAACGCCTACCACGTGGAGAGGATGTGCTCCTTCCGCCCCATTGCCTGCGCTGTGAGTGCCCCCCACGCAGCTCCCCACCGTGGGGCTGGCCCCCGGAGCCCGCCACCAGCCACTGGCCAGGGGGCCAGGCAGGGCAACCATGCCGATGCCATGCTCCTCTTGGTGGCAGGACCACGGGGGCAGCAGGCTGATGCTCTTCGAGCAGGAGAACTTCCAGGGCAAGCGGGCGGAACTGAGCGACGACTGCCCCTCGCTGCCTGCCCTGGGCTGGGACAGCAGCGCTGTGGGCTCCTTCCTCGTCCGCTCTGGCGCGTGAGTACCCCGTGGGCTTGTACCCTGCCAGGACCCAGCACCGGGGGCACGCACCGGAGCTGAGGATGCTCTGGCAGCTGCAGGCACCCTGCCTGCGGCACAGGGTGCTTCATGGTGCTGCCAGCCCTGAGCTGCCGCCGCTCTCTGCTCTGCCACAGGTGGGTCTGCTCCCAGTACCCGGGGTACCGGGGTTTCCAGTACCTCCTGGAGAGTGACAGCCACGCGGGCGAGTACAAGCACGTGCGGGAGTGGGGCTCCCACGCGCAGACGGGCCAGGTCCAGTCCATCCGCAGGGTCCAGCAGTGACCGCCGGTGCCGGAGCCACCGTGCTGCCGGCTGCGTGCCCTGGGCACCGTCTCTCCCGCAGGGCGGTGGGGGCAAAGCTCAATAAAGGCTCAGTTGTCCAAGGCGGCACGCTGGCAGTTGGGGACGGGATGCCATGGGGGTGCGTGGCTGGGAGTGATGCCATGCCTGAGTGCAGAACGGGGGCTCTGCAGGGGCAAGGATGGGGTGAGGGGGAACAACCATCCTTTTCTGTCCCTGCAGCCAGCACAGGCATCCACATGTCCCTGTCACAGGCAGGCGAAGCCCCTGCTTGGCTCATATACGGAGCTGCAATGCTGTGCAATGGCCTGCCCTCGGCCCCATTGCCAGCCCCCTGAGGAGCTGTGGGGCCGGGGCACCGTGGTCAGGCCCAGTGCAGGGGTGAGGAGCCGGGCACTGAGCCAACGGGAGCAGCAGTGCAGCCCTCGCACAGCGCTGCACATCCCGCTGGCGAGAACCATGTCTGTCCTGTCCCTGCACCAGCCCAGCTGCCGGCTTAGGGGCTCTGCAGGACCCACACATCCCCGCAGGACCCACACATCCCTGCAGATCCCATCCGCTCCGCCGGTACCTGCCGGGGGCTGCACTGCATCTCCAGCAAGGCTGAGGAGGACACCGTGCGGCCGCTGCTGAGCCTCAGCCTTGCTCGGGAGCTGGAAGGAGCTGCAGGATCAGCTGCGTGCTCTGCACCCATCCCCACACCCCTCCGCACCCCTGCAGCCATTCCTGCACCCACGCACCCCCCTGTACCCACACACGTACCCCAGCACCCACCCCAGCTTGCAGCACCCCTCATGCCCAGTGTGAAGCGGGCAACCCAGGGCAGAGGCGGGCGAACCCCTCTGCCCGCAGCAGTGCGGAGGACCAGGCCACCCCGTGTGCTGGCCCTGGGACAGCGAGGTGACACCGTAGGCTGGTGGCTCCGTGTTTGCCCCAGCAGCGCAGTGGGCACAGGCAGCGCCTGCTCCTCCCAGCATGGCCCTGGGCTGCTGCTGCAGGACACCTGGGGAAGCGAGAAGCCATCGCATGCTGCTGATAAACCATCTTCTTCAGCTCATGAGAAAGCAGCCTTTAACTGGAGTTGAAAATGTGGCAGGGAAAAGCTGGTTTGGAAAAATTTCTCATTTCAGAAGGGCTCTGGAGAAAAGGTTTGACGTGATGAAAACACCCCACTCCTGACATTTGCAGCAGAAGGACCACCATTGTAGACAATGCTGCCCAGGAAGGGATTCTCTCCACAGGAAATCATAGTTAAAAATTCAGAATGGAAGAAGAAACAAAAGGTTTGGGGATGGGCTGAGTGAAACCCTCCTGCCGCCCCAGGGCAAACCCGTCTGGGGCTGCCAGTCAGTTGAGACCGTGGAGGAGCGGAGCTTCCTGGCCCCTCCATGGCCACATCTGGTGGGGACCCCCATCCTGGCCAGCCCACCCTGCCTCTGCCCAGCCCCAGAGCCTGGGGGTGACGCGGGCGACTGGGAGCGGGGCCAGCACACAGCCAGGCACAGTGGGCAGCTGGCAGCGGAACCGGTGGGTCCCCGGGGACCCGGCGGGGCCCTGGAGAACAATGCAAAAGCCCAGCAGCTGCAATGCACTGCGGAGGGGCCATCACAGCCTGCAGCCCCCGCGATGGGGGTCTGCCCGGCTGGGCACAGCCAGGCAGGGCTGCGGCACTCCCGGACCCCTGCGTGTCCTGGCACCGTGGCCACGGATGTGTCCCCAGGCTGGGCTGGTCTCCCTGCCATCCCACCGAGCGCGGCCGGATCCTGCGCGCCATGTCCCCAAGTGGTTTGTGTCCCCCAGCCCACGTCCCCTTGTGCCACCCCCATGGGTATGGGGTGCCCACGCCATCCCAAATGGCCGTGAGGAGCCCATGCCGCCGCGACGGGCCAGTGTCCTTGGCAGAGGGGGTGACGGTGGCCTTTGTAGTTGGGTCCGTGGCCCGGCTGCAGATGGGTGGGTGTCCCCCGGGGGGTTTGCCGCAGCAGGGAGCCGTGAGGGGCCGCG
>VXBH01006910.1:374611-404896 GCA_013400035.1 Rynchops niger | reverse complement strand
TGGGGGGGGGGGCGGAATCCGGCACCACGTAAATTTATTTTGTCTCATTAGGGAGGAAGGAAAAAGCGAGGTTCTGCATCGCAGCAGAGCCGCAGCATCCCCCGCTCCCCGCCGGCATCCGCGGCTCCCCGGGCGCTCGCCCCCGCCCGGGAACCGGGCTGGGAGGGGAAAATTTCACGTTTCATCCCGATCCTCAGCTGTTCTGAGCGTGCGCGGACGCAGACAGGCTCTAAGCTTGTTTTTATCCGCTCCGCCTCGTAAGCAGGTGTGTTTTAGCAGGAAACCTTTGGGGGAGGCGGGGTGCTTGGCAGGCACCCCTCTTACCTTCCATGGCGTGATGATGGTCTCCTCAACATTTTAAATAACGCTGTAACTAATCGGTTTGCACCCAAACCTTTGCCATCGGCTTTGCACACGTGAGCGCTGGTAACTGCCGCTCCCCACGGCATGACCCCCCCCGGATAGCTCTGAGAGGGAAGAGGGAGAGCATGGGGATCACGATAACTTTATTACAGAAAGAAGAGAAATCCTATAAGGCAACACTCAGCGGCTGCAGGAACAGAGTTTAACACAGACCGGGTGCAGCTCTGCTGGTACCAGAAACACGTAGTTTCGCCCCGACTGTCACGTCTGAGCTGTTCCCCGTGTTCCGGCTGCGGTGGGCTCAGCCTGCGGTGCTGCCCGCCCTCCTCGCCTCTCCTGACCCACGCCAGCTGCACCAGCTGAGACCAAAGTTCAGGATACCCGAGATGTGAGCAGTTTTCACCGGCAGAATAACAAGAGCAGCAACAGCGATAGGGTCGGTCCCAGCAGCCCGGGAACCCCAGGCTGATGGTGCAGGTGGGCTCTGCACTGGACTGACAGATTTAATCCTCAGGTGTTCATCCTCAGCATCCTCATCTTATCAATACTTATAAATACTTTAAGGGTGGGTGTCAGGAGGATGGGGCCAGGCTCTTTTCAGTGGTGCCCAGGGACAGGACAAGAGGTAATGGGCACAAACTTGCCCATGGGAAGTTCCATCTCAACGTGAGGGTGGCAGAGCCCTGGCACAGGCTGCCCAGAGAGGTGGGGGAGTCTCCGTCTCTGGAGACATCCCAACCCTGCCTGGACGCGTTCCTGTGCCGCCTGCTCTGGGTGACCCTGCTCGGGCAGGGGGTGGGACAGGATGATCTCCAGAGGTCCCTTCCAACCCCTGCCAGTCTGGGATTCTGTGATTCTCTGTTGGGAAAGCCATTGGGAAAGTTGGGTCCGGCTGCGTGGTACCTGCGCCAGGGCTGGCCAGGATACTCAGGTCCCCAGGGCTGTGACGGAGAGGAGATGCTACCACTCGGCTTGGGACAAATCCTGCTCATCCGCCTCCGGACGGACCACGCCATGCTGACAGTGCCATACATCTGCTCCCAACAATCAGATGGGATCTTTTACATGCCGCTTTACGTATCACACCCTGTACACAGCATCTCAGTACCAGATCTTATTCTTTCTATTTGTCTTGTTTGAAAGCCCTTGTGTAAGAGAGACAATTTTTTAACTGTAAGATAGATTGCCCGGAGCTGTGCGACAGCAGGGATGGGGAGGCAGGGGATGATGGATAACGTACAAATGATTAGAGGACAGGCCGCACGAATTCAGATGGAGAAAAAAATGCTACCAGCAATGTCACGCCTCTCTCCCCTCTGGTCAGTGCTTGTACGACCAGTTGGCTGTGCCCCTGGCTCTTCTTCTCCAGAGCTGGTGGGGTCTAACAAACACAAACCCTGCACATCCTTATGGCTGCAAAATCGCACCCAATGTGATGCCTGTGTTGCAGGATCCTCCCCAGCCCCACTTGTCTGGTGTAAGGAGGCATGGGAAGCTCTCCGCAGGGTTTTTGCCCTGTTCTCATTCGGTTCCTAGGGCAGTCTTGGGGCTGAGATCATGGTGACTGCAAGTGAGAGGGGGCAACGGCAGCTGGCAGGAGACCCTTGCTGTCAGGAGCATTGTTTTGTGGTGGCAAGGTAGCTGCTAAGGGGCCCTGGCACAACCTCCTGGTACAAAGGTGGGGCCGAAGCCCACTGTGCACTGAGGACCATTTTCCAAAGCGGATGCTCAAGCCTGGCCCCCTGGCCGCCACCACCTGGTCCCTGCGGGATGCCACCCGCGGGCCAGCCCCGGTGGCATGGTGCCTCGCTCAGCACCGCAACAGCGTGATCCCCCCCGCCGAGCCCCGGGGCGTGTGCCAGGGACCACCGGCCATGCGGCACTGCTGGGGGTGTGACGGAGGAGCAACGGCGTGGGGCAAGGGCTGGGTACCATCACGCTGCTGGGTGGCACCGCCACTGCCAGAGGACACGAATGCAGCTGCCGCTGGCGAGCCTGGCTGCGGCATGAGCTGCCAGCGGAGCTGCACTGGGCTTTGAGTTTCCTCCACCGTCTCATTAATCCTGATTTACAGAAGAAGGCGGCAGGCTGGGGCCCTCTTAACAGGCTGTCCAGGCTGCTGATGTGCCTCCGCTGAAGACAGCGGTGCCCCCGGGATGAGGCCACACTGAATTATTCAAATCAGCTCTGGGGATGGGGAGCGGGAGTCCAGCGGGGTGGCCGTGTCCTGGCCACCGCTACGCTCCCGGCTGCCAGTGGTGGCACAGCCCCGGTGCTGCGGCATCAAATGAGGGGCCAGCAGTCCCCTTGCACACCAGTAATGGTGCGCCAGAAGAGGGGAGCAGCACGGCACAGCCCTCCCCGGGAGTACGGTGGGGTCCTGAGCGCGGCTTTCAGCACACGAGATGACCGATGTCGTGGCTACCGGCTGCACCTGGTGGCACAATGCAGCTCCCAGCCCAGCAACCGGGCTCTCGGCACAAGGATGGGAGCTTCCCATCCATCTGTTCGCCAAATACAGATGCTAGCACCTTATTACACCTCTGTTCAGCTATTTTTCAACTTAAAGGGCTAATAATGCCTTAATAAAACTGTTTAATTACAGAAAATGTCCTTTATTAAACATAATCACCATATGGTTGCAAAGTACTTATGGCCACATTCATTATATGGGAAAGTAAAGCTCCTCTGGTGTCACTGGCGGTGTCATTAATAGGGCTGCAATTAAATTATTTCTACGCACACCCATTTTAATTCTTTGAAGATTAAAGGAAAGCAGTTGTCACCGGGCAGGAGTGAGAGCCTTTACCTGAGCTGCCATCCAGCGCCGCATCTGGCCACTTTGCTGTCACACGAAGCCCAGCTGCCTGTCAACGCGGCCACCGCCTGCGGTCACACAGCAGCGTCCCCTGCGTGGGCACAGCCTCCGGACCCGCTGCAGCTCCCTGCGGCCCCCGGGGCTGGGACCAGCCCACCGTGGCACTGCATAATGGTGTTTTGCCGCAGCCGGTGGTGCTGGCTGGCCCCGGCGCGGGCGGCTCGGCGTGGGGCTGCGGCTCCTTCCCCGACACCCTGTTGCAAACCGGTCAGCAGCGGCCAATTAATCTATTACCCAGAGATACACTTTCCATTAGCTGCTGAATCACTGACTTCAAAGCAATTAGCCAAAGTAATGAACTTTAGTGCTGCGGCACTGAAGGGAGCTGTTAACACCTTCTCCTCTGGACCAGGCAGCCAGAGATGCTCCAGCATCCCGACCCTCCCGGCTGCACCGCGTGAGCTGCTCACGCCCGGGCGAGGTGTGAGTGGCCCAACCGCATTTGCCTTCCCACGACAGCCCACCCAGAGCCCACCCGACATCCCTACGCGTGCCCATCCTTCCCCAGGACAGACATCCCTCTCCTCTCCTGAGCCCGCAGGGATCAGCGCAGGGTGTCGGGCATCAGCGCTGTCTGCACGGCGCGGTGTTCTGCACGGTGGATGCATTTAATCCCCCAGCAAACGGGGACTGATCACTTTGCGCTGCGAGCAGCACATCGCAGACACAAAGAAACCTCCCTGCTCAGCCGAAACCGGAGAGAGGAGGCAGCTCTGCGCCCACGCCAGTGCCCAGCACCTGGCAAACGGGCCCTGGGGGAGAGGTTTGCCGAAGATGAAGGGGGCTCTGGGGAGGGTTTCCAAAGACAGGGCATGGCGTAAAGGTAGGCAAAAGCTCTGCCATGCAGCTCCCACCCCAGCGCAGAGCTCATGCCAGGTCTCGCACACAGCTGGGCTTCGCCTCTTGGACACCGGCCACGTGGCCGGGTGGGGGACGAGGCAGGCTGGCTGCTGTGGTGACACCTTTGCACGCCATGTCCTCGGCGAAGGCTCGGTGCAAAGCTGGAGGAGAAAGAATCGCACTCATTTTTCAGCTGCCGCAATTTTACGTGTAATTAAGTTTATTAATTGTGTGTATTAGTGATGAAAGGGAGACACACGACTGTCAAAACCCGCCCCAGCAGGCATTCGTCTCTCCCGACCCCTCGCATGGAGGAACCGCAGCTCTCGCGGCCATCTGCTGGGGTCCAGCACGTCCCCAGGCCACCCTGCCATCGTCCCCTGCCCTGGGGAGCAGGGAGGACGCTTGCTGCTGCTAAGACTTGTACAAACGAGCCCCAGAAATGCCCCTGGAAGGACCGTGGGGTTGTGTCACTGGAAGCTGCTGGTGGCTGCCAGCAATGGACCTTGCCCCGCTGTGGTGCAGGGCTGGTGATGCCAGCCGTGACAATGGGAGGTGTCGGTACCTGCTCTGTCGGGGATGCGTCGTGTCCCTCAGCCTGGCAGTTAAGAGATGACTCCCTAAAGACCGCTAACCCCTAACCAGGCTGGCAGTGCGTCCCAGGAGACGGCTCTCCCAGATGCCGCGCTCGTGCTGGGGTCCGTCCTCGAGGTGGCAGCTGGGCCGCTTGGCTGGGGAGCCCGGCTTCGGCCTCGGCGGGTGCACGGGCAAGGAGCAGCCCTGGGAAAAGGGGAGAGAGGAGTGTGGGGCTGTGGAGAAGCGTCTGGGAGATGCCCGGGAGCAGGGGCTGGGGACACCGGGGGTGAGTAGCTCAGATGGTCAAGTTGGTGGCCAGGAGGGAGGAAGAGTGAGCCACTCTTCTGGCTTCCATACAGCCTGCGCAGCCGGAGGGACCTTCACTGCGGGGCGTGGGGAGAGCTTTGCTTTGGCAATCCTGGGTTACCATGTCATTCAGAAGCGGCGTTAGTTGCTCCTGTTTGTGCTGTACCCTCGGCCGCTGCTACGGATGCCGTTCATCAGATGCAGCAGCGTGATCCCTTGGCGCTGACACACCGTTGTGCCAGGCGCTGCTGTGCTGCAAGAGCCGTGAGCTCGGGCAGCCCGAGGAGAAGAGAGAGACAGCACAAACGCAGACAGACAGATCAAGGCATCCAAAGAAAAGCCAACTGCGGTTATTATTCATAACAAACAGAGAAAGTCTGTTAATTGCAGTATTAACCTTGCAGCGTGGCAAAGTCCCTCCGCCTGGTTGCTATCTCGGTTTATTCACAGCTTCACCTGCGGGTCTGCGCTGCTGTCCCCGGTGGGGCTAGCGGGGTGTAGGGGACATGGCCACCAGCCGGGGCGCTGCCGGGGCCGGGGCGCAGCGCAGGAGCAGCCTCTGGCAGGTTTTCCCCCTCCAGCTGTTGGTGGAGGTTCAGCCCTATTAGCGATTTGCTGATCTTCATGGCCCTGGGTGCAGCCAGAGGCTGAAGACTCCTCATTTAACCAGCGCCAGGATCCCTGCACGCGGCTATTAGCCCTCCTCGCAGAGTGCTTGCAGTTGTTTAGATGCTGCCTTGGCCTTTTGCTCTGACTGGATTTAGTTTTTTGCCACTAAAACAAAATAATAAGACAAGAGACGAGAGTGTAAAAGCGCGGATGCTCTGGGGTTTGCTGCGTAATTTGCACTAACTGGCTCCAGCCCAGCCCCGGCTCCGGCGCTGCTGCCATCGCTCCCACACCGGCACGCAGCCCTGCGGGGGGGGGACACGTACCTGTGCGGTTTTTAACTAACCCACGGTGGCAACTATCATTTGCAGGAAAAAAAGAAGTCATCACCTGCCCTTAATCTCACACCAGAGCTCCCCAGCCCCCAGTTTAGCCCCGGCTCTGGGGCAGCTGGGCGAACTCGAGCTCAGGTCTGGTGGGGGGCTCTCAGGAAGCCCCCACTGAGCCAACCCCTCAGGCCCCTTCTCCCGCAGCTCCCTCTGTCTGCAGGGGCAGGAAAAAGGGGACGAAATGGCAGTGGGTGGGATACGTCCAACATCACCAGCGCCCACCGCATCCCAGCCAGGCGCACGTCCCTGAGCCGATGGAGGTGGTTGCGTCAGCCATCACTGCAGACCTTTCTGTCCCAGGGCTTTGGGGACAGGGGCTGCAGCCCTCTGGTCCCCGTTGGGGCGCTGGACAGGCCAGCACCGGCCATGCAGGGGGCAGCTGGCTCTCGTGTGGTGGCGGCTGAGGTGGGAGCCGTGTGCCGGTGCCCGTGCCAGGAGCAGGGGATGTGGCAGCAGCGAGAGCGTCACCAAGACCAACAGGGCAGTGACACATACGCAACTGGCTCCTCGTAACCTGGGATGGTGACGGCATGTGGGGCTACAAACTGTTGATGCAATTAGACTGGGAGGAGGACCACCGGGCGCCTGAGAGTCAGGCGGGATGAAGGAAGCCCTTTCTTCGTGACAGCCAGCGTGTGTTTGCAATTACGCTCCTCACCCACTGCGGTTTATGCCACGTCCATTGCGCTCTGGGTGTTAACTTTTTCGCCAGTGGTGGCTTCCAAAGTGCATCTGCCTTTGTTTTCGGCAAAGAGCAGCCCAGCAGCGCAGCCCAGCAGCTCCTTGGGGACGCAGGGTTAGTCCCAACCAAGGGATCTCATTCATTCTTTCCATGACGTACTTTTTGCGAACATCTGGTTAACATTTTCCAAATGAAAAGAGTTCTTCTTTGCTGAAAAATGGCTTCTTTCCTTGTTTTCAAAATTGCTGAGATATGTGAAAAATTGTTTTTTTTTTTTTTTTTTTATTTCTTTTTTCTTTCCCCAAAGTGTTCTGCCTTTAACCCATTTTCCTGAAGGAACCTGCTTGTACCATCAGAAACCACCCATCAGGGTCCCTCCCAAGAAACGCCTTCCCTGTCCACCGCCCACTTGGCTCAATCGTTGCCTGCGGACGCCCAGCGAGGCAGGGCAGGACCTTGTCCTGGGGGTCACCCTGCTCAGCCCCAGGGCGGGACACCGCTGCAGTTTGACACTCAACCCCCAGGATGGGTCCTCTCCACCCCATGGGGCTGCCCCACTCCTCATTGATGGCTGCTGGGAGGGCTGGAGCCCCTCTGCTGGGAGGACAGGCTGAGAGCTGGGGGGTTCAGCTGGAGAAGAGAAGGCTCCGGGGAGACCTTAGAGCCCCTTCCAGTCCCTAAAGGGGCTCCAGGAAAGCTGGGGAGGGACTCTGGAGCAGGGAGGGGAGCCATGGGATGAGGTGGAAGGGTTTTAAAGTAAAAGAGGGGAGATTTAGATTGGATATCAGGAAGAAATTCTCTGCTGTGAGGGCGGTGAGCCCCTGGCCTAGGTTGCCCAGAGAAGCTGTGGCTGCCCCATCCCTGGAGGGGTTCAAGGCCAGGTTGGACGGGGCTTGGAGCAAGCTGGGCTGGTGGGAGGTGTCCCTGCCCAGGGCAGGGGGGACCATTCTCTGATTCTATGATTTGCTGGGTCTCTTCACCTGGTGCTCCTCACCCCACAGCCTGCTGTCCCCACACCCCATCTTCCCCCTGGACTCCGTCCTCCCCGCTTCCCCCGCCATGTGCCATCCCTTGCCCGCTGCCTCTGTTGAGCTATTTATCGCCGCTGACTGTTTGCCCGACCCAGCTGGGTGTTGAAGTGCCATTGAAGCGCAGACGCTGGCGTGCCGAGGGCTGGAATTGCTCCAGAGAGGAAAGCGCGGTGGAGAGGGCACAGGGTGAGCTGGGGAACCCCCCCTCCAGTGGGGACCGCAGGCACTGGGGCTGTGGGGCCAGGACCAGGGAGGTCTGCAGGTCCTGTGGCATGCAGGGACGGGGTGAGATGGCCACCCCATAGGGCCCCACATCCCCTTCCCCGCGGGAGCCCAGCCCGGCTGCTGGCTGCCCAGGATAATAGGATTCAAAAGGTTTCTATGAGGAAGGGGGGGCAGAGTTTGCATTTTTTTTTTTGCCTTCAAATTTCCATACCTTGGATTTGATCGGGCCCTCTGGGGACCGCGATGCCGTTTGATCTCATTTTGTGTTCCATTTCTGATGTTACACCTTGTCATGGTGTATTAAGTGCCATCAAGCTCGGTAATGCAGTGACACGAGAACCTGATGCTACATGATCGACAAAAATATGCTCGTCCCCCGAGAGATGCTGACAGTGTCATATCTGCTACCGGCTCCCGCCATGTGCAAAAGGCGCAAACCCCCTTTTCATGGCAGCTCTGGTGCTTCTGCTGGTAGAGTTGAGCAGGGAAGCTGAATTTTGTTAAATCTGATGTCCTGGAGCCTGACACCTGCAGAAAATGAGGCCCCCAATTAACAGAAGATCCGTACCCAGAAGTGGTTTAACCACCTTGGGGCTGTGGAGGAGCTGCCGGCTGGGCAGGGACACGAGCTGCTGATGGATGCGTGCGTCTTCCCACGTTGATTACCTGCCTGTTCGCATACGGAGACGTTGTGGATAAAGCCTTGAGGTGCTGCAAATTCTGGAAAAAAGACTGAAAAAAATGCACCTCCCATACAGCGACACCGAGGCCCCCCCCGCCGCCCCCCCCGCGGAGGGAAGGGGACCCGGGGACATTTGGGGGTGCCCAGAGATGGGGACAACAGCCATGTGATGGGGCGAGCGGGAGAAGGACCGGCACGGCGACGCTCGGTCTGCGCTGGGCGGGAGGGCATCACCACCCCCTTGTGCCACCCCCCCCCACCTCTTCTTGGGGGATCCTCGCTGGTTTAATCCGCGGTTATTTCCCTTATTTCCCTCGCCCGGGTTTCTTGACAATCGTTAATGTGCGAGTTGACTGATTTTCATGGTAATATGCTAAACAAGTGGCTCTTTCTCTTGGCAGCGACGGGGCGGCTCAGCCAGAGTCCCCGCGACAGACCCGGTGTACGGTCCCCTGATGTAGTGAATGTGGCGTGCCGAAGTAATTCCGAGTGAAATCCCAAGGGATTTATGTCAAGGACAAAATAGTGTATCCCATGGGTAAATATAGTTAGCACAGCTGCAAAACAGAATTTATTTCTTGTTTGCGATATCATTTTTAAAGTATGGCATAGGGAAAGCTTTAAAAATGAAATTATAGCATGCAATAAAAAGAGCTCATAGGCACTGTATTCAAATTATGCAACAGTAATATGCTGAGTTCATAAATAAACATCTCTTATTAACCCTTCTCGTAGCAAAATGGTATTTTTCCCTTGAAATAAACAGTCGGAATGATTTGCCAGGGAAAACATCAGCAAACAAGGGTACGCCGTAGCTGCAGATGGTGGGTGTTATTATCTGCAAAGCCGCGGGCGGCGACTGCGCCGGGACGGACGGTGCGTGTGGGAAGGGGCCCGGGACACCGAACCCTATCCCAGGGGATGGCCCTGGTGACGGGGGACACGGGGGACGGGGCGGTCTGGGTGGCGGGGTCCCCGGGGGGCAGCACCCCCGGCCCCCCCCGGCTCCCCGCCAGCCGCTCCCTGAGTTATTAGGCGAAGAGCAAAGTGGCTAATCAATTTTGTTTGCATATGCAAGTGAAGACGCTGTCATTTCATTAGCTCAAGTGAGGACTCAGCACACTTTGTGCAGCTTCAATAATTCTCTTTAAAGTTACTGAGAAATGTATGCTTAATTATATTTGCATATGAAAAATAGGGTCTAATTAGTTTGATTGATTATTATTTTAACCTTAATGACATTTTGAGTATCTGTCCCAACTAATAGCACATGTATCTCTAATAAATCACGAATTTTTATGGCATGGTCTATCGAGCTTCCTTTTGAAATATATTTTATTAATATACCAGAATGTATTGAAACTGAAACAAGTCAAACAACTGCTCGTTTATTAAACCGTTTAAATGTCAGTTTTATACAAGAGTAATATTACAGGAAATATGTTCCTATGAAAGACATCTGTAGGCCAGGGGTATTCAAAATATTCGTTATTTTAGTGAAATATATTAAGGAAATAAAAATTCAATTATGTCATTTATTGCACTAAATAAATTTATATCGACTAGCGTAAATGTTTTTGCATTAGCAGATGTTCTTTCCTGCAAACTCTCTAATTTTCCACGGCCGATCCCATGCCGACGCTTCTCTCCCACCTGGTGTCTCCCGCTCGAGCAAGTGATCCCGGACCAGTGGCCGCTGATCCCGGACCAGTGGCAGCTTCCAGCAGGGACCGGAGCTTTGCAGAGCTTTGGGAACAGCTCGGCCTTGGGGAATACGAGGAGAAATCCCAGCGGGAGCCGGTGTCCGGCTGGGGGCCGCAGCAGCATCCCGGCCACGCACCCCCCGTCCCCCGGGAAATAAGAAGCAGGGGCCGCTTTTGTACCATCCTTGATTGGAATTCTTCTGCGGTGGCGGTGGCCCTGCCATCAATGCCTTAATTAGAAATTAGGATAGTCACATTGGCATAAATTAAATCAGACTAAAGATGATTAACAAAGTAATGCAAGAAATCATTAAATTAAACCACTGTGCCAAGTCCACTGCTGATCTATCACAAATTTGGGCTGCTAATGAGGTCTTAATTGGTAAGTTAGGTCGAAATAATTCATGTCATTCAATTCGGAGAAGACACTTTTTCCAACCCCCCCCTAAGACTCCATGCAAATGTATCAACTAATGGGGCCATAAATAAATAAATAAGCAAACGGCATCCCCGTGTTATCAAAACTCTGCCAGGGAAGTGGCAAATGTTAATTTGTAAAAGGTAGCGCTCTCGGTGCCCAAAGCATCCAGCCCTGTTATCCGGCATCTCGCCTTCTTCACGGCCTCGGGGCTGAGCCCACCCGGCTTTTTTGGGGACAGAAAGAGAACTTTGCTTTCCAGTGACTGGGTTCAGCCCTGCCCAAGGAGGGATGTCAGGTCGGGCATCCGGATGGTTTTCCATCTAAAGTACATCACTGCCAGAGACCAGCGGGGGGGAAGCAAACTGAACGTGTGGAAGGAGAAGGCATCCGGAAAATTTTCTCAAGAGCCACAACACCATTAAATTGCTCCCCTGAAACAGCAGGGAAGTAGTGTTTTTTTGGTTTTTTGTTTTTTTTTTTTTTTTAATTTTTTTTCTATAAACATTTTGGGCATCTTGAAACAAAGCAAAGGCACGGTTTTTGCCACGAGCAGATCCAGAGAAGCCTGGGGAAGGCTGGAAAACCCCCGGCAGAGCCCCAGCGCGGGCTGGGCAAAGCCCCTTCTGCCCCGGGAAACCAAGCGCAGCCCTTTGGAGCGGAGCGGGGCGAAGGGCCCTCCCCACCGACAGCGAATTGCTTCTTCCTTGCTTCACTTTTCCTTTTCCAAGTGTTTTCTAGCTGGAGATGTTACACATTTCTGGGGCCCACCTTGCTTTTGGGCAGTTATGCTGCAGGTACTCTTGCACAGGCCCCGCACGCCGCTGCTGTAGGCACAAAGAGAATAGATTTATTTAAAAGTGGACTGAAATGTCCCTTTGGGGCTTGTTCTGAGCTGGTCCCAGCGTCTCTTCCCCCTGCATGCTGTACGGGCAAACCCTCCTTTTCTATTTCCCGCTGCTTCCCCGCTGATGCGCTGCGACGGTGAAAACACAACTTTGCTTGGGCAAACCGGGCAAGTTCCAGCCCTTTTCTCTGCGAATCCCCATGCCAGCGAGGACGCAGGGTGACATCACCGTGCTTACCAGCAGCCAGGTCGCCTGATGACATTGCCACTGGCAACAAGAGACCACGGAGTTTGACTTGGCTGCACGGTGCGTGCAAGAAGAGAGCTTGGGGACCTCCTTGGCACGAAGATGCTCCAACTTGGGCTATTTCTTCCACTAAAGAAGGGGATGAGAATAAAACTGAGACGGGGCTGGAAAGGTGTTTCAGTTGCAAAAACTCTTTGAGCCAACACTTGCATAAGTGCAGAACCCTGCACCAATTCAGCCCCGATGCTGAGCAGCCGCCGCGGGGACAGCCGGCAGGTCCCCAGCCGCAGCGCGTGGCACCGCCGGGTCACCTCACTGGAAGAGCAGTGGCTGTGCCACAACAGGGCTGCAAGTGGCAGTGTCTGCAGAGTAATAAAATCATAGAAAAGCAGTCCAAGCAGCTGCCAAGTAGGACATATTGGAACAGGGCTGCTGGCTGGGAAAGGGGAACGCCAGAAAGGTGGGAGTTGTGTCCTCTGGGGTGGTGGGGACCCGTCAGGCTCCTCAGGGTCCCTCCACCGGCAGAAGATGCAGAGGATGAAGGTGGCAGAGAAAGCCCTCAGGGAGGCGTGAACGGGCTGACGGGTGGCTGCGGTGCCCGTAGGCACGGCGGGTTACTGGTGGATGGGGAGAGCAGGCTGGGATGATGTGCTGGGCATAGGAAAGGCTCAGAGCAAGCACTTTTTCATCTGAAAGGAAACGTTCATTCAGGCTGGACACCTAAATTGTCCCATTCTCTCTTCTTTAGGACAACAAGAATTGGGGTCTTAATGCCTCAGGTGTTTTTGGAGAGCTCAGCTTTACCTTCCCCCTGCCTTTCGCCTCCAGTCCTAGACCCCACAGCCAGCCTGGACAAAGCACATGTAAATAAAGAGCAGACCATCACCCACCACCCCTGCCCATGGCCCGGGTGCTTCCCACCCTCCCAAGTGCTTCCCACCCATCGTGCGGTGCTCCTGCAGCCGAGCCTTCCCGCTCTTCCCAGCCAGCGCCCCATCGCCGTTGCTGACAGCCACGCTGAGCTGCTGGGGCTGAAAGATATTGATTTTTTTTTCCCCTTTGCAAACAGACCCAGCTGCAAGAAGAGGGCTGACAGGGCTGGATCCAGGTCCGGGCTCCGGTGGAAGTGATGCTCTGTGCCAGCCCACCCAGCCTCCAGCACTGCAACGGCCTTCTCGGATGCTTCCAGGTTGAGAAAAACTGAAGGTAAATGAGCAATAGTTAAATTTCAACTGGAAGGGGTGTGAGCATCCCCAGGGATGCACGGTGTGTGGTGCTAAGGCCACGAGCAGGGAGGACAGTCCGGTCTGCGGGGGTCTCCAGAAGCCGATGGGCTGTGTCACGCAGCATCGCCCCTGGTCCAGCCGCCGGCAGGGCACACAGCCGGGGACGGACACACTAAGGGCTGAAGCGTTACGTTGTCTGTATGGTAAATAACGGCTTTAAGAAGCAAAACTGGCCATGATGGGTTTGGGAAGCGTGTCTCTGCAGAAAATATGGAGGGTGCAGCTGGAGAGGGAACCGCCAGTATCTCCCTTCCCGTCTGGAGGGCCATGACCCAAGCTGCCCTGTGACCCCAGAGCCAGCGCTGGCCCGAGCCACCAGAAATGATGGGATTTCCCAACGTGATTCTCTCCAGAATTGGGTCCTGCTGGGTCCCCCGCCCCGGCACAGGACAGGAGAGAGACATAAATGAACCCTGCTATTCTAGCACCTGCAAAGCACCCTGCAATACAGAAGCAACGGTAACAAGGAATGATCAGAAAGAGCCAAGGAGGGCGACCTGGAAACCTTGTCTGCATGCATGGAGTTCTGCCGTCTTGACTGCGGTGTGGGGATGTGTTTGGGGAATTAAGCAAAGCACATCACTTTTTTTGCATAATTGAATTCTCTGCATATTTTTTTCTTTCTGTGCATAATCTTCCTTTCATGTTGTTCATGTACTTCCTAGATAATTCAGAGGTTACTTTCCTTGAAAAGAAAATACTGAAAGAACCTATGGCACTATATCCTTAAGTATTCCACTTGTTGTAAACTCCCCGAGGAATCTTACAGACACTAAACATCAGTGAAAAAATATTCAATACATTTTCAGAGCAGCTCTTTGTACTTGAAATGCTCTGGTTTATATTAAAATATTCTCGTCTCCCTATAATTTATAAGAATTCATAGAAGTTAGAGGACTTTATTTCCTCCAAATCCTGAAGTGGCACCGGCGGTGCCAAGCGCCGGCACCATGGTGAGCACGTGGCAGCGCTGGTCACGCCGTGCTCACCAGGGCTGAGCATCGCCCGGCACCGGCATCCCCGCCAAGGGACACATCCTGCGCCTTCCCAGCCCCCCCAGGCTGTGCAGGCTGGAACCGGGAGCAGGCGGGGATCGCTCTCCACTTCCCGACACGCAAACAAAAGGCAATATCGAGGAAGAGGACAGGAGCAGAAAATCGCACAGCCGGCAGCATGCGTGGGACCTCCGATGGCATCGCTAGACAAGGACGTCCCCCTCTGGGCTCGGGATGGTGCCTGGGGGTATAAATGCATTTTTCCCTGTGATGCTCAGTCCTGGGAAGGGCGCGGGGGGCGTGCAGGGGCTGGGACGAGGTGCAGAGGGATCCCCGGAGCCAAATAAGGCTCCGACTGGGGCCACGGCCGCCACGGGCGAGCCAAGCCACTTCCATTTTGCGTGTTAAAAGGGAATTTTCCACTCCTTATACGGGTCCGAGTGGAGGCTTGAGCAAGGAAAAAGGAGCCAAGACAGCGCAGTCGCCTCGTCCTGCCTGGATGGGATTAATTTCTTGAAAAACAAACATTTCCCCCCCTTCCCCGAAGGCAGAGCCCGTGGCGGCTCCACCTGACACGCGGTTCCCGGCGCAGGGACGCAGCCGCCCTGAAGGGCATCGGGAAGGAGCTTCCCAAATTCCTAGCACTTCAGTGGTTAAAATGTTATCACTTTTATTCGTGTAATAGAGATGAAGTTCCCGGGCCTTCCAGGAGCATCAATCTAGAGATTTATTAACCAATTTAAAATACTATTGTCTTTCACTTCAATGTGAGATTGAGGTGTGTTGTCGGAGGAATATAAAGCTACAATCAGTGAGCCGCAGTGCTGGGAGACGCCAGTACCTGGAACTCAATAGATATTCATGAACATTCTCGTATTTAGTGAAGGAAATAACTTAATACCGACAGTGTCGATGGAATAATAGCCATTTCCTGGCTGACTTGCAGCCCTCAGAAAATGAGATTGCGCCTGCCTTCATTTTTCTTGTCTTTCCTGGGTTTCTTGCCGGGGAATGCACCACGCAGGGATGCTGTGCGCATTCCAAATCAGCCGCAGGGCAAGCCCCGCCGCCGCCCAGCGTCCCACCCCGGCCGCCTCCGGCAGCCCGGCCGCGCCAGGAATACCCCCTCCCCGCTGGCATTTCATCCACGGAAAGATTATAAATATCCCAATTATCATTCCAGGCAAAAAGCAGGGCAGGCGGCTGCGCCGGCATCCCACGCCGAGCCCCGCGTTTCCCCCTTTCGCACACGCGCGGCCTCGCGCGCCGCGTAAATATTCATAGCAAAATCAATTTGCACCTAAGGATCTTTTCTGGAATTGCGTCCCCCAACGCAGCAGCTTGGCCCGGGAGCGCGGATGGGACGTCACTGGAAATGCCACGTTCAGCCTAAATACATAGAATGGGGTAAATCTCCTGTAAGAAATTGTTGTATGATTTCTCTTATTCCTCCATCAGAAACGGCACTAAATTGGCTTTTATCGTTTGAAAGGCTGCCAGCAGATGCTGCTGTGCAGGCTCCAGGAAAAAGAGGGTCCCTCCTCCTGCCTGGGTGCCTGCCGGAGGCTGGCGGCGCTTCCCGGCACAGCCTTGCCCCAGCTTTGGTGGTCTGCAGCCCCGGTGAGACCAGCCAGCGGCACAGCCATAGAACCAGCTCGCTTTCGGTGCAAAAGGACTCCGGTTGCCTGGACTGGTGACCTCAAGGGACAAGGGGCTAAACCTGGAGATACTGTGAAAGTTTAAGGGAAAAAAAAAAACCCACCAAAAAGCCATTAAAAAATGACATAATCTATTTCCAGTAGAACCACAGTTTGCAGAAAGCTCAAGGAAGGAAAAGTATTTCATATTTCAATGCTGTCATTTCAATGCCGTGGACTGTTTGTGAGGGCATGTAGCAATAGGACGAAGGGCGATGGTTTTAAACTAGAGCAGGGCGGGTTTAGATCAGACATTAGGAAGAAGTTCTTTTCAGTGAGGGTGGTGAGACACTGGCCCAGGTTGCCCAGAGGTGGTGGAGGCCCCGTCCCTGGAGACATTCAAGGCCAGGCTGGATGAGGCCCTGAGCAACCTGATCTAGTTGAAGATGTCCCTGCTGACTGCAGGGGGGCTGGACTAGATGGGCTTTAACGGTCCCTTCCAACCCAACATCTCCTATGATTCTATGATTGATTCTATGATTTGTTTTACTTGTCTCACACCAACGAAAAAATGATGCCAGGGAGCACTCGGTCTGTGGTGCCCAGGGAATTCTCCTGCTACTTCTAGTTCCCACCTACAGTGTTTGGGCCAGAAGGCAGCCAGGGCTTGGTGATGTGCTAAGAACGCCTAATACCAGCCATAAGCTCCCTGTGCCCCCTCGGAGCATCCCAAGCCCACGGGTTGCCTGGGGGCTTCCTCAAAGAAGTTTCCTCAAAGCTGCAGCTCCCGGAGTCACGTGAAAACATGCATCTGTCCCCAGACTGCCTCCAGGGAGCCTCCTGGCCCACCTTCTTGCAGGAGCGGAGCGTGGGAGAGGACCTGCAGAGCCCCATCAGGATGAGCCGGGGCTGGGAGAAGGTCTCTCCTTCCCACACGCTGAGGACAAAGAGGCACGGTACAAACACTGATCTTCCAGTCTCAGGAAAAAGCTACAGCACCTACCAATCATTTTTATACCCGCTAAACAAAACCTGACAATGAGGATTTATTGCTTATAATATTAAGTGAAGTTTAATTTAGACCATCTATAAAAGTCCCATTCCAGAGTGTTTCCCAAAGATCCTCGACACTTTAAAATAAAGAGGACAAATACTGAAGTGCTCTCTGAATGTTATGGGACAATTTCCTTTTATGTTGCCATTCAGCGATGTTTTCTCTCTGGCTGGAACCCAACATTTCAATGAATTTTTCAGACTCTATCATGCTCTTTCCCTCCCAAGCTGCCAGATGATGCTCATGCAAACATGCTCACGCTGGCAGAACAATAACCAACGCTCAGCGGCCCCTGGCAGCCCCACGGTGGTTTTCATCTCGTACAGCTGGGCACTTTGCTCCCAACGAATGCAGCCACGTCTGCGAGGGACACCTCGGAGCGGCGTCTGCGTTCCTGAGCCCCCCTCCCCACCCTACCCGAGGGGACGAGGACAGAGGGAGGTCCTTGCCTGGAGGGACCGCAGCAGAGTCACCACCCTAGCACCTGGTGGTTGGGGACAGCAGGGACATGGTCCCCCAGGGTGTGCTGCAGCTGGGCCCTGAGCACAGCCCTGCACGCTCCCCAGGCGAGCAGGATCACACCACCCCATTCCCAAATCCGCCCAGGACACGTGGTGGCCAGTTGCACCACTTCCTGGGCTCCTTCGGGCCACTGGGAGTGGTCCAAAGGTATCTCTGGATGCATCCGAGCGCATCTTCCAGCTCGACCTCTCCCCGAGGGCGACGAGGGGAAGAGAGAGTTGCGAGAGCGAGCCATTCTGGATCTTAATGAACTTCGGGCTGTCACTGCTTGATGTCAGGTGCCGAGCAGCACCCAATGTTATTCTTTTGTTCTGGATTTTGCGTTTCCTTGCGGGGTTTATGAGAGGCAGTGCCTGGCCTTTCCCTACGGGGAGCGGGGTTAGAGACTGCTGGGATGCTCCCGGGGGGCTGGTGGCTGATGCCCCCGGCTCCGCTGTGCCCATCCTAGCTCGGCTGGGCTGGCTGCTGTGTCCCCCCCGGCGCCAGGGCTGCTCGCAGTCAGGTCCTTGGATAAACAGAAAGCAGAATATGATCTGCTGTAGGCAGAGCTGGAAATGGCAAAGCGGTGACGAATAGCATTGCTATGGTAACTCAATCAGTTAAAGTCCTCTGGCTCAATCCGCTCCTGTTACCAGCAAGGTTGGGAGGAGAGTTAGGGAAAAAATAGAGATGGGAAGAGCGAGAGATTAACTCACCTGAAGACAGCGAGTGCACCGGGCTGATTGGATTAATCGCTGCAGATGACTGGAGCTCTATTTAGAAAGCACTGTTTTAAAAATATGCAGAATTTTAATTACGCATTGACACACGCTTTATTCCTAATGAAGGAGAACTTGACAGCAAGGGCAGGTGCCATTAATTACGGCTTCTCCTGGTGCCGGAGCACACCGCCCCGGCGAGGAGCTCGGGAGCACCCCGCGGTGCCTGGGCACGGCGTGGTGGGTGTCTCCACAGCCTGGGCACGGGGCGTGCAACAAACACCCCCCCCCAGGGGACCTTGGCTGGGGTCTGGGGTCTGTGGGGTGAACGTCTCCATGAGGGCAACCTGCTCTCGAAGGTGAACCCGCAGTTCTGACCTCCTCTCTGTTGCAGGCTGCACAGTTCTCCCAGTTACCCCAGTGCTAGACCAGTAACTCGGTAATTCAGCCATGTGATTTGCACCTGGGTGGGGCAGAGGAGAAAGAGTTTCAGCCTGGTAGTACGTAAGATTTCTTTATTCTGCTATTCAAACATTAAAGAGAAGACAACAGGTCTTTGGGACGGACATCTGTAGAGCTCTCGGCATTCTGACTTTTTAGTCTGTGCTCCCGACACCTGGCTGTGCCGCAGCCCCCCCAGTGAATCCCCAGCAGGACCAGTTTGCTGCTGGAGAGGCAAACGGCAGCGTGTGAGCCTTCCCCAAGGACCCACCAGGCTTGTTGCCGAGGCACTGCGGCTACCAAGCAGCTTGCCAAGAAGAACTTCTTAGCGCCGGTGCGTTTTTGGCCCAGAACTTCTTAGGTTTTATAAAGGCAGCATCAGCCCTTTCCCTGTGAGACGGAGCCTGAAGCAGCAGGGAGCAGGCGGGGCGGGTGACTTTAGGTGGGTTTGCTTGTTCATCGCTCAGCGTAGCGAACTAGTGCTTCTAAAACACCCCAGGAATGATGGTAAATGTGTTTTAAAATTTTGTGACAGTGCATGCACAAATCACCAATTAAAGACTCCCTAAGTGCCCATTAACATGATAAGTCGTAACAGCTCCAAAAGAGACATTATTGTTTATCATGTCAGCGACCCGTGGATTAAGGACTCCCCAAGTACACATTGACAGGGTGAGCGGAACATCTCCGGAGCTGTTCTGCTGCACTCAGCTGTGGAGAATGGCAGCACTTGGGAGCTGCGGCAGCACCCAGCCCTGCTCGTCCTCAGCATCACCCAGCCCTGGTCGTCCTAAGTATCACCCAGCCCTGCTCATCCTCGGCATCACCCAGCCCTGCTCATCCTCGGCATCACCCAGCCCTGCTCATCCTCAGCATCACCCAGCCCTGCTCAGCCCCAGCATCACCCAGCCCTGCTCAGCCCCAGCATCACCCAGCCCTGCTCAGCCAACAGGCTCTGGCTCCAACGGGTCCATCATTGTGTTACGGTTTGAGAAAAACTCATAACTATTTATTGTCATTCAGACAATTATTCTATCATCCGATCACCCCTCCCCACCTGGGAAGGGGAAATGAGGAAAACAAGGAAACACGGGTGTTGAAATATAAATAGATTGACTAGGATAAGGCCAAAGAATTAACAATAATAGTAAAGAACCAGTATTGATCCCAATACTAATATGAGATATACAAGGACTATACTCAGCCCATTCCATCATCACAAGCTGTGCACTCCCCGCAGGGACAGCCAACGCGGGACACTGCGAGCGCTGCAGCTTTGGGAGGAAGGGAAGGGCTCAGGGCTCTGGCACCAGGGTGAGAGTTCTCAGGACCAACGCCATAAAGGGAGAGAGAGACGATGGAGCAAACTTTCTAATTTATATTAAATGTGCTGTTCATGGTGTGAAATAACCCTGTTGGCAGCTTGGGTCAAGTGCCCGGGTCTCGCTCCTCCTCATCCTCACACCTGGTGACCTCGAAAACACTGAGACCTTGAATCCCACATAGCCTAGCTGGCTGTAAGGTGAATATTTTCACGAATTCAGACACTAGAGTCTTCTAAAAATGCAGTTTTCCCAAGCATTAGAAGCAAAGGTAGTCCTGTGCAGCTCAAACTGGGACACATTGGTACACGCTGCTTTAAAACAGGCTTAAAAAACAAAGTCTTGTGACTTTCCTCACCCTACTTCTGCCCATCCTCCCTCATTAACCCGCAACAATTTGAGCAGGAATTTGGTTTGTTTCGGAGCCACTGAAAACTACTGCACCTGCTGGTTTTTAACAGAGGGTTTTTACTCTTTTATTTGCAAATAGCATCAGTTTGCTCTTAAATATCTTCACTTTAACTGAAAAGCGCAGTTGTCCCGAGCCAAAATATTATAGCCAAAAATGGCAGTATTTTGCAAGGCCTTGGCTGCCACGGTGCCTTGTGGGAGCTGTAGTCCTGTAACGCTCCCCGCCGGCACGGCATCGCCTCACTCGGCTCTGGGACACACCACCCTCGGGAGCTCCCGCTCTTGATGTGCTTGTCCCTGCCCCCCGAATTTCACCCAGGAGCCAAAAGTCTCCATTTCCAGCCATGCCTCTTTCTCCCTTTTTGCTCCCACTCTGCCTCAAACCCCTTGGCTGTGGCCACGAGGGAGGAGGGGGAGCAGCACCCTGTCCCCTGCTTTTCCCCAACACCATCATTCGGGGACCGTGGCAAGTCCAGGGGTGGCACAGATCTTGCCAGTGCCAGCCCCAGGAGATGAGCTGCTCCCAGGAGGGGTCCGTCCCCATCCCCAGGCAGGGGACACGTGTTCCCGAGGCAGCGTGGAGCCCTTCCACGTGCTGTCTTCCCACCGGGATCCCGCTCAGCTCTGCCTTTTCGCAGCGGTGCGGGTGACACGGCTGCAGGCACCGCTCACCCGGCGGCAGGAGCCGAGCCGACGCCTCCGCCGTGACGGGGAAGCCTGCAGTTTGCTGCTCAAAGTGTAATGATGTCTCTTAATTTCCAGCCACGCTCATTACAGGTCAGGCCAGCTTATTATACACCATATACGATTTGTGCAGGGAGCTCAAATTCCCAGGCCTATAAACATCCTATTTCCAATTCCAGATGCACTGACAGAGTTGTATGGTTCAATTTCTACTTAAACCCTCATACGCTGTCTAGTCCCATGAAGAGCTTTCGGCTTTAGTCTGCTCATCCCAATTATTGTCTCAGGACCTTAAGTCAGGCTGGATTCAGTCTGAATTCCCCAAATCTCTCCATTAAACAGATCTCTTCTTGTTAGAACCCATTTATTCAAGATGCAAATGACAGGCTCACTACCCAATTGAAATCATTTTCATCCAGAGCCAAATAACACACTTTAGTCTTCTTGGCGTGAAGCAGCGAGCTATTAAAATTGGGAAGGAAATACAGGCAGGCTACTTCATTCCTAGCTTCAGGCCTTCTTCATCAATATTTTACTTAGGGAGCCACAGCTCCATTTTAATGTGAGTCCCATCACCAGCCAGATGGCAGCTTTGTCTGCGCGGTGAGCGGTGGCTGGGAGCCCAGAGCACCGCGGGACCTGTTGAAGCCGGAGTCAGCTGCAGCCCTGCACCACGGACGGGCAGAGCAGAGCCCCATGGCCACAGTGTCCCTGATACCAGCCCTAAATGGTAGCCCCGGAGTGGCTCTGGGTGGCCCCTGGCTCCGAAGGGCTGGAGCTTCGCAGGGAAGGGGAACCAGGAGCCTCGGGGCCGGTGCTGCGCAGCATGGGGCGAGCTGGAGGATGCTCACGGGAGGATGCTCACGGAGAGATGGGTCCTGCACTTGGGTCACAACAACCCCATGCAGCACTACAGGATTGGGGCAGAGTGGCTCAAAAGCTGCCTGGAAGAAAAGGACCTGGGGGTGTTGGTCAGCAGCTGGCTGAATATGAGCCAGCAGTGTGCCCAGGTGGCCAAGGCGGCCTCCAGCATCCTGGCCTGTATCAGGAACAGCGCGGTGTATAGGACTAGGGCAGTGATTGTCCCCCTGTACTCGGCACTGGTGAAGACCCGCCTTGAGGGCTGTGTGCAGTTTTATGCCCCT
Source organism: Rynchops niger (assembly GCA_013400035.1). NCBI lineage: Eukaryota > Metazoa > Chordata > Aves > Charadriiformes > Laridae > Rynchops > Rynchops niger. The sequence goes on along the minus strand of VXBH01006910.1, from coordinate 382,905 downwards.
CACCACAAAAAAAGCCATTGAGGTGCTGGAGCGTGTCCAGAGAAGGACAACGGGGCTGGTGAGGGGTCTGGAGCACAAGTCTGGTGAGGAGCGGCTGAGGGAGCTGGGGGTGTTCAGCCTGGAGAAAAGGGGGCTGAGGGGAGACCTTCTCGCTCTCTGCAACCCCCAGAAAGGAGGGGGTAGTCGCGGGGGGGCGGTCTCTTCTGCCAGGAACAAGAGGGAACGTCCTCAGGTTACGCCAGGGGAGGTTTAGGATGGGTATTAGGAAAAATTTTGACACTGAAAGGGTTGTCAAGCGTTGGAACAGGCTGCCCAGGGCAGTGGTTGGAGCACCATCCCTGGAGGGATATAAAGGACGGGCAGACGCGGTGCTGAGGGACGTGGCTTAGCGATGGTTTTTGTCAGTGTTAGGCTGATGGTTGGACTCGATGGTCTGAAAGGTCCCTTCCAACAGAGACAATTACATGATTGTGTGATTCTATGGGGGCTCCTGGCTCTCTGGCTGTGCCAGTCGTGGTTTGACCTTACAAAAAATGCCAGAGACCCAGGCTCTGACCACCAAGAGATTGCACCCAAGCCCTCAGTTTTGCTCAAGTCCTGAGGATTACAGTCAGTGCCCGGCACCGTGGGCCCTTACCCCCCAGCGGCTTGTTTTCTGCATGAGAGGAGAACCAAAAGAGGAGGGAGGAGGCAAAGTCAGGGCAGGGATGGGCAGCCCAGGGATGGTGTCTCCCTGCCCGCTGCCGAGCCGGGGCGACGAGGGCTCCGCGCTGGTGATTCGCTGCCGGCTGCTCCCACCGTGCCCACAGCCCCCCGGCGAGGCTGCGGGGCGCTGGTGAGGGGAGGCAGGCGGTGCTGAGATAGCAGGCTCCGTTACAATGGAAGAGGAACGTGTTATTCGATCCAAGAGCTACAGGAGCAGAGATGAATAATGAGTCTACAGCACTTCCACTTGTTTTCCTCAATAGTCAGACTTGGCTTCTTTCCCTTAGATCCAATACTAACAAAACTGTATTTGAAATTCACCCAAGTGTACAGTAACCATGCCAATGTGTTAGCAACTTACTTCTGGCACACTGCTGGTAACATGTAATTACACCTGACACCATGCTATTTAGTGTATTTCATTCAAATTAAACAGTGCGCTTTAGAGTGTTTAAAGGCAATGTCTACTTTAAGCCTCATAGAAGTGCACGGCGTGTACTTTGTGCCAAAAAATGCACATATGCGCACACACATGCACACAGACGCATCGCCTGGGCGCTGGATGGGCTCCCCAGGGCTTGCGGGGCAGCAGAACCCAGTCCAGCCCAGTCTGGCCAGTCCAGTCCTGGTGATGCTCCCACTGGGGCCATGCTGGGCATCCCTGTGTTGTACCCCCTTACCATGGTGTTCCCATCCCAGCCCTGACACAAGTCACCCACGGGCACGCGCTACCCAGGCTCCCTGCGGCACAGGGGCTGGAGGAGAGGCAGGATGGGACACATCCTTACTGGGATGGGACACATCTTTACTGGGATGCGGGTCTGGCGTGGCACAGGGCTGGCAGCCAGCATCTCCTCCGGCGGGGATCTCACGCTGAGGAGCCGCCCAGCCGCAGGACGATGGGAACAGAGGGGTGACACCGAGTTGTGCCGTTGACTGCTGCCTTTGCAGATTAGATGGGTAATCAAAACTCTCATCCTGGGCTCCGGTGCCAAGGATGGGAACAGGAATAGGAGCAGCACATAACGAACCCATTCACATGCTAATGACTAGAGAGAACAGGAGGCTTTGCTGAACCAACTGACTGCTGCCTTGGGAGCCTTCCCAAATGCCGTGTGTCTCCGTGCTGGAGAGGGGCTGGTTCGGCTTGCAGACATGCTGGGACATCTTTCTTCTCTGGTTAAGCCCCAAGAACACCCCAGGCTCTGCCCCGAAAGCATCACGGCTGTCCTGTCCCCGGGAAATGCAGCGCTCGGGAAGGTGGTGCTGGCAAAAGGCTGCAAGGTCAGGGCGTGGGGAGAAGGGTTTGCTGTGCCAGTTCCCTCCGTTCTCACCCACAGGGACTGAAGAGGGATGCCACCGTGGCCTGTGAGCCACTGAGAGCCGGGACCTTTAACTGGCAGCAGTGGTGCTCGGTGCGTGCAGCCACGCGGGTCCCTCTTATCCCTGATATTCTCGTTAGAGTCCCTGGCACTCCGGCTGCTGGCCGTGAGCCTCCTTGGTATTATATATAGAAAGTTAACAAGGATCTGCAGAGCAATTGTGAAGTAATGGGAGCTTTTAAGGGTTTATTTTATTGAAACATTTTAACATTAAATCTCCTGTTAGACCAGCAATTTCTATTTCAGTATTTTAAGCTGTTTCTGTACTTGCCACTGAATCTGAATGGGGGCAGACCAAGGCTTAGTGCTGGGTCCTGCACCTTGCAGAGAGAAAAGGGATGATTAACTTGTAACTAATGCCATTAATAACGCCCTCGGGCTCTCTTGCCTCCCACCGTCCCTCTGTGCGCAGGAACCGCGCGTCCCCTCCAACTGCAGCCGCTGTGGAGCTCCGTGCATGGGGCCATGGACCTGGGGCCAAGGGGACATGGTGGGGACGAGAGCCCGACTCGCCGCTCAGGCTGTGCTCAACCTCTGCCAGAAGCAGCAGGGGTGAGGGCAGCTGGCAGGGGCGGGGATGGAGCCATCCGTTCTGGGCATAAGGTTTGTCCCACCAAAGCCAGGGTGCCTGGTGCCACCGTAACCTCCGGTCCATGCCCAGCCTTGCTGCCGAGTCACCGAGCTCTGCAGCTCCACGGAGTTTCGACTCTCTTCCCTGGCTTCTGCCTGCTTGGTGCGTCTCTCATTTCTGGCAGGTATATTGAATTGCTCTCCTGAACGCATATGAAGTGTATGAAATGTTATAGAACAATAAATACATTTAAAAGATGGGGATGCAGCATGTCAGCCAAGTAATTTCCCCTCAGTAAAAGGAGCTGGGAAAGGGAGCAGTGAAGTTGCTGCGATCCTATTTCAGACTTCATACAGTATCTGCAATAACATCAGTGCAATCCAAAAAGAAACAATACATAGTTTATGAGCACCTTAAGTGCCTGTTGTACCTGTATTTACTCCATTAGGTTGTGTCACATTGCATTTGAACTGGAGACTTCGCGTCTCAGTCTGTTCACCACGCTGCATGAGGCAGGAGAAATCCTCCCAGGTGAAGGCAGGATCCCGCAGAGCTTTCCTGCCATCGTGGTTACTGAGGAAATCCTGGAACTGTGGTGGCAGCAGCCACAGCAGGCAGCATCCATGGTGGATAGCATCCATGGGCAGCAGCATCCACAGCGGGCAGCATCCCTGGTGGGCAGCATCTGCAGTGGGAAGCATCCACGGTGGGCAGCATCTACAGCAGGCACCATCTGCGGTGGGCAACATCCGCGGTGGGCAGTATTCGTGGTGGGCAACATCCATCTCAACCAGCGCAGCCCCCCGACAGCAGCCATGGCAGAGGGGCACGAGGAGCTGGAGCTGAGCGTGGCGGGGGATGGAGGGGGATTTCACAGGGTGGGTATCCGCCTGCCGCAGGGAGAGGGGGAAGAGGAGCAGAGAACAATGCCTGGGGGGCACCAGCCCCAGCCCCTGGCTGCGATGTGGGGTCCTACCCTACGGCAGCAGGGTCTGCACTGCCCATGGAGTTTGTCACAGCTCTGCTTGTTGTCACTATGATCTCCCTGTAACAGCAACTTACCTCAGCTTAGCAGTTATCCTTTGAAAAAAAGCAGCACAATTAAAAGCACGCTAAAAGTATATTACTCCCGAGCACGGCTTTACAGCTCCAGCTACCAGCTCCAAGCAGACCCTTTCTGCTCCAATTCCACCCACTCTCATGGATAATAAGCTGCCTGCACTTAAAAAAATAGAGCGAGGAAGTCTGAATGCTCTGAAGGGGACGGGTTGTCTAACCTTTAGTGCAGCTGGCGATACAGCGAGGCATGATTTATTAGTATAAGGCAGTGATCTGCATGTGATGGATAATAGTAGTTCATTATAAGTCTCAAGTAAAAATTAATTGTAGCACGTTGGAAAAGGTCACAACTCCCGCACTAAACTTTATAGGAGCAGTCAAAATACAGTAGAGCAAAATAGAAAGGTGATAAAAAATACGTAAGTGTTCTGAAAAAGATAGATATATAGGTAGCTAGGTAGGTGGACAGACAGAGAGATGGGTAATTAGATAGAAAGATAGATAGATAGATAGATAGATAGATAGATAGATAGATAGATAGATAATAGACAGACAGACAAAGTGTGTATGTGCATTATAGAGGCAGATGAGAAGGCATCCATGGTCCTCTTCTCTCTTCCACCTGCTCAGTTCCCCCCCCCGCCCCATTCAAGATTTCTCATACAATTACTTATTTTTTTCTGTGCATTCCTGTGACAGTCCAAAGCCAGTTCTGAGGTCCCTTTCCCCCGCACTGAGCACCATTGGGATGTGCCCAGGACCCTGCTGTGAGGGTGAACAGGGGGTGGCTGGGGCTTTGCAATGGCAAAAGAGGGTGGGCGGCAGCCAGGGAAGGCTGGGGGGAGCCGTGGGGGTCTCACACACAAAGCAGCAGATGTTTTCCAGAGCCCTGTCCCTGGGCATGTGGGCAGCAATGTCCTTCTCCAGCCACAGGAGCATCCTTCAGGGGGGACAGTCCCATCCCAGTCAGGATTCACCAGCAACCCAGCTCTCACCACTGCGTCGTGGGCTTCTCTGATGCAAACACACAAGGAAAAACGCAAATTAGGGCAAACATTTACTGAAGATGCATTTGAGGTAACATTCAATTGGAAAGTCAGGAAGATGTGTTTGCAATTAGCATTTCACAGCTCCTGCTGCATTTGTGAGTTGTACAAATCATCTGTTCAGAGAAGAGAAATAAGCCCAAATGAGAGGAAATGGCCTCAGGTTGGACGAGGGGAGGTTTAGATTGGTTATTAGGAAAAATTTCTTCATGGGAAAGGTTGTCAAGCATTGGAACAGGGTGCCCAGGGAAGTGGTGGAGTCGCCATCCCTGGAGGTGTTTAAAAGATGGGTAGATGTGGCACTTGGGGACATGGTTTAGTGATGGACTTGGCAGTATTAGGTTTACGGTTGGACTTGATGATCTTAAAGGTCTGGTCCAACCTAAGTGATTTGATGATTCCTTGATTTTAGAGTTAATCGATGCAGCAGCGAGGTGGGGCAGCCCGGCCCTGGCTCGGCGGGGTTTCCGTAGGACGGCTGGAGCCCAGCCCCACGGCACACGCTCGTACCCAGCGTTTCTCTGCAGGGATCCAGCCGCCAGCGCAGCGCGGGCTCCGCGATGAACGTGCTCTTCTCTGGGAGGCAGTTCAGAGCAGGAATCGGGTGTTATTTAGGAATGCCATCAACAGCGGACATCAGCTCTGGCTTGTGAGCAGCTAATGAAAGGATAAAATTTGCTGAATAAATTATCTGTTGCATTTTTTTCCCCCTCGACTTTGGTATGTTGGGAAGGTGCAAGACAATAAAACTTTTATTTATGCCTGTCTGTAAGCTGGTCTCTGACAGTGGGGAGAGATGAATGATTTCCTGAATGCTGCATCGCGTACTCTCCCCATGAACCCTGCTAATATTAGTTTGTCCAAACTGTAAGGCCCTGAAAATAAGAGCTGATAAATGGAAACCAAAGCAGGCGCTTGACCCTCCTGACGTGCAAGCTCCTCCAGAAGAGCCTGGCATTTCCAGCACTGGCTCCATTTGCGGAATATTGATAATGTTGCTGGGCTCTGAGACAAGCATTTGAGGCTCTGCAGCACCCAGGAGTGTGGGTTCAGCCTCTGGGTTGGCGCCTTCACACCCTGGGGGTCCCACTGCCCTGCTGTGCAAGCCCAGGGTGGGATGGGACAGTACCTGCTGCCCCTCAGCCACCCCCAGCATCCCTGTCCTGCCGCAGCTGCTCCCTCTCTCCGGCCGAGGGTCCCGGTGGGTACCGGGGCTGGTTTGGTACCAAGCTCCTGCCTACGGCACCGGGAGCGGGGAACACGGTGGGCAGTGGTGCCCGTATGGGTTAAGGTCCATCCCGGCGCTGTCACTGGGGCAGGCACCCCAGGGAAGGGGTGACTCGGGACCCTCCTTCCAGCCCTGCACCCCAGGATGGCGTCTCCTCCCTTTCTCCTGTCCGAATGCCGCAGAGCAGCCCCCTGACCTGGCTCAGTGTGGCACGGGGTTCCGGCAGGGCTCCTCTCGTACTCCTCCGTGGTCTGTGACAGCTGTCCCCGTGGGAAGCGCTGCTACTAAGTCCCACCGTCCCCACCAGCCCCAGCCGCAGGACACGGGCACGAGCCAGCCAGGTCAGTGGCACCTTCGGACCCCGGCTGCTGGGGCTGGGGACACTCCGTTCACCAGCAACCCTCGATGGGGCTGAGCCTGCTGGTCACGGGCAGCTCTTTCACCCCGCAGAGAAGGGCACAACATCCGCCAGCATCCACCAGATCTGAAGCTGGGAAATTCAGATGGGACGTGTTTTGAACCACGGGGGTGTTTCATTCAGCTAGAGCCGTTGTAGCCAGGAACGTGCCCGATTCCCCATCGCTTCAAGTTCTCAAATCAGTGTCCTGGCACAGCACAGGCTGTAATTAAGAGGGGACACACACTCGCCAGCACTGCCAAGGTTCAGGGGTGACCTTGACAATTTTTGTAGATGATAATTTCTAAATTTGAACAATAGGTGGAGGGAACACCCCCCACCCCCCCCATCTAATTAACAAAAACCACACAGCATGGTGTAGTACAAACTTTGGGGCGATTCCATCTTTCTTTTGCTTCGGTGATTTCAGAAGAACATGAACCATCCAATTACCCAATCATTTCTACACTGTCTGAGTAACAGCTAAGAAAGGGGAAAGGTCAGCACATTCCAGAGAGCAGGACTAAAATGCCTTCATTTTCTCTAATATCTGTCTGTTTAATTACTGGAACAATTGTTTGAACATTTTAATATATTAATTTAGCAGGAGGATAATTGTATGATTACAAATTCACTTTGGCCGTGATAAACTGAAAAGCCGGAGCTTGCTCTAAAATGAAACACAGAATTTGTAGGAAGAAAGAAAAAAAAAAAAAATGGGAAGAGGGTGTGCATTAGGTTCCCCTCCTCTCTCCCCACCAAGCAAAATGCTTTATTAATCGCAGCTTTGGGCAAATCCAAAAAGCCGAGCTGGGAGGGTGCTGGTCCCACTGGGATGGGGCGGGTGATGCCCCAGGCACTGGGTCTGGGGCATCGGGAAGGGCTGCAAAACACCAGGACTGAAATGGGGGAGCAACAGCTGTAAAAGCAAAGAGATTCGGGAATTTCTCACTGAGCTTCTCAGAGGGAGTTTGATCCCAATGCTCCCGGGAAGGGCTTAGCTTCGAGTTTTTCATTTTTCCCCCCAAAAAGAGCCTTGCAAGCAGTGAAACATCAACACAAAGCACTCAGGTTTTGACGTTTAACAAAGCATTTCAGATATTGTTTGAAATAGTCCATATCGATATTTGCTTAATTTATAGTAAAAGTATGTAAACAGAGGTCAGCGCTGAACTCTCGTGTTTTGAAACAGCTGAAGTGAAACATCTCCACGAGCTGAACGCTGGGGATTTATATTTACTGAAAAGGGAGATTTTCACCTCAGTCCTGTCTCGGACCGGCTGCGGTTTGCAGCATCCTTGCCCCCACGGATGGGCTGGGCACAGTTGTGGCCACCGGGAGGGAGTGGGGACTCCAAGCCACTGCAGCCCCCGAGGCCACCGCAGCCCCCCAACCCCACATGTCCCAAGGCAGGTTTAGCCAGAGGGTTTTTCCTGCAGCAACAGACTACCTGCACCCACCTTAGCCGTGATGGGTTCCATGATGCTCCGTGGCATCCGGCACCAGCCACGGTGGTGACCTGGGGACCTGCTCGGGCATGGGTCAGGGGTCCCTGGGGATTCCCCTGACCCCATCGGTCCCAGGGAAGCTGGGGCGTCGGGTTCATCTCCCTTGCACAGCTCAGCTGGCATTTCTGCAACCACTAGCAAGAGAGAAAATTGGTCTTTAACAGCTATTCATAGAAATGTCACCAAGTGTAAACACCGGGTAACCTTTGCTTCTCTCCTCGCTCCTCGGGGAACGAGCAGCAAATTCAATAACACAGCCAGTGGTTCCTAAATGATATCACCTCCTGTTTTAAGTAAATTAGTATCAAATCCATCTGGCCTGGCGCCTTTGCCGGCCTTCAGACGGAGGCACCCTCTGTCCTCCCTGGCCATTAGCAGACACTTACACAGCCCCTCAC
>VXBH01006910.1:316603-365208 GCA_013400035.1 Rynchops niger | reverse complement strand
CCCCCCCAGCTCTCTCAGCCTGTCCTCCCAGCAGAGGGGCTCCAGCCCTCCCAGCATCTCCGCGGCCTCCTCTGGCCCCTTTCGAGTCCTTCGGGCCCTGTCCCCGCGACCAGGCCGGGAGCACCAGCCCTCTCCGAAAGGCTGTAAAATGTCTCCCAGCAGAAAACGTGTTTAAAACACTTGCAGAAGAAAACTGAAATCCCGTTTCTGAGCCTTGCAAACTGCCTTCCTGGAACTAAGCACTTGCAACTGTTTACTCGTGTCACTTAGGCCCTCGGTTGCCAAACCACTGACTGAACCTTTCTGTCAATCCGACACTTTTAGGGTAATTTAACTTAATAATACCTTTGTCTGCACAAGCATTTGTATCTATCTGAAGGGTTATTACCATAAGAGTTATTTTAGGTTGGTTAATGGTATGTAGTAGATTCTAAATTGACAGAGCAGCTACGCAGGCTGCTGTTCAAAGTGTTTACCTTTCAAATCTTTCCCTCACTTTACAAAACTTACTACCCTTACCTCAAAGTGCCATCATAAATTATTAGCAATTTTCCCCTAGGTTCTCATGCATCATTAATTCTTTGTTTAGAAGGAAAAAAAAAAATCAAACTGTCCAGGCCTTAATTGTTATCACTTTTAGAAGAGCCTGAAATGGGCGCGGGGCCTGTTGGTTCTGTCAGAAATTTTTGACTTATTGTAGTTGATATTTAACTCCTTGTCTCAGGGGGGTTCACAAGAAAAGGGGGAGGGGGGAAAGAAGTCTCCTTGAAAGAAGAAAGAGTTGTTATTGTGGGGAAAAAAATCAAGAATTGGGGAAGGCAGCGGAGGAGCCCGGTCTCCCTTCCCGCTGCTCAGCNAAAGTGTCCTATGATGGGGAACCCACCATTTCCCTGGGGAGATTATTCCAATGGCAGATTGTTCTCACTGTGAAAAATTTTCATCTTGTGGGCAATCGGAATCTCCCCTGGAGTAACTTGTACCCATCACCCCTCATCTTTTCCACATGACCCCTTGTCAAAGGAGTCTCCGTCTTCTTTGTGGCCTTTAAATACTGGAATACGGTGATAAGGTCTCCCTGAAGCCTCTTTCCTCAAGGCTGAGAGCGGGGGCTGGCGGCCAACATGGTCACCTGCAGTCAAGCGTAGGGTTCAAGCCAGGGCTGATCCCAGCAGGACAAGGGCCGAGGAGAGATATTCTCTGCTGGGGAGGTAAACACCATGGAAATGCAAGTGTTTCAGGTGAACAAATACTTTTGCCAAGCCTCAACCCCTGATTTCTTAAATGAATTCTCAGAGGAAGCACATCCAGAGGTCAGCCTGTGATCCCAAGCATCCCTCTCTGCAGGGATCCCAAGGCTTTGCTCTGCAGGGGGGGGGCAAGAGGCCGTGCAACATGGCCGGGAAGAACCAGGGACATGGGCTGGAGCCTGCAGGGGCTGCTGGGTGCCTTTCGGCCAAGGTGTGTGACTCTGCAAGGAGTCATAGAATCACAGAAGGGTTTGGGTGGGAAGGGACCTTAAAGGCCACCCAGTGGCACCCCCTGCCCTGGGCAGGGACACCTCCCACCAGCCCAGGTGGCTCCAAGCCCCGTCCAACCTGGCCTTGAACCCCTCCAGGGATGGGGCAGCCACAGCTTCTCTGGGCAACCTGGGCCAGGGGCTCACCCCCCTCACAGCAGAGAATTTCTTCCTGAGATCTCACCTAAATCTCCCCTCTTTCAGTTTAAAACCCTTCCCCCTCATCCCATGGCTCCCCTCCCTGCTCCAGAGTCCCTCCCCAGCTTTCCTGGAGCCCCTTCAGGAACTGGAAGGGGCTCTAAGGTCTCCCCGGAGCCTTCCCTTCTCCAGGCTGACCCCCCCCAGCTCTCTCAGCCTGTCCTCCCAGCAGAGGGGCTCCAGCCCTCCCAGCATCTCCGCGGCCTCCTCTGGCCCCTTTCGAGTCCTTCGGGCCCTGTCCCCGCGACCAGGCCGGGAGCACCAGCCCTCTCCGAAAGGCTGTAAAATGTCTCCCAGCAGAAAACGTGTTTAAAACACTTGCAGAAGAAAACTGAAATCCCGTTTCTGAGCCTTGCAAACTGCCTTCCTGGAACTAAGCACTTGCAACTGTTTACTCGTGTCACTTAGGCCCTCGGTTGCCAAACCACTGACTGAACCTTTCTGTCAATCCGACACTTTTAGGGTAATTTAACTTAATAATACCTTTGTCTGCACAAGCATTTGTATCTATCTGAAGGGTTATTACCATAAGAGTTATTTTAGGTTGGTTAATGGTATGTAGTAGATTCTAAATTGACAGAGCAGCTACGCAGGCTGCTGTTCAAAGTGTTTACCTTTCAAATCTTTCCCTCACTTTACAAAACTTACTACCCTTACCTCAAAGTGCCATCATAAATTATTAGCAATTTTCCCCTAGGTTCTCATGCATCATTAATTCTTTGTTTAGAAGGAAAAAAAAAAATCAAACTGTCCAGGCCTTAATTGTTATCACTTTTAGAAGAGCCTGAAATGGGCGCGGGGCCTGTTGGTTCTGTCAGAAATTTTTGACTCATTGTAGTTGATATTTAACTCCTTGTCTCAGGGGGGTTCACAAGAAAAGGGGGAGGGGGGAAAGAAGTCTCCTTGAAAGAAGAAAGAGTTGTTATTGTGGGGAAAAAAATCAAGAATTGGGCAAGGCAGCGGAGGAGCCCGGTCTCCCTTCCCGCTGCTCAGCCATGGGGTTTTGGGAAAATCTGTGGCTGCAGGCACGCAGGGAGCAGCAACGCCGCAGCCCATCGCCCTGTCAGGCTGCCTGAAGCCCCGGGTCCCTGGCATCCCTGTGGCAAGAGAGACGGAAAAATAGCATTTGTTGGGAGCATCCTCCATCCCCGTGAACCGCTCCCCCCGCTGCCGACAGCGCCGGTTCATCACCAACGCCAGGGCTGGGGGGCTGCAGCGGCTGGCACCTCTGCAAGGCATCTGGCACCTCTGCATGGCGGTTGGCACCTCTGTATTGCAGTTGGCACCTCTGCACAGTAGCTGGCACCTCTGCATGGCAGCTGGCACCTCTGCATGGCAGCTGGCATGTCTGGACAGTGGCTAGCACCTTGGCACAGCCTCGTCACCAAAGCCGAGGCTGGGGGGATGCAGTGGCTGGCACCTCTGCATGGTGGCCGGCACCTCTGCACGGTCACCGGCACCCTTGCATGATAGCTGGCACCTCTGCATGGCAGCTGGCACCTCTGCATGGCAGCTGGCATGTCTGGACAGTGGCTAGCACCTTGGCACAGCCTCGTCACCAAAGCCGAGGCTGGGGGGATGCAGTGGCCGGCACCTCTGCATGGCAGTTGGCACCTCTGCATGGTCACTGCTACCTCTACATGGCAGATGGCACCTCTGCATGGCGGCTGGCACCTCTGCATGGTGGCCGGCACCTCTGCACGGTCGCTGGCACCCTTGCATGACAGCTGGCACCTCTGCATGGCAGCTGGCATCTCTCCGTTGTAGTTGGCACCTCTGCACGGTGGCTGGCAACTCTGCACGGTCACTGGCACTCCTGCACGGTGGCTGGCACCTCACAGGCATCCCGCAGTGGCCACAGCAGGAGGGAGGGGGCTGCACCCACCCCGCCGGGCATCCCCTTTGCCATTCCCTAGAGAACCGCAGTTGAGCCCTGCCTTGCCCAGAGCCCAGCAGGCAGCACAACCCTCCCGCCTTCCCCCTGCCCGAGTGTTATTTTTGGGTAAGAGTCTCATTAACGGCAGCGGGGAGGGCAACAAGGGCTGTCCCTGCACCAGGGCTGCCACCTTCCTGGCACTGCCACCGCCTCGTAACCTCCGCCGAGTCCCCTCGCTGCTGCTCAGCCGCCCCTCGGGCCAGGTGACCTTGAGGTGGCTTTGCTCTTTGGCTCAGCTGCAGTCAGAAGATTAAATTCTGCTCCTGTCCTGGGAATTTGATGATAAAAAGTCCTTTCTAGACAGAATCCAGATAATGAACAGCTCCCTGGCTTCGCAGGGGAAGAGGGAGTGTGGAGTTATTACTGCATTAAAAAATCTCCAAAGTCAACTAAATTCACCACAGAAGCCGAGAACCAGAATTCTTCTTCATTACAGCAAGGTAGTGCATTAAACATTATAAATAATGCTATGCTAATTGCCAGATGGGCAGAGTGGATGGCGGAGGGCTTTGTGGTGGGTGTGCTGATCCTGGAGTAGAAACCGGCTCTTCGCTCACCCTCCTCCCCCCGTCTCCATCCCTCTGCTCCACCGCAGCCGGAGAGGGATTTGCTCGGTAGGGAAACATACTTCCAGTGCGCATCAAAAATACATGCTTCAAACCATCAGAGGGGGTTTGACGCCATGTGTTCATCACCAGTCCATGTAGTGGGAAGCAGTACTGGGTCAGGAACATTTTCCAGGTCTCTCCTGCCGGAGCGGGCGATGCGCGGGGAAGGCGAGCTCCCTCCACCACGGGGCTAGTGAGCAGAGGATGCGCCGGCCACCTCTGCTGCTGGCTGCCAGAGTGGTGGCACAGATTTTCTCCAAAGCGTTTTTCCCATAATGTTCTCCAGAAGTAGTTGTTTTTTAATATTATGTGCAACAAGGTAAGAGAAACCTGTGAGCCCTTGGGCGCTGGAGTCTCCATCAGTAAAGGCAGCCGGCGAGGCCAGCGGTGCTGCACGGTTATGATGGGGAGGGAAGTAAGTTATGCCGGGAAGAGCCATGTGTTTGTGTCTTCCAGCCTTGCGGAGCCTCTCCAGGGACTGCACTTCCGCCTAATGCAGGGCAACAAGGAATCCCGCCGGTGTGGCCAGGCTTTGTGGGGACTGAAGGGACCTCGAGTTTAATGGCACCGCCGCTGGCGGATTAATGAAGCCGAGGGAAGAATGTGGTGACCTCAGTCAAGTATCCTGTTAAAGGCACGCTCAGATGTGGCGGCTCAGGGCCAAAACGCAGGATGTGGTCCCTTGCCATGTGTCACCAGGATGTCACCAGTGGGGGACCTGCTGCCTGGCAGTTCAGGGACAGCCACAGCGGGGGCACAAGCTTCACAGGTACCCTGGGGCTGAGCCGGTGTTTAGGTATAAATACTGTGTTTTAATTACCCAGGACGAAAGAAAGGACAGGCCAAGATACAGAATAGCTGCAATAAACAAAGCTGTGGCATGTCTCTGGTATTAGTCATAGGCAAACAGGGAAGCAGAACATATATCTGGGAAGGATTTGGGCTATCCACTAATTAAAAAAGCCTCTGACTGCTGGAGACACTGTTAATTCACAGAGAGTGTAGTCCCCATGGACCGTGTTTAGGGTAAAAAAGGATTTACACCTCGTGGAAAGTTATTCTTTTTACAAAGACTGCGCTCAATCGGCATTTTTCACAGGAGTTTGTTGAATAAAAAAGGAACTGAGTCTCTGATGGAAAGCCTTTGGCTTTCCTCCTCTTGCTGTCGTTTAGTTAAGGCCGTAGCATCTCTCCTGCAGACACAGCTCATGCTAACTTTCATTTCTCCTTACAGGGTGTCACACAGCCCAATGCCTCTGCTGCCATAATGTCACCGTGGTCACTCCTGAACTCCAAGTCAAACCGTTTGGACCAGGTCAATAGATTTGATGTTCCTCTGGCTGGTCCAAGGGCAGGGTATGAAGCCAGCATCTTACAGCCCTCGCCTGCTCTCCCTGATGAATTGTTTTCTGGGAGATGGGAGTGATGCAGGAAGATGCCTGGTGGTCTCATCGCCTTTCCTTCAGTGAGGGCTATTTAGGGATGGCAGACACTTCCAGAGCTAAGATGCTTTCTGACCTTCAAAAACATCATCGCAAAATTGCCAGAAAACAATCCAGCGGGTGAGCGGAGCCAAAGCAGAAGCTGGAGGTTCACCCATCACCGCGCGCTGCAGCAGGACGGCTCTGACAGCCCAGAATAAAAGCAGAAATAGCAATTTCTCACCGAAGATCTCGCCTGACATCTCTCTGACCTGTAAGCAGCAGGGACTCTCCGCACACAGGTACCGCCTGTTTGTTTGCTGTTGCTTTGGCTGACACTGCTGATTAGAGAAGACAGCCAGGCAGGCGGACACGGCGCGCGGAGGCAGCCGCTCCGGCCAGGGATTGGGATGCCTCCTCCTGACCCCAAACCTGAGTGCTATTGCCCTGCATCTGCAGCTAAATAAACGAAGTAAATCATCCTGGCAGATAGATAATTAAATAATTATCAGCCACTTAATAACAAGGAGTGGGTGTTCAGAATTAGCATATTAGACAGTGTCTTTAAGGGCTAATTGTTGCATTACATCAGAGTTACTCATTCATTATTCTTGTCATTTCGGGTGATAATTTGCACTTTAGGAGACAGAGACAATTTTAGCAGGCAATTAGAGACATGTCAGGCTTGGCCTAGTGAGTTACTGTCACAATTATTGCATTTTTTCCGGTGTCCTCATTTGCAGGAGTGTATTTAAGGGCAGTCTTGTAATTTCATGGTTAGGCAAAACAGGCACCGACGCTGGGGGAGGCAGCCTGGGATGGAACAAAACCTCCTTTCCCAGCGCCGGCCGGGGGGGGGACAGCTGCTGCTGCTGAGCTCCGGTGCTGACACGGGAGGGCTGGGGAGAGGGCTACTGCTTTTGCAGGGAAAAAGAAAACAAAAGAAGAAGAGGGGTTTCTACATTGCTAATGGAAACGCCTCACGTTTGGGCTCCCGTGCAGTCTTTGAAAACCCAGTCCCACACGACACCCGCTGCCACGAGGAGCGGTTTGTGTTGAAGAGCCGTTGCCCCTTCTTCACCCCGCGCCGCTGATGGGCACGGGCATGCCCATGTGGCATACGTGAGCAATGAAGGGATAAGGGGATATTGTCCCAGTTTTTTGGCACCTTTGGTTACCTGGAGCAGATCTCAGCTTAGTTCAGTGTGCTGCAGCCGCTCGGGGACGGGTGACGGGTGCTGAGACGGGTGGGATGCACCTAAAGGGCTTTGGGCCACAGGCTGTACGCAGCAGTAAGAGAAGGGCACGGGAATTAATCTCAGAAATGTGCTCTCAGAAACTTGGCGCCCAGTTTGGACCTTTCGGTGAAGCTCAGTGAGATAGTCGCAGCCAGGGCTGCTACAAACGGGCTGCGTGTGGGATGGAAATGCCCGAATCCATTAGCACATGGCAGGGGAGCAGAGCTCCATGGAAACTCTTTGAACAGACCTCGCTTTGCTTTTCCCCTGCACGATGCCGGGCGAGACCAACCTTCACCAGTCCGCGAGCGCGGTCCTGAGCTGGCGCGGAGCTCGGAGGGCGCTGAGATGCTGCCAGCGCCTCGAGCTGCAGAGGACCGATGCCTCCGGGGGCGAGGATGCTCCAGGAGCATGAGGCTGGAGTAAGACCTCATGGCCTTACCCTCTCCAGCACCTGAATCCCACCGCTCATCTAGGGATCCGGTGAGCGCTTTCAGCATCTCCATGGGAAAGCCCTTGGGATGTAGCACCCCAAACGGAGCGGCTGCAGGCGCAGGTGTGGCAGGAGCTGGGACACTTCCAGCAAACTCGGAGGGGAAAGAAGTTCCCCCGGAAAACAGCGCGTCTGCATATCAAACAGATGCAAATGGTATTGTTGCTTTATCAGTTCGACTAAACGTAAGGATGCGCTCCATGATTCGGCAGACCAGCCGAGCCTGAGAATTATGACGGGTTTTAAATATTTCTTAAACTACAATTGAAGGGAAAAACTAGATCTGTAACAGATGCACCTTGGGATACATGCATTATAAGGGTATATACAGTCAAATAGAGTTAATTAAGCTAAAACCACAGTAAATCTGCCAGACCCATATTAACACTATAGTCAAAATTGTGGAAAATATAGTATTTTCTATAATAAATCCTGTTCTGTTACAGATTTATGTTGGCATCTGCATAGTTACCATAGTTTTACAATAATCATTGATCAATCAAAGTTTTATGACAAAACTATAATTTTACTGTGTTTCTTTCTTACTTAGTTTCCTAGTTTGCTTAATTCCCAGAATGCAATATAGTAAATCTTTTGATCTGAGATATTAAGTAGATAATAAGAATGCCATGTAAGATTTGCTTATATTTTAAACTGTCTTTACAAATGATTTATAATTAGGACCAAATCTAAGACAAAACATTATTAAAGTCAAAACCCGCCATAAATTACTAGGGTTTGCTTATGCCTGTAGTAATTTATTAGGGTTTTACTACAGTATTTTCTCTGGTGATATCCAAAGCTTTATATGTCATAAATGGAAAATACGAGTTTGTAAACCATACAGAAAACAGGAATGATCCCCAGTGACCCGAGATGACAAACTCGTATTCTGATGTAACGTCAAAATAATTTTGCAGTGGAAATATAATGGTACCGCTAATACAATTGTGCCAGACCCAAAACGCAGCTTTCTTTGTAAAAATTAAATCTTTATTTATATGCTTTTTTAAGTTCTCCCATTTACAGAAGGACTATAACCTGGGCCGGCTGAGGGAGATGCTCCGTTTGTGCTTCCTGGCATCACACAAAGGGCTCCACTGTGGGAAACGCTCAGGGTCCAGTGGGGACTGCAGTGCCCAGGGCATGGCACAGGGCTGTTCTGAGCATTATCTGTGAGCATCCTTCAGTCTGCTGGGCGGGTACAAGATGTTCTCAATTAGCCACATATAGGTAGCCTTTTTTTTTTTTTTTAAGTATTAATGTCTGAGTGACTTTGCTGCAAGTGAAATTCTCTGTTTGCAATGATAATTCTGTGAGCGTCTCCGTAACACGCTTTCCAAAAGCCCTGCTGTGTGCCTGCCTGGGCTAAGCTGGACCACGGGTGATGGAGCCCACATCATCCTTAGCCGCCTGGGTTTTGGCAGCAGCAGCAGAACATCTGCCCCTCTTCACGCCAGTTCCAGTCTACCTGGCACCAGTCTACCTGCCTAAATCCCACCCCAAGGCACAGGGGACAAGCAGCAGGGTGAGGGCAGCGGCGCCACGGCTCCCACGGAAAGCAGAAGAACTGGGCGGATTTACCCTGGAGAGGAGTTGGATCCTGGGCTCAGGGATGGGGACCTGCCCAAAAAGTAACCAAACATTTAATTTTCCGCTGTGCTCTTGCCACAAATGACACCGTTCCCTGGCACTGGGCAGTGCTCACGGGTGGCATCACTGGGCAGGCGCAGGCAGCGGCACAGGGCACTGTTGGTGCCTGTAGGCAGCAGTGGAGGAGTCTATTGTACATAAGGATGGAAACGAGATGTGGTGGGAGATCTCAGCTCACCGCTCGCCTGCTGGAGAGGCCAGCCAGAGGGAGCAGAGAGAGGAGTCCCTGTTCGTTTCATTAAAAAGCTCCTTCCTCATCCTTCACAGCAAGCTGTATACAGCAGAAATGAAACCTGTGGCCAATTCAGTTGTCTGGTGAAACAGAGGAAAATAATAAAAATGGAACGACATGAAATGAATTGAAACAAAATAAAATAGTAAAATAAAATACATAAAATATTAAAATAAAATAAAATATTAAAATAAAGTAAAATAAAATAATAAGATAAACCAAACCAAAATAAAATAGTAAAATAAAATAAACCAAAATAAAATAGAAAAAGAACAGATAAGAAGACAAAGACGAGTTATTGCGAAAGCTGCACAAGTGCATTGTTCTGGCCATCTCTCAGGCTGCACCGTCTCTGCTCCTCCATCTGCGATACCATCAGAAGGCACTGATTGAATTGCAGGTTTGTTATCAGTCTCTCGCCATCCATCACCCCCAGATAATCCTTTAGCTCTGACATCAGGCGGTGCCGATCTCTGTTCTACACCTGGCGCGACGAGCCCGGGATGCTCTCGGAAGCCACGGAGATTATTTTAGGGAAATCATTCTGCAGGCACCCGAGCAGCAACTGCTGCAGGAACTTCCCTTCCCATTGAGGACAGCACTAAAAAGGCAGAGATTTGGCCTGAAAACGATTTTTATTCCTGAGAACAATCATTCGTGCCTCGTCCGATGTGTTTCATGAGATGGATGTGTAAATTAGTCTATTTCGTAACACTGATATAACCTGCAAAGCTTACTCCTAGGTTTTGCCAAGGTGTGGATGCTCAGGACAACAATCCGAATTAAACGACAGTGCGTGCTGAAAGTAACTTAATTAACTTGCACTAAACTCATTTGTGGATGCTTGTTCAGAATTGAAATCCTGTTAATTAGGTTTAGCTCAACTTACCAGCACCTTAATTCAAAATAAAATTTTCACTGCAGGAGGGCATTTAATGAGGTTCAGCTAATCCACTGCAAATTCGCACCTGAAATTAATTCTAATTACATTTCCTGAGCAACCCTAGAAAAGCAGGACCAAATGCAGTGGGTCTGTTGTACCTGGGTGGCTGGGGGGTGCAGGTGGGTGCTGAGCCCTGCTGCGCTCCCCTGGGAAGGGTGCGGGACCCGCTCAGCCCCCATCGACCGGTGCCGCGGGCAGGGGAAATTCAGCTTTATTGCAACTGGGATATTTTTGCAGCGACATGACATTTTGTAGAGGAAATCTGGAAAGTGATTCATGCCAAACCACTCTGTTACCAAAACACTGGATTGCATTACAGCAGCGTTATCATCTATCTTTTACGCGACTGCGCGCATGTGGTAGTGTTGGGACTTTACCTGAGGGAAGGATTCACTGTCATCCATGCAAAATGGTTCGGCATTCCTGGGCTGAAACTGCAAACTTCTGCTGAGTTCCAAAGTTTAATATTGCGTGCCAGTATCATTTTTATTTTTATTTTTTTTCACAATATATTTCCAATAGATAAAAGATTTTATTCTGACAAATCCTTCTTACGAGTCATTGCTAGCAGCTTCGTTGCTCTCCCTTTTTTCTTTACGATGTTTGTCATTGTTTGTCCAGTCTTCTATCAATTCTGCCCTGATTTAGGGCTTCCCATTCAGTTCTTACCTGCTTGCTCCTTAATGCAGGGGATTATTTTCCTTGTGGACCTTGTTCACTCCAGCTCAGGTGATAAAGCTCACAGGAACCGGAACTTCTGAATTCAGCCCTGAATGGGGGGGGAGGGGGGTGTTGGGTGTTTTTGGGATGCCCAAAGCCAAGCAGGACTGGTGCTCAGTGCTTGGGTGGGTGGGACCCATCTGGGTACCACCAGGAGGGTGCCCAGCTGGAGACAGCTTGCAGACCGGCAGGGGTGAGGTTAGAAAGGAGAAAAAGGAGAAATGGGAGCCACACTTTATGCTGAGGGCACCTTGGAAGCCGTGGTGGAGATAGGCAGCATCCCGGGGCAGCGGAGGAGGATGTGTGCAAAGGTGCCGCAGCAAAACTGAGAGCTCCGGGATGCCTGCAGCAGAGGGAGGGGTGGTGGATCCAGCCTCGGTGGTCACTGCAAATGTATTACAAACTGAAATACCTGTTATTTTATTGGCAGAGGGGGACATCTCATCCCTTTCCACGAGCATGAAGCCCAGGGCAAGGCATGTGCTCTCCAAAAGGAGACTCTGGGTGGGAAAGCACAGCCAGGGTGAGCACAGCCTGGATGCCAACGCGGGACTCAGTCTGCACGCCGACAGCCAAATAGAATCATAGAATCACAGAATCATAGAATTGGCTCGGTTGGAAGGGANCCTTTTCTCCAGGCTGAACACCCCCAGCTCCCTCAGCCGCTCCTCACCAGACTTGTGCTCCAGACCCCTCACCAGCCCCGTTGTCCTTCTCTGGACACGCTCCAGCACCTCAATGGCTTTCCTGTAGCGAGGGGCCCAAAACTGGACACAGCCCTCGAGGTGGGTCTTCACCAGTGCCGAGTACAGGGGGACGATCACTGCCCTAGTCCTACACACCGCGCTGTTCCTGATACAGGAACACACCAAATGCATACACCGAGTGCACCATCACCGCGGGCAATCCCCCGCGGCCTGCGTGGATGAAAGCTCCCGTTTCCCTGGTCCATGATGTGCCGCATCCCCATCCCACCATGACCAATCCCAAGGGACCCTCTGCCCTTGCGCTGGCTCCAGCCCCGCTGCCCGAAGGACAGCAGCACCGTGCCCTTGTCCCTTATTGATGGGCTCTTCGATGGCTGCGCTCGGTGCAAGCAACGCTCTCCTGGTCCTCACCCTTTTGTAGGGAGGAGAGGGAAGAGGAGCCTACACTGCAATATCGACGTATGCAGATTACGCCATTAAATTTTTATGTGAATTCAAAAAATTCAGTGTTGACTTCATGACGCAAATAGGTATGAAAATTCTGGTGAGCACGCTCATTGTTACAGAAATCAAATGGCTGAACAGCCACTAATGAGGCAGACAAGAAGCTTCACTCATCCTCTGAGGATTTGAAGGCAAGAAGAGAAGAAGGAGCGCATTACATTATTCATGCTGTCTTGTTTGAGTTTCAAATCATAGCAAGTCACAGCGAAGGGGGATTTGGGATGTGCCGGTGAGCTGCTCAGCTCAGGGAGGTGGTGGTGGTGGTGGGGCTTTAAAAGTCCCGTTGCCTATTGGACAACCGCTCACTGCAAACGCGGCTCTTACATGGCTGAGATCTCCCTTCCTGCGTGGATCCTGCCTGGACAGTGCAAGGGGAGAGGGGGCTCCTTGGGACCCCCTCCCCTGTGACATGCAGGGGGATGCCCCCGGGATGCGGGAGATGCAATGGCAGCATTCTTAGGTGCTGCTGCCCATTGATTGCCGGGCGCTGCCCACCCACAGGACCCCGCAGCACGGAGCAGGGCACCCAGCTGGAGCTGCACTGTCTCACCGCTGCGGCATCACCCGCCGCCGTCGCTCTTCGGGTCTTGCAGCAGCTCCAGCTGCCGCTTCGGCAGGGCACAGGCACCGCGCAGAGCCAGCTCGGCTCGGCAGAGGTGGGGGTCTGCACCACTCACAGTGCCTAACAGTGAGAAGCACCCAAAGCGGCTGCGCTGCCACCCCCGGAGCACCCAAACCCCCACCCCTGCCATGGGGGGAGCACCCAGAGCTCTCCCTGCATCCACCTTCCCTCCCCGTGCTCCGCGCAGCATCCCGCAGGCGTGCCGCATTACTAACTGTTTCAAGCGCACCGTGCTCTGCTGGAACAGGCGCAGAATCTTGTTTAGAGGTAAAAAAAGGGAAAACAAGGGAAAATAACAGATCTGAGGAGAGGCGTAGGCAAGCGTTCCATAAAGCAGGGATGAGGCATGCAGTGTAACTGTTGACCAAGCACTCGCGACTAATAAACAGATTCCCTGAGTACTTCTGCATTTTGTAATTATTACTTACCCATAAAAATCCCTTCTCCCTCCTGCCAACATTATCTTAGTAAACTTTATGAGTGCTCATGAGGTTAATGCAGAGCCGTAAATCTGGAACGGGTCGAAGGAGCGAGAAGGAGAGGAAGTGTTCGTAAATCTGTTGGAATGGCTCCAGTTTGTTTATTTAATGAAATACTGTTTCATAAAAAGGCAGGTGGGCTCCTGTGGGGGCTGTACCGCCTGCTCAGCTGCTCCCGGCAGGCAGGGGGACGCGAGGGGCTGTGGTCACCCAGCCTGTCCATCCGTCCATCCATCCAAAGGATCACGCCACCCCAGAACTGCTCGCTTTAACAGCATCCTTTGATGGGTGGATTCAGTACTTAAATTGTGCATTCTGGCCACCGCCACCACCCAGGGCCACCAACCAGTGGCAGTCAGGTGGCCCGGCAGCCCATAGACCCACCTCCAGCAGCGATGCTGTGCTGCAGGCAGTGTTAGGGGCATCAGGACCATGGTCTTGGGTCCCTTGGCATGGCCAACGCAGGGTTAAACTCCCTCCCATACACTCCAGGTCAGGGTATATTTGCTTGGATTTTACGTTGGAATTTGAAATCCACGGCTACAAGGAAACATTTATTTTCTTGCCCTTCAATGATCAAACAAGTGGCGCCGAGGCACAAGGAAGCAGAGTTTCCATTACTAGAGCTGTTTTCTTTTTGCTGTAAAATATCAAATATTTTGACATTTCCATCAGACTTTTCTTTGTATCAAAGCTTTAATGGCAGAATAATCTCAAGGCTTTTAGACTTCATAGGTTTTTATATTTCTGAGCACTCACGACTTTATAAGGGGACACTTCTGAAGGTACATGTTATTCCTTTCTCGAAGACCAAAGAAAAGGTAATAATAACAAGAGCCTTGTGAAGGCTGCAGGGGAAGGGGGGTGCTGGGACTCAACATCCATCCCCTCTCCCAGGAGCAGGATGCTCCTTCCCAGAGCTTCGCAGCGCCGGCAGGGGGTGGGGGAAGAATTGCCATCCCTCCTCCGGTTGACAGGTGGGGAGATGAACACCACGGCATCATCATCACCCGCGTCGTGTTCGCAAGATGGAAGGAGTGCATCACTCACAGGCAAAATCCATCACGATGCACCCAAGTGCCTGGGGAGTGAAACCAGCTGCTTCTTTAGCAAGTCCCTGAGGCAAAGCTCTTGTCTGGGTCCTGTCCCAGCCTGACGTGGTACTAACATGTGTGGTGTCAGGGCAAGATGCCTCCAAATGCCAGTTGGGGCACCCTGAGAGGTCACTCTGCCTCTGGGCCGGCGGTGCCAGCATCCCCCTCCTGCCCCGAGGCGGGTCCCCTCGCGGGGGGCTGCCACCCAGCCTTCCCTCTAACCCCGGGAAAGATGCATGGCCGTATGACTAATGTGTTTTCCTCTCTCTAGTGTTTTAATCAATAAATACCTGTAATCATCGGAATTTCAGGGATAACCTGCACTCTGCTAGCCCTTTTGCGTGAAGGAGGAGGCCGGGGAGTGGGGAGAGCTCTCCCCTGCTCGCAGGGCAGCGTGTCAGCGGGTTGCATGCCATTCCCGACAGCCCCACGGGCAATTTCCAGTCAGGGACTGGAGGGGATCCCCCAGCAGGTCTGTAGCATCTGTGAGTGGCAGATTATGGGGGATTTATTCTGATTTAGCTGTTCTACCCACTTATCCCCAGCCCTGCTGTGTCCACCTCAACCCAGGCATCCCCTCGCCACCAGCTGCCCTGACCCAGGGACGGTCCCGGCTGCTGTTTGACAGAGGGGCTCATTTTTGAGGTCAGACTCACTGGCCTGCAGTTGAGTCTCTCGCGTTTTTCACCATTATTCAGTGTAGCACGCTCGTTACCCGCTAGCTGAGTGGTATCACCCCCACCATTAATCCCTGACGGGGATTGTCGCTCTCCGGCGCAGCTCCTGCAGTGTTCGCAGTCCTGGGAAGCAGCCCCCTGCCTGCAGCCCTGCCCGACCCTGCCTGCACCAGGACCGGCTCATTTTCTGGAATATATTCACTGCTGAAACCAGAACCCAAACCAGACCTAACAGTGAGCAGTCGCTGTTTGGTGGGGCCGATGCTCCTGCCCACCCCTGCGGTCAGAAGTGCCCTTTGCTCTCCAGCCTGCCCTGTGGTATCGCTGTCTTTCCCCGGGACCTTTATTTCTTTGGTCTCCCGGAGGTTTCTGTCCATAGCTGGATCTCACCAGGGATCAGTGAGTGATCTCCACTCACTGATCAGG
Organism: Rynchops niger; assembly: GCA_013400035.1. Taxonomy (NCBI): domain Eukaryota; kingdom Metazoa; phylum Chordata; class Aves; order Charadriiformes; family Laridae; genus Rynchops; species Rynchops niger. The sequence continues at coordinate 349,741 of VXBH01006910.1, read as the reverse complement.
GATCAGTGAGTGATCTTGTGTCTCCAGATTGATCCAGACCCAAACATTTCTGTTCTGTCCCTTACTCCCTGCAGCCTTCTACCTCGGTGATGCCCACGTGCCCTCATTGCCTTCAGTTTTATTTGTGTTTTCCCTGGACAGAATAGTCTGTCAAGTACACGCTCCCAGTGACGACAGCCATCTTCCCCTTTTTTCTATTTCTTCTTCATTTTCCCATTCCCGTTTGTCACAACTCACTCTGGAAATCCTGCCCCTCCCTTCGCGCCCCCTGCGAGAGCGAGGGGTGGCAGGGAGCGGAGGATGCTCAGGCAGCATGCAGGGAGGCGATGGGCAGCGAGGGGATCGGGAGCTGGCAAAATGGGTGCAGGAGGGAGACAGATGAGATTGCTGTTGCCATGGCAATGGGGGGGGGGGGCACGGGGGGGCTGCAGGCACCAGTGGAAGCCCATCGTCTGGTCCAGCCCTTCCTCACCTGGCACCCAGGCGAGAGTCGGGACCTGCGCATCCCGAGGGGAATCGGACCGAGTTGGATGGGGATGGACTGAGGGGACATCAGTGAGCCTGCGAGCGGACAGCACTGGCCACCTGGGGACCAGCCAGGCTTTGCCACAGAAGCCAATTCCCACGGGTGGCCACGCTGGCACCAGCCCAGCTCTGCCACACACGGCTGGGAGCAAAAGGGGAACGAATTATGAAGCCCCTCCAGACAGGACTCCATTTTCTGGTCACATGTAAATGTCTTCCCAGAGCAAAATTGCTTTGAAGTTACTGTTTATCTCACTTTGATAACAATCTGCTTAATGTCTTGTGTCAAAGCAATTAGAGTGTAATTACTTTTTTTTTTTTTTTTTGTTAATAACAGGTATTTTAATTGCTGGAGGGTTGCCGATCCTGCTGCGGGAATGCTCTTGCACTAGCGTGGCTGGAGGTAGATGCTCGGCACCCTCTGGCATCCCAGATCCTGCATTCCCGGAGAAGGGTGCGCAGCGCCAGCTGTACCTGGCACCACGTTTCCTGGGAATTGCTCCCTGTTCCGTGTGTTTTCCAGGCATTCCTCGTCTTCCCCTGCCTGCCTTCCTCCCCTCAGCCTTCTCTCCCTCCCAGCCCTCCACCTTCCTGCCTGTTCTTGGACCGTTTGGACCCTATTTCTCTTGCCTGTTTACGAATGTGTTCAGTTTCTCCTTTCCCATTTGTTTCCTCTAGACATCAATTTTTCATGCTGGATAGCCGAGGATAATTAATTAATGATTCATAGAAACACTGTGGCTATAATACATAATTAGAGGATGGTTCATAACCTGTTGCGGAGGCAGTTATCAGTAATTTCGGAATAATTAAGAGATGTTTTTTAGCACATTTCAAAAGCCCTTACAGAATCAAGTGGATGGGCTAATTTATTTCTGTATAAAACTCGAGGACACACCTTAGTGGAGCACGTACCAGCATTTCCCAGCTCCTTTGTGGTCCTGCAGTGCTCTGCGGGCTGGGGACCAGGGCTGGACCCCAGCCTGGTGGGACCCTCCTGCTTCAACCAGGGCATCAATGCAACAGAAAGGTCCCCCATTTCCTGTCCATGTCCCCCCTCCCCAGTTGCCTCTTCCCAGAGGGGCTCTGGAATGGAACTGGACCATGGCAGCTTGGCTTGGGATACGGCTTCAGCATCTCGCTGCCAGGCTGGTATTTTTTTCAACATGAAGAGTGACAATTAACATAAATAATGTGACTGTTACATTTGCGATAATTTAACCTGTCTTTAGTTTTGTCATTTAGAAACCTGAAGAAAAAAAAAAAAAATCAAAGAGAGGCTGCTGGGTTGTTTTCAAGGGAAAACAATCAAATTTCTGTCTTATGTCACGAGTGATGAGCAGGTCTGAGCGAACAACTCAGGAAAATCTCAAATAATTTGTGGAAGGTTTTGAAAAGGAACCCTCTGCTCCGCGCCGTACGGCAGCCGTGGGTGCCAGCGCTGATCCGGGTTCTCTGCTTCCCGCAGGAGGGACCCACAGGGTCCCCTCACCGAGGTTCCTCTCAGGAGCATCCTTCACTAAAGCATATACCGTATTGTACGAGATGCCATTTTGAAGCTTTCTAAGTGCGATACTCCAATAATTATAGACAGATTAAACAAAGACAGCTCTCAGCAGGGAGGAATTACGGGTAAGAAAGATCCTGACAAGAAAATGACAACGAAGAGTGGCCCAACGAGAGTAATTCAAGATTAATAACTTTGTTATTGGAGGCATTTCTTCTGTACGTAAGGGCATACATAAATACACTTGGAAGCTTCCAGATGGCCGCGCCAAGAGCTGAATTCATCACGCCGTTATTAGTTTTGTCAGCGTGTTCCAGCCATGAACCCGGCCAGAAAACCACCACGGGGGCTGCCGGGGTCGGGCGGCGAGGTGGGGGGGCGGGTGTGTGCCCCCGTGGGTGAGGGGGCAATATTTGTCCCTGAAGGCGGGAGGTGGCTCTGTCACCCGGGCAGGCGCACGGGAGGGAGACGGTCCTGCAGTGCCAGAGCGACGCCGGTCCCGGGATGCCGCCTCCCTCCTGCCCTGCACCGAAGCACCCGAATACGCCCCGTTCCTGCCCGCTCCCCCCGCGGCCGGGCCCCCACCGATGCAGGCGTAGCTCCGCTCATCACAATTAGCTCTGGAGAGCCCCAGATTTCTGCTTGTCTCCGCTCACGGTGATGGCGATTTCAGAGGACTCTCAAGGGCAGGCGAGAGCAGGAGCACTGGTGGCGGGGGTGAGGGGACGAGCTGGGAAAACCACCAGAGGGGGACGACGGGCCAGCGCTGCCCGAGCATCCCCCCCGCCAGCCCCCAACATCAGCACCGACCCCAGCAAAGACAGACCCAGAGGTGAAACCCTCTCTTTTCCCGTCATTACAGCAGCTAAACTGTTTCGCCCCCCACATCTTCCCCACCTGAGGTGANGCAGGGTGTTAAAACCAGTCTTCCTATTAGGGGCTAGACATATTCAGAGACTTAATGATAGATTAAATACCAAATACCTTAACATTTGAAAAATGACATTTATTATACAGAGTTGTAAATAGAGAGAAAAAAAAAATGACAATAGAACACAGTGTAGATCTTACATAAACTGCACCAGTTCTGTGTAATGACTATGATAATGTCAGTGCTAACAAGCAGATAATTGGCATCACTGAGATAATTTTTGGCACCTTATGCAGAGGGGAAACTGCTCTGCATAATTATTTTACCTAGGAATATTCTTCATTTAACAGGTCTATTTGCATAACGGTTGGAACTTTTTAAGCTGTAAAGGGCGTTTAATATGTTGATTTGTTTTATCCACGAAACAATTGTTTATTCATGAGAACTGGCACCTGAGGACTTTAGTAATTAAGCCACAGTGACCCAGTTGGAAGCAATAGCCTTTTATTAGATTTACAGGTCCAAGCGGAGCCAGGATTAGCAGACCACTCACAAACACCTAACAGGCTTTTATAGACGTTGTAAAACTGAGTCATTCTCTGTAGTAAAACTTTATTTCTTTAACTTCTACAAAGTTGATAACTTCAGCATTTCACTGCTGGTGGCAGACACCTGCTCGGGGGCTGCGTGTCCCCCAGGGACGATGGCGCGAAGGTCCTCACCTCCCCAGGTGTGACACACACCAAAAAAGGGAAGTTTTCTCAGGTTCTCAAAGCCCAGCGGCCGCAAATCATGCACATCGCTGCCTTGCAATTAAGCAGGGGTACGCGATGAGGAGGACGAGTGGTGTGAGGCATGCCAGCCGTGCTTATGTAGGGATTGTAATGGGATCAGCGCGTAACAGGTCAATATTATCACCGCGCTGGAGTGCAGAGATGAGTGCATTTTTCAGCCCAAGCACAGCCTTTGACAGGTCAGGCTGATGAGCTCTCTCGGTGTCCAGGCAATGGCCCTGCAAGCGTGTGCCAAACCGTCTGGAAATATAAAAGATGCTGGACGCCAGCCTTGGACTCCCATCGCAAAGAGAGAACTGGCCAAGGGCCAGCCACTCGCTTTCTCTCTGAGGCTGAAAGCAGCCCCCATTTATCCTCCCCTGCCACCCGGACGCGAGGGAACCTCCCACCACCCTCGCCAGACCCCACGCTGTGTATCAGAGCCCTGTTGGTCCCATCCCCGGTACATTTCCAAAACAAGGAACAAATGCTGGCTTTTGGATGGTGTTCCATCCCAAAACCTTGGCGTGTTCATCCACGCAGCCGCCACCAGCGTGATTGATAGCAGCTCCGAGGCTTAAAGTCCGCCTTGGAAAAGTTCAAATTCCCCACAGGTTACACGTTGATGCTTACTTGGCTTCTCCATCGCTGGTTCCGAATCTGCTGGCAAACAATTCCTGCCACTAGGAAAGCACCAGGCATTCTCTGACAAACACTTTCCCTCTTGACTCCGAGAGAAGGGACCATCACTCGAGAAGCTGCAATTGTGTGGAATTTCCTAGCAGGCACTCGAAGCTCCCAACGCTCTACTCCTTTCAGCCTTGTGCCTCGCGCAGCCATTGCTTACAAAGAAAACCCTCGGGGAATATAATTGTAGGCAAGAACTTTGCCAGAAACCAGCAAGTCGATAAAGAGAACCTTTTAAACTCCCCTTTTATGAAAAACACTTTCAGTGGTTTAGATCCCACACCAACGAGGCCAAAAAGAATTGTTAGTAAATCACTACTCCAGCTTTGATTCTGCAAGGCCTCGCGTATCCCCAAAGTTCCAACCTGCGAGAACTCCTATTGACTACCAAATTAATCATGTGCTTAAGCACCTCGCTGAATAAAAGCCCGAGAAATGATTTGCCAGCAGTGTTATTGCAAAGCAGCTCCGCCGAGGCAGGACCAGGCACGCGTTTGAATTCAGGAATCGGAAACAAAAGCCCTGTTCTTTGGGGTCTCGTTTTATGGTAACTCTTCCCCCGGCAGCGGCGAAGGCAGGACTGGTGCGGGAGCCCAGCGCCAGCATCCTTCGCAGCAGCTCTCAGCTCACCCAGCCAAAGCGGGGGATGCCTTGTTTTATTCTTTGCCGCCGCGATATTGCTGCTTCATTTAATTTCTTTCAGTTTTTCGGCTACCTGACGGAGCAAACCGTGCTTGAGCTGAGCAGCAAAATAATCAGCGTGCTCGCAGTGCTGGTGCAGCGTGTGCCCCAGCAGGCAGGGTGGGAGCCTGCTCCTCGTACGGCCACACTGATTTTGAGAGTAATGCTTCCAGGGCCGGCTGAAATGTGCGTGAACCGTGAGCACATTAGAGCGTTATCACCACGCTGGAACTCCCGGAAAGTTCCGGCACGTTGTGCAGCGTCTTTCGCTGAACGCGCCTGCATCGCGTCCAGCTTGTTATTGAACAGCAAACACTTCCCGGCGGCCAAGCTGATCTTTTGGGAGGGCGATTTCCATCAGTAAACATCAACCTTCACGCTGCAGGGCTGATGTTTGCCCCGGGGTGGGGCTGTCGCGGCGGTTGCAGCTCTGGAGAGCCACGGCACGGGAGCAGCGCCCGGCGGCAGGAGGGACGAGGGCTGCTGGTTTCGTGCTCAAGGCGGTGGTGGGCAGCCGTGGGAAGCCTCCCTTCTCCTGGCTGGGCTCAGAGACTCCCCATGACCTTGGTCAAGTCATTTAATGTCTCTGCCGCTCGGGTCTCCACTCTGAACAGAGCCACTTCTCGCCCTCAGGTCACCAGGCTCTAGCCTGGGGTACGAGGAGCCTCCGAAATCCCGCTGGGAGCCGCCGCTGGATGCTGCCTTCGAGAAGATGATACCCTGGAATGTGTCATCCGTGCAGCTTGCAGGTGACCGGCTGCTTCCCTTAAAAATCCTCTTCCTGCAGCCTTTCACCTGCCCCACTTCAGGGAAAACTCTTTAATTTGAGTTAGCTATCCCCTGAACCTGCAGGCATCGATTTTCCTATGAAAAATCTATCTGTGTAACTCTTTTTGTTATTTATTGTGCTTGCCCACGTGTGTGCGTGTATGCGCGTGCGTGCACATTCGTCTGTGCTGCTCTGCAAACCTCTGGGCCTGCGACTTTCAGCTCATCTAACTTTTTCTGAGATTAAATTCCGTTTCTTCCCAAACAAGGCTGTTGGCTTTAGCGGAGAGAGGTCTGTAATGTGTTTGCACATGAGACATTTAACTTGTGAGTGTCTTTTGATGAGGTTTCCCTAACCTTCGTTCTAGCATATCTGCTGGAAGGAATAGCCTGTACCCAGGCGATGGACTCGGAGTCAATACATCACACGCTCATTCTTTCAAGGCCATCTCACTGGCCTCTGACGTTCTGCAAAATGTTTCACTCTTTGCTGTTTTATAAACTTTATGTGCGAGCCTGCCATTTTTCAGCTCTCACCTGGAGTTTCCTGAGCCTGGAGCCACCCTCGCCCTTGCTGGCACACGGACCCTCACAACCTGCCAGCAAAAACCTCCGGCGTTTCCAATAGGTGCAGTCCATCTGCTGCGTTACAAAAAAAAAACCCTAAGGGCTTGCCTTAAATCACCGCTCTCGCCCGGCCAGGGAGAGGTGTCCAACCTTCTTAGGGATTAGCAGGTGATGGCTGGAAGCCGCGCTGCTCTCACTCATTGAAGGACCGTAATTACTGCGCCCCGTTCCGCCCACAAGTTCTGTACCGCTTTTTTTTTTTTTTTTTTTTTTTTTTTTTATGGCTCCACCAGGCCATCTGTCTTGGGGATGGAGACCACACTCGCTCCTGTTGGATTTTTCTCCTTTTCAATTCCCAAGTCAGCTCTAGTTCAGTGAGTAGATTTATTACTACTCCTCCGTGCTCCCTGGCTCCGTGCCACGGCAGGGAAAAGAGCAGCTCAGAGACTATTCTAAATACCAGGAAACGTGGTCCTGCGCTGACAGCCATCGGTGTCAGGCGTCCAAGCTCACGGTTGTGGTCCCCGCTGAGCCCCGGCGTGTGGGAAGGGGGTCGGCACCCCAGCGATGGGACGGATGCTGCCGGCAGCCGGCAATGCTCCGCGGCGCTGTGCAGGGGAGGGTTGGTTTTACAGATGTTGATCAGAATGAAATCTCTGCTCCCCGCCCTGGTGGGACTCGCAGGGGGTGTCACAGCTCTGTCAAAATACAGGGAGAAGGGCTTCCAATTGCCTTTTTTTTTCCCCTGAAGAATGACGCGGCAGGATTTTGTGTGTGAGAGAGGTGAAAATGAAACTCAGCAGAGCGTGGTGCCATGGCCAAGGAGAGGCAGCTCCCTGGTCCAGGGGCCCTACGGCACCCAGCACCAAGCCACGCACCCCACCGGGTCTGCAGCACTGCCCAGAGCCACGGTAGTGGTAACAGTGATGGGAGATACATCCCCAGGTACGGCATCGTGGATGCTGGTCCCCATCGCCAGCTCCGGAGGGACAGCGGGAAGGTCTCATCACCGGCAAGGGACGGAGCCTCATGGAGAGAAACCGGAGAGCCCGGGAAGCTTCAGCTCAGTTCAGACGAGGGGGGAAATGGTCAAACTTTGCAAAATGACTGCATCTACCATGGCGTGGGAAACCGCCTGCCTGCGCGGGCAGAACAGGCAGGGGGTACCCAGCCTTCGTGTCAGGCTCCACGGAGGGGAATGGTGGGGTCTGGCTGTTTCACTTGTTCGGCTGATGGAGCCCATCTTGATTCAAGATGCTGAGGACATTATTGATCTAAACAAGTTGTCAGTGAAGGAAAAGTTGTAATTGCTGCTGTAGTTGCATTGTAACACACCAGCCCCGAAGGGAAATTAAAGTTTGTAGCTAATAGGGTTGTATGATCCTTCAACCTTTGATGTATTGAATCTTGAGCAGCCTGTGGAATACTGATTTGATGCACAAAGGATCATTTTTAACAGCGGCTGCACCTCCAGTTTCCTCCGATCCGGTTCTCCTTCCGATCCTGCTGTGTGATGTGTACACTGGGGGATGCGGCGGTGGCAAGGGAATGGCTCGCTGTGCATCGGGCAGCATCGATCTGCCGAGCTGGCATCCTCCCTCCTGCGCCCTTGGGTCTCTTCCTTCCACTCCCACATTTCTGTGAGTCCCTGACTCTTGTTGCATGAATAAAACAAGCAGGAACGATGTCCAGGAGAAGGCAGTATTATTGGGGGTGTGTGTGTGTGTGCGTTTGTGCTGTGAGAATTATCCCCAAATGGCTCACCTTTGCACAGCTCCCTGCATGAAGGACTATTTCTTAGCTTTAGACTATAATAATTCTTCCAGTGCCTCGGGGAAGACGGGATCAACAGGCTGCACGGCTGATAAACAAGAGGGAAATACAACCTTGGTGTCTAACAGCAAAAAAGCATGCCCCTGCCCTGCCGGCAGCGCGCAGGAGAAGGCATTAAGTGTATTCCAGCGTACAGGGGAAACCGGCGCCTCTGGCTGCGGCGTGTGAGGGCGTCCACGTGCAGGTGGTCCACGCATGGACCCTCGCACCCGTTTCCGCTCTGCCCCGCGGCTCTGGGTGCCGGCAGCCCTGGCACGGCAGCCGCAGTGCGCGCGGGACGGCTGGGCTCCAGCTTACGTGGGAAAGAGCTCCCTCCGGGGCTCCTCTAATCCACGCTGGGGCCGGAGCTGCCGCAGCCGTTCAAAGAATATGGCTTTTGCAGCAAGGGCGGCAGTTTCCTGAATTCAGCTTTTCAAGCGAGGGTGTAAGTCTCATCGCCCCACCTGGCCATGATTTCCTTAAAGAAGCAATTACTGATGTTTCTAAGCACAACTGCTGGCTCCCCCATTAATCACCTGCAATTATAAACCAGGAATCTGCTAAACAGTCCGTCCCCAAAGGTCACTAATCAGGGAAGTTAACAGTCCTCGGGATTTTGTTGGGGGCTGAGAGGGGGCTGCGAGCCCGGAGCTGGGCTGAGTATCCCCAGCGTGTCCTGGAGCAGAGGGCAGGGCTGTGCGTCCCCAAAAACTGCCTGCGACCCTGCAGCCCCTTGCGCCGCCTCTCGCCAAGCCCCGGCTCCCCCACTCTCTGCCTGCTCCGGCAGCCAGCCCGAGGGATGCATCCCACCCTGCCTGCACTAAGACACTTACTTTCTGCCGTATGAAGACACTCTCTCTAATTACTTCAGTTAATTAGCGCTTTGCAACCGCTGCAGATTCTGCAGAAGGAGCAGCCCACGAGGCCACATCGCTGTCCCTGCCCACTGCCACCGCGCCACCGCTGTGCCCCTGCTGCAGCAGAGGGGACCCCCAATCCACCACTGTCCCACCGCTGCCACTGTGCTCCCACTGTGGCAGACAGGACCCCCGCTACACCACCGCCCCAATGCCACCATATCCCTGCCATGGCAGAGGGGACCCCCGCTCCACAACCGTGTTGTCCCCACCATGGCAGAGGGGACACCTGCTCCACTGCCGTGCCCCCACCATGGCAGAGGGGACCCCGGTTCCTCCGCTGTGTCCCACCATGGCAGAGGGGACCCCCGCTCCTCGGCTGCCCGGCGGGTCAGGGATGCGCCCCAGCTCCTAAATCCCTGCTGAGGACAGCAGGCAATTTAGACCTGAGTGCAGCAACTAATTAAATCAATATGAGATAATGAACAGCAATTAGAGGTCCAGCTAGGCACATCTTCTCTTGTAAATACTGTTTCTCTCCCAACGGGAAGCTCTTTTTTAATAATCTGTTTGTGTTTCATTTCCAGGAGCCGTAATTCCCCAAAGAAGCAATTTGGGAAAGTGATTTGTTTGTCTGTATAATTGCCAAAGCACTTAGTTAGACTTGTTTGTTTTTCTTAGCTCCTGCTACTCCCAGACAGAAACAATGCAGATATTGGGTGTGTTATTTTCCCTTCTCTCTGATTTTGTTGACGTTGTGGGGTTGGGGCGGGGGGTCCCTCCATCCCTGTGTGCTCTGGAGATGGTTCCTGTCTGGACACAGGGCGTTACCTCGGATGCTGTCCCCTTCACCGGGGCTCGGGGCGGGGGACAGACCACCGAGGCAAAGCCAGCCCAGCGGGGACAGAGACAAGCAAGGAGCTGAGCCCTGGACCCAGAAAGCGCAAGGACCAGCGGTGCTGGAGGGAAAGAAGAAATAAAAAAAACCTTTTCTTTCTCCAGCTCCCAGGGCCCCACCTCTCCTAGAATGGCCTTTGCATTTTTGGCTTTACAGCAGAAGTTTTGCAGACATTCCCCACCCGAACACCCTTATCTCCTGCTCGCTCCTCTGCGCTGCGTCAGCCCAGGCAGGATCTCCTTATGGGGAAGTTTTTCCCAGTGCCTCATACACTGAGCATCCCTGAGCCCGTGGTCCTGCTCTGCCTGCTTCCCTCCCCGCACCCGTGCTGGGGGCACTGGGATGTTTCCAGCACTATTTTCTCCTGCGCTCACCGCAGACCCTGAGCTGCTGCATCCTCTTCAGCACCCGTTTCTTGTGCAAAATTTTCCGTGCGCTGCCAGCCGTCATACCCAGGGCTTTTTCTTGACTACTTATGGCTCCTTTATGGCTCTCCTAAGGTGCACAAGTGGTTCAGCTTATCCCTGCCCTTAGGCATTAAGGAGACCCAGCCAGTAACACACTTCACCTGCCCAGGGCTGCCCACCCCGCAGAGTTTCACGAGTCTTTTCAGAATGTCTCTAAATAAAATGACGTCAACGTTCCCCATGACAATTTAATTAAAAGCTGAATCTTGTCCCCGGAGAGCCACACCTTTCCCACAGCTCAGGGCTCGCTGCTCCACCCTCCGGAGCTGGCAGAGGATGTTGCTTTCGCTGTCGGAGTTATTTGTGCCTGGAACTTGCCCCATCACAAGTCTCACCGAATGGGATGGAAACAGGGCAGAAATAGGAGATGGGGTTTGGATGGGTGCTCTCAGCAGCGCACGCGTCCCCCGGCGAGAGGAGAATGAACTCCTGCTGACAGGGAATGGCTTCTCCGCTGCTGCGGGATGCTGGGGGTGGGCTGGCATCCCGAATGCACAAATTGCTTTGACCTGCCCAGCCCAGGGCTCCCTGCCCAGTCCCTCACCGCGGGTCAGTGCCTGCTCAGCAAACCACAGCCTGGGCAGGGGCCAAACCTTCTCCTCCCTCCATGCACTTTCCAGCCAGGTAAACAACCATTTTTAAGTCCAGGGAGGAAATCAGCGGGTTTTCTGGGGCTGCCATCACTCCTGGTGACTTTCCCTGGGATTGGGGAAGCAGGAGCAGCCCCAGCAGCCTTTCACATCCCATCTGGCTCTGTAGGACCACCAAGAAGCAAATCCCAGCCTGGTTTTGTCCCACGTCTGTTTTGTACTGACCAGATGCTTTGGGAACAGCGCGCGCTGCTGTTGTATGATAATGGCTCCTGCAACTTGCCATGTGAACGCTCAGCGCCATTCAGTCATATTAAATTGCAATAACCTTTCAAATTAAACCGTGCACCTTGTTTATTAGCAGTTAAATGCTTCCCTGAGCCTCTGAGCTACGGCAGGACATAGGACGCTTGGTATACAATCCCATAATTGGATATCTATTGCTTGTTTAGTTTGCAGCCAATTAGATAGCAAACAGGTTGTGGTCTGCATACGTATTAAATACGACTTTCAACACTTCCCTGCAGGGATTAGTTATTGTTTAGTTCAGCTGCACTACAGGCTCCATGCTATGGCAGGCGATGGGGACCCTGGCAGCTCCGGCACTGGGTATGGCTGGGTCACTGGAATTAGTGGGAGGAGGAGGAGGAGGAGGATGGGGATGATGCCGAGGTCTCCCCGTGGGATATAACCCGGGTTGAGCCCTGGGTAGCCCATGGGCAAGGTGACTGCGGGTCCTGGGCATGGAGGGGTGGGCAGCCGTCACCCTCCCTGTGCAGAGGAAAACCATGGACTGCCCATCCCAGTCCGTATGGGGAAGCACGGAGACCACTGGGACAGGGACTGGGAAAGGAGAAGATGCGGAGAGCCCCTAATGGATCCAGCCCCATGTCCCACATGCTCTGGGATGAGACCCACACCTGCAGGAGGGAAAACCTTCTGCATTGCCAAAAACCATAGCACGTGTTTTTCTTCTCTGTCTCTTGTACGGCGGAGCTGACTCCTCCAGGGCAAACCTTCGTACTGTCTCTCTGTTTAACATCTCAAAAACCTGAAGCTGTACAGTGTTTTCCTTGCGGCTTTGAAAAGAGACAGGCATATTTTGACAAACTGAGATTATCTGAAATCATCTCTCTTAGAGTGAGCGGTTGCTGTATAGAACTTAATTATAAATTAATTAATAGCGGTAAATTTACAACCCAAGCTACAGGGAGAAAGAGGTAGGAAAGAGGATTTGAAAGTGAAGGCAGTACGCCTGGAACATGCAAAAACAAAATAAAAGTTGTGCTCCTAGAAAAAGCTCCTGCAGTGCCTGGAGCCATGGGTACCATCAGCAGCGGGTACCATCGGCAGCGGGTACCATCGGCAGCGGGTACTGTCGGCAGCAGGTACCATTGGCAGCGGGTACCATCGGCAGCGGGTACCATCGACGGTGCACCACGATGTGGCACCAGAGCCACCGCAAGCCCCAGGGTGCCAGACTTGACCCACCTGGGCACAGCCTTGGCTCTTCAGAGCCAGTTCCAGCCAACGTGGCCAGGAGTCCCGGGGGACCCTCAGCTCGGGGTGCTCGGCAGCGCTGGGTCAAAATTGTATTTGCAGCATCAACTTATGGGGCTGGAGCTCCCCGTTAGGTCAATGCTTACTCCTGCCCCTTTGTCCCTCACCCTCCCTGGGCAGGATGCACTGTGGGGATGGGGTCTCACCTCCTCCCTCCCGCCTCGCTAGCGCTGGCCTCGAGCCTCGGGAAAAACGGCTGCAGTCACTGGCCATGAAGGGCTACAAGAATCAGAGTGGGCGAGGGTGTGTGCCCACAGGTATCCCTGCCAGGGGAATCCACCACCGGCACAACAAAACACCCCAAGTGCCTGTCTGGGCAGGGAGAAGTGGCAAAATGTGTATTTGCTCCAATCACAGCTGCCCCGTTCATCCCGTGTCCTGGTCCAGCAGGGCTTGGAGCAACCTGGGCTGGTGGGACATGTCCCTGCCCAGGGCCGGGGGTGGCACTGGAGGGGCTTTAAGGTCCCTTCCAACCCAAACCATTCTGTGGTCCTATGATATCCCACGTGCGCTGGTGCCGTCCCCAGGCATGGCCACAGGGTGAGGATCCTCTGCCCCCCCCATCCCCACTGGCCATCAGGGCCGGGTGCGGTGCCACCACACCGGCTTGTATTACTGGTGAACAGATTTACCAACCAAAGTAATTTGCAGCGACACTTAGGAAAGAGAGTAAAGACTTCAACAGCAATGTAAGATGTAAAGCAATTAATTTTCTTCTTTTAGATCCTTAAGAATAGGATTAATAAAGGGAAAAGGACACACTTGGGATGAGCTGAAAGCAAAACCATGAAGAGGTTGGAATTTTTTTCAATTCCACTGTGGAGAACTGTAGTGCTTGCTTCAAACTCTGACAAAGAGAGAAAGGGGAATCCTGGCATTTACTTTTGCTTTTCACCGGCCTCTCCCCGGCTCTGCTGCTCCGTTTGCAAACAGACCTCGGAGGAACCCGCTGCTTCCCAATGACCAGATTTGAAACATCAAACTCCGACCTCTTCGGATCTCTCCGGTTTTGTTTTATCTGGAGCGAGACGCTGGGTGCTAGCGAGGTCTTAGGCAGAAACAAAAGGAGCAAGTGATAATTTTGCTTAATGGGGCACCAGCCCAGAGGGACGGGCATTACTGGTGCCCAGCGGACACAGGCGGCCGTGGCTCCGGCTCCGTTGCTGGGGGAAGAGAACACACCCGAGCTCTCACCGCGAGAGGGGAACCGTAATGCAAACTGCCATCTGCTATTGCAGCGACGGAGAGGTCTGCCTTCACGCCTGTCCCCAGCAAACCGGGAATGAATCCTGATCAATGTGTGCCTCCCAGGTATTTTAAAGGCGGTTGTTTTCTTGTCAAAACTTTCGCAGTAGCTGTGTGGCAAAGACTTTTACTTTTGCTTACAAAACAGCGCTGGGATTTCTCCAGGGAGGCAATGGATGCTGAATTAGTAGAGCTGCTTTCACCAGCACTCAAGCCTGGAAGAGGAGCTGAGATAAATATTTGCATTTTTATTTTGCTGCTCCCGTTCTCTAACGGAGCTTTACAAGCCAAAAGGATGGCCCCGTTTGGGTACCCTGCGTGTCTGTTGGTGGGGTAAGTGTCAATCATTTCCATTTCGAAAATGCGGGATTTCGAGCCATCTTCAAGCAGAGAAGTGTTTAACCTCAGGTGGGGCTGGGCTGCTCAGACGCTCTCCTTCCCCAGCACAGGGCCCTGCTCCTGGCTGCAGCACGGCCATGTCCCCCCCCGGCACCCTCTGCTCCCCTCCTGTGACCCCAAACTTCATCTCCCAGCGCATCCCTCCAAAACACAACCTGGGGAGGGTTTGGTCCCGGAGGCCCATGCATCAACCAGCCACCTGAATTTGGGCAGAGGGCAGAAAGGGACAACTGAGGCGGAGGTGGGAGTTGGTGGTGGCATTGCCACATCCTCACCAAAGCAAGTGACACCTCTGCTGGGACAGACGGATGCAGGGTCCGGCCTTGGGGAAACCCATCCTTTTGCAGGAGGCTGTGGGTACAAGACTGGTTTAGCCCCCCCGCTGCCGGGGAGGGACCCCTGTGTGGGGGTTTCTCCTAAAATTTTCTCTGAGGACTCCCTCAGTCCTTCAGGTGATGAGTGTGGCCAGGGGGACGAGGGAGGCCATCCCCCTCCTCTGCTCTGCCCTGGTGAGGCCGCACCTGGAGCACTGGGTCCAGTTCTGGGCTCCTCAGTTCAAGGACAGGGAACTGCTGGGGAGAGTCCAGCGGAGGCTACAAAGATGCTCAGGGGCTGGAGCACCTCTCTGCTGAGGGAAGGCTGAGAGCCCTGGGGCTGTTCGGCTGGAGAAGAGCAGGGTGAGAGGGGACATCATCAATGCTCAGCAGTGTCTACAGGGCGGGGGGCAAGAGGATGGGGCCAGGCTCTTCTCAGTGGTGCCCAGCGACAGGACAAGAGGTAATGGGCACAAACTTGACCATAGGAAGTTCCATCTCAACACGAGGAGGCACTTCTTCCCTGTGAGGGTGGCAGAGCCCTGGCACAGGCTGCCCAGAGAGGTGGGGGAGTCTCCGTCTCTGGAGACATCCCAAACCCGCCTGGACGCGTTCCTGTGCCACCTGCTCTGGGTGACCCTGCTCTGGCCGGGGGTGGGACGAGATGATCTCCAGAGGGCCCTCCATCCCCCCTGGGGACAGCTGGGCACCGGGCTCCGGCTCCAGCTGTGGCCGCGCAGGGCTGGTGGCCGAGCCCTGGCCCCAGTGGAAAACGTGAGCTCGGGGAGGGGGTTATTTAGAGAAACCAGCAAATCCGTCTAACGCCAGATGTTTTCTGCAAATGCGCTTTTACATCCACATCAAAACATCCCGCGGGGACTTTCTCATCTTGATGAATTTTTCAATGAAGTAATCCAAGATCAATACTGCTCCGTTTTGACTTTCTCTTAAACATTTCAAAGACAGTAATGAATTACGGTATCTTTCTTTTTTTTGTTTTTTTTTTTTTTTCTTTCTTCTGTTTTATTATAATGTTTTAACAGCTGTCAGATCGCGTCATTCTAATAAGGTTGTTTCGGTGTTTATGAATTGGAACGTTTCTCCAGAATTTCCATTCTGGGAAATACAGATTTCCGTCTCTGCAAACTCACTGCGGGGGGGGAGAGAAAAGAGATTTCAAATACCGAACCCGGCCTGGGAAGGCGTCTTTGTTTTCCAAATAGGTTAAAGTTATCAGGGAAGTGAAATGCTCCCCATTCCACCCCGAATGTCACCCCACGACTTACAGAACATTCATTTTTCGCACCTGAGGGGTTTTCTGCACTGAATCCTGTCCCACCATATACGACAAACCTGCTCGGAAAGGTAAACGACCTCCACTGATTAAGTCCTCCATAAACACATCTTTTAATTTGTGGTATCTATTCCTAAATGCAAAGGAAAAATCTCTTTTCCAGAAAGTCATTCTACTCTGAACTCTTCACCTTTTCTGGAGAGAACGCCCGAGTTTTGTCGACTTCTTAAAATTCTTGTTGTGATTCTTTTTCTTTTTTTTTTTTCTTTTTGTTTTGTTATAGAACATCATAAATTAGCTGTCATCATTTTTTAAAGGTTACTGAATGTGTAAAATAATGTTTGCCCGATTCAGGAGTGCAGTAGTTTATGCAATTATAAAATAGCACATCAAAAAAAGCCAGCCTTTCCTCGCTACTTGCATAATTCATCACTCATCCCGTTGTCATGGGCGAGACCTCTCCTATCTTGCAGACAACAAAAAATTAAGTTTACATTCTCTTCTCTAATTAAAAATTTAAAACGTTAAAGGAAGAGAGTTTGTAAACTGTTCAACCATTAAAAAGCTGGAGACGCAGCCTTAAAAAACACAAACTCGAGTGACAGAAATAAAACACAATTTTCTCTTTCCAGGCTCCCGAGCACGGAAGGCTGCGGGAAGGAGAGCAAAGCGAGGAGCTCCGGGGGGGGCCAGGGTGGGAGAGCTGGGGACAGCCAAGGATGGTGACACCCTGGGTGGTGGTGGCCTTGTCCTCAAGGTGTCTGAAGTGACCGACCCAGGGCAAGGACGGCTGCTGACACAAGTGTCCCAGCACCGCTCACTGGAAACTGGGTCTGGGAGGAGCACGAAAGTGCTGGGATAGTCCTTATATATGTATATGGGTGTATGTGTGTGTGTTTATATACATATAGATACCTATATATGCATCCATGCATATATTATATGGATGTGTATGTGCTTACATGTATATATGTATACACAAACGTAGTTGCAGCCTGAAGGAATCAGCAGTTTCAGGTACCTGGAATCCACACGGCGCAGCTGGTCACAGAGGAACTCTTATCACGTACCTCAGAACCAAACGCGGCTTCTCAATCCATCAACAAATTTTGAAACGAACAAAATGATACTGAGGACTCATAGCTGTGCCAAGGTTGCCCGTCCACGCTCAACCCTTCCCGGCCCCGGGCACCACGGGCACCGATGCTGCAGGAGACGGAGCAGCCGCTGGTCCAGCCACCCGCCCGGGCATCCCGGAGAAGGAACACTGGTGCGGGGACAGGGACCAGGGGAGATGCCTGGGAGAGTTTCCTAATTGCTGATGAGGACGAGGAGAAACCGCTGAGACAAACCCCACGGAGCAAATACAGGTGGTAACCAATGCTCATAATATGTTTTATGCGAAAATGCACCCATAAATCAGGCTGAAATACTGTAATCCCGGAATTGAGGGGGCTGAATTGCTCCGGTTACCCCGGCTGTGCCCTGCGGTAAGAAATCACCCCGCTGCCCCTGCTCCTCCGCCTGCTGCCCCGGAGGGTCTCCCCGCGGTGCCCAGGATAGGTGTGCACCACACTCCCAGTGATGCTGAGCCGCAAAACCGGCACGAAGGGAATCAACAAGGCTGCCTCGGAAGAGGCCAAGTTGGAAAAAGCGGGCCCCGTTGCCTAATGGGACTTATCAATTATTATCTCAGACCATATTTCTTTGAGGGGTGATTGTTTCACAGAGCCTGACATCTCATATAGCTTTAAATTACTCACAACCGGGACGCCTCACAAGATAGCAGTAAAATCAGGAGAGGATTGGGCAATGTAATTATAGTATGGAAATGATGTTGATCGCTCAAGCAGGGAACAGACCTTGAATCGAAGCCCCTTCTCTGCTTCCCCCCCCCCGACCGCTGCCACCCTGCACCTACAGAGCCTGGAGAGCCGGCAGCAGCCACGGCTCCTCGTTAGGGATCTGCAAACGAGCAGGCGCTGATGGCGGGCACCGGAGGAACACACAGGGCTGGAGAACAGAGCAGAACCTGGTCCGTTGGCCAGAGGCACGTGCAAAAGGAAGGTGGGGGCATGATGCTGGGGTGCTGGACCACGATGCTCAGGTCCTGGGCCATGATGCTCAGGCACTGGACCACAGTGCTTCGGTGCTGGGCCACAGTACTCGAGCGCTGGGCCACGATGCTCCAGCACTGGACCACGATGCTCCGGTGCTGGGCCACGATGCTCAGGCACTGGACCAAAATGCTTGAGTGCTGGGCCACAGTACTCAGGCGCTGGGCCACGATGCTCCAGCACTGGACCACAATGCTCTGGTGCTGGGCCATGATGCTCAGGCACTGGGCCACGATGCTCGGGTGCTGGACCACGATGCTCGCGTGCTGGGCTCTCGCTTAAGCAGGAGCAAGTCGCCCTCGGGCTGGGGATCAGCAAAGAGCAGAGTGTGGTCCCGCCTCGGCAAGACCCACAGAGATGCTGCTCATCGCCTTCACCAAGGGGCAGTTTCCTTCAGAAACCAGTAAAGGAAGATTATGGGGTGGTATTTTTTTAAAAAAAAAAAAAAAGGATTTTCTAGAAAAAATTTCAGCAGTGTTTCATATTCCGAGTTGGGGGCAAATTTTAAAAGAGTTAAAAGGTGCTTGCATGGACATTTTCAGCAGATACAGCTCCTTCCCCTTCCCCACGCAGAGCTGACACCTCCCAGCACACCACTGGCGATGGTGGGGACCTTGTGAGACCAGACAAGATCAAAACCAACCGGCCAGAAAGCAGTTCCGGGGGAGTGCACGGGAGCAGAAGAGAAGAGGCAGCTGCTTGGGTTTTGTTCCCAATTTATTCATTTGTGGGGATGGGAGTTGGTGCCGTGGCCGCGATGCGTTGGACGAGGCACATGCAGAGGGATTAAGAATTGCCCCGCACCAGGGCATCCTCCCACCCACCCTGGCCCCGGGGCGCAGCAGGGATTCTGCACTCCCTGCACAAATGCACCTCTCGTCATTGACCAAAGTTCAAACGTTTCAGCAAAAATAGATGCAAATCTGACTTGAAAACCTCCTAAAAGTCATACTATCTAATAGAAATTACTAGGCAAATTTATACTCACCGCTGTGACGGATATATGCTTCACAGATAGACCCTGCCTGTGCTGCCTCTGAAATACGGGGCTGCGAAAGAAATGGGTAGCTCTGGAGGACCTTTAAAAAGGCCAAATTTCCTTTCTTGGACTTCTGATGTGCTATAACCAAAAATGCTCCAAAAGTAGCATTTCCATTTCATGCAGAACTTCAAGGCGTTGCAGCTTGGTTTTGCTCTTAATTGGCAATTAAATTTTGTTTTTAAAAAAGCAATCTTTTAAAACATTATACTTCAGCTTTGCTACTTCAGGTCTGTTACCGTATTCTGTATCAGAAGTCAAGGGGGGAAAAAAAACCCAACCAAACCAACCAAAGGAAATTATAAGAATGAATGATTTCATCTCAATGAAATGTTCGTAAGAAAAACAATATAATAATTTCGCACCAAGTTGTGGGGAAGGCGGCGAATCCCTTGAAACCCCGGTTTCCCAGCAGCTGCCGTCTCCCCTGTCGGCACCGCATCCGTCAGAGCGTTTCCGAGCCCCGGAGCGGGTCAGGGGGTCTCACAGCAGGAGAGTGGGGCAGGACTGGGACCGGAGCAGGGCGTGATGAGCGTGGTTTGGCACGTGGAGGATGCGCTGTCGGGGAGGTGCCATCCGGGGGTGCACACACAGGCCAGGGGGGCTCGGCTGGGAAGGGGGTCCTCCCCGGTGGGCACCACCTCGGGGCTGGGAAAGAGCCTGTACAAGACCTTGCTCGGCAGCCAGCACCAGACACGCTGACCAGGGCAGAGATAACCAAGTCCAGGAGGGAATGAGGAGATTTAGGAGTTGGGGGATTATGGAGGTTTGTGCCTCTTTTCATTCCCTTTCAAGGATTACTGCTCCATCCTGCTTCCCTTATGATAGGAACTCATGTTTTATGGCTGCTAGTTGCAAGTGCCTTCAACTGGGACCACGCTCCTGGTTACCATTCACCTTCTTTGGAACTCCAAAGTAAGAAAACTCCACATACCTGTCAGAAAATCACAGGCAGAGAATGAAAAACTCACTTAACATCCTACACACATTGTACCAGTCTCCTTGTGACTCCCCGGGAGCGGTTCCCAGCCTGAGCCTGTGCGGCCGGGAGCGACCCGCTGGTGTCGATACCTGGTACCGGTATCGGTATTTTCCAGGATGCTGCTGGGAACAAGGGGATGATATAAGCCCAGCTGGATATTTGCTGGTGACAACCAGCAAGTCTGTAGGAAAGCAAATGAATGTCCCTGAGGACAGTCACACAGCGGTGCCTTCGCCTTCAAAGGCAGAGCCCTGGTGGGAGGGCTGGGGCAGGGAGCAGTAGCCTATGGGCACAGATGACAGGGCTATCAATTTGATGTTTTTAAATGCTGGAGCAGGAATGCTGTTTCCAGAAGAGCTGAACAGGAAAGGCAGAAATCATGNTTTTTTTTTTTTAATTAAAAAGCCCTGCTTTCTCCAACTCCTTAAAAGTTGATGCTCTGTCAGGCTTAACAAGCTGCTGTCAATCCTTCCCCGGCCGTGCCTGGTGCCGGGGAGGAGCAGAGGCAGCCAAGAGCCCGGGCACACACAGGCTTGGGGATGCAGCCACCGCCAGCTCCCTCCCAGCCCCAAACTGGGCTCCGCACCCCGACGATCCCTGCTGGAACACAGCTGGTGCCGAGGGAGAGCTGGCTCCCTGCGGCTGCCTCTCCCTCCAGCATCCCTCCTCTGGGAGCAGAGCCCGGGGGCTGTTGGATCAGTGGAGGGGCTGGGATGAGCCCCCCCAGGCTGGGCATCTCCTCCAGCCCCTCCATCGCCCGCTCCCAGCTGCGTGTCCCTGCAGAGCCAAATATCCCGACTCTCCGGCTCCGGCCGCCTCTGGCTGAGCCCGGGAGCCCTTGGACCACAGACTTGCCGCGGTAACACCCTGCCTCTGCGAGTGCTGAAATGATCCCAGATAATGAGATTAATGAATATGTTCCTCCAAGCCCAGAGGCACTGGGGAAGATTGCGATCAGCCTGTCCCCACCGGCTGTAAGACGTGCGCTCGGGAGCAGGTATTGTCCAAAGGTTACACGGCGCAGATATGCTTCGGGCCATGCCAGGAGATAATAAATCATTGTTTATTAAAAGCCTTTTAAGGATGCCTGCAGAATAAAAGGAGGTGTGTGGCTCTCCCCCGGCTTCTCCCTCCTCCAGTTCATACCCAGCGCCGCAAACGAAGCGGCCGGTGCTGACAAATGGCCGCTCTCAGCTCACAGTCCCAAAAGCACCTTAAAAAGCGGAGGAATGCTGGGCGCTGGGGCCAGGCTGGAGGGAAGCCAGTAGCCGAGGAGGCAGCTAAGAAAGACGGTCAGCAGAGCAGGGAGACAGGCAATAAGGCTGATGGGCCTCATACGCCAGCCGCGGAGAAGTCCCGATCTTGAAACGCATCCAAAACAAGCATCGCATTTGGTCTAAAATGATGTCACTGCCGATCATTAGTGTGGTAATTACAGTGAAAGCCTTTTGCAATTGTATCCTCTGAAGGGTCATTAATGCAACCCAACCGCACCAGTAAATGTCTCATTAGTCTTATTTCAGACTTATGTATTTTTCAGAGCTACAGAATCCTAATAGTCTTTTCCCTCCAATAACATTTATATCTGCTCCCTGCTCCGACCTTGCTGACAATGGGCCCTTCTCCTCCAGCTTCCCGGTGCTCCGCTTGGGAAGACACATTTCTAGGAGGGGAAGGGCACTGAGAGCCAGCATTCAAGGGGCTGCGGGCTGGATCCCGGTCCCTGGTCACCGCAGAGGCTCAGGAAGCAGCTCCTGCTCCTTTTTCCCAGCAAACCTTACCTGGGTGGAAACCTGGGGGAGGCGGGAAGGCAGCTAAACACAGGGACAGGGGATCAGCCACCTCAGGACCTCCTGGAGCCCAACGTCAATAGCCAACGGGGCATGAGATCCCTGGGTGGAAGGCTGCAGGGGAAGGTGGGTCAGATGCTGCTCCATGTTTTCATTGACCTTATTTTTGGGGAAAGGGAGAACACCAGCTGTATTTGGAGAAGACTTACGGCTGTCCAGGAGCGTAAGACCACTGACAGGAGATCAGAAATCAAAACCGTGTTGACAAATTAGAGGCCTGGCCCAAAAGAAAGAGCAAAACTCAGCAGAGACAACTGCAAGTCGTGCAGCTCAGCGGGAACATCCAGCTGCACAAACACGGCCGGGGGGGCAGGCACGGTGGAGAAGGGGACCTGGATTAGAAGGCAAACCTCAGCAGCTGCCACAACAGCGAGGTACGTGAAGGGACTTGCCCACCCTCGGCACCACTTGAACCTCTCTTGGATGGAACATGTGGCTTTTGCATGAAAAAAAAAGCCCGTTGCAGAGATTAAGGAGTGATTTGGGGCAGGGTTGGGGTCAGACGGTGGCCGTGTCATGTCTGAATGTCCAGAAGAGACCTTGGAGAGTGGAGACAGAGTGGGGAGGAAGCTATTCCCCAGCAACCCGAAGACAAAGAGCAGTGCCACTTCTGGTGTCACGGACCCTGAGATGCTCCAGGACCGCTGTTAGCATCCCAGCAGAGACAGCAAGGGGTGGGCATCCAGGAAAGCAGTGTCTGGCCAGCTGCCCTTGGCTCCTGGCACAAGGAGGACACCCTGGGTGGGAGTTCCACAAAAGAAAGCCGAGAAAATCTGTCTGGCTGCGTCCTCCAACGCTGCGAGCGGGAGCTGCTCCCCGGGACGCGTCTCGGTCCCACTCCCCCTCCCAGCACATCATGTGTAGCTGTTCCTCATGCAGCCAACTCCTTTAATCAGAGAAGAAAAACCTTCAGAACACAAGATTCAAATCCACCAGGAAAGGTGACAGATTCTCCTATTCTTCAAAGGGGCTCTTTAAATATTAAAAATAGCATTGTTGTTTTAGCAACGTTAATTTAAATGATGCACACATGACACATTTAATCGCCTTTGCATGCTCCAGACACCATGCTTCTCTGCGGCGACAGAAGCCAGGTTGGAGCTCTTCTTTTCTACTCTGTCCTATGACAGCAAAAAGGAGTACATCCACTGCACGGAGGAGGAGGAGGAGGTTTATTCCCAGCCTGCACATACACAAGGTGCGATGAGAAGTAACCAGCCGACAGCCCGTGGCTTGGAGCTGCAAAGCCCAAGAGCATCTCCTTCTTTTCTAAAGCTGGGCTTCCAGACCAGCTCGACTGAAAACATGTTCCCATAAGACAGGGCTTAAATAGGTCAAACACAACGAGTCAGCCAAAAGCACGCCCTGAATATTTTCCTAGTTCTTCTCACAACTGCTCAGCCCATGCTAAATTCCCGCTTTAGTATCTCCTTCCCTTGCTTTGATGTTCTTCCAGCTTTAGTAGTTTGATGATCCATTTTGGTCCCTATTTTCAGGTCTGGCTGGTGGCTAAAGGGGAGTCAACGTATTCAAATACATCTGGGAGTTAGAGATGTCTTGGAATAAGTTAGTTGCAACCATCACAGAATCATAGAATTGTTAGGGTTGGAAGGGACCTTAAAGATCACCTAGTTCCAACCCCCCCGCCATGGGCAGGGACACCCCCCACTAGACCAGGTTGCTCAGAGCCCCGTCCAGCCTGGCCTTAAAAACTTCCAGGGATGGGGCTTCCACCACCTCTCCGGGCAACCTGTTCCAGTGTCTCACCACCCTCATGGTGAAGAACTGCTTCCTCACGTCCAGTCTGAATCGACCCATCTCTAGTTTTAATCCATCCCCTCTAGTCCTACCATTACCCGACATCCTAAAAAGTCCCTCCCCAGCTTTCTTGGCGGCCCCCTTAAGATACTGGTAGGCCACTCTAAGGTCTCCTCGGAGCCTTCTTTTGTCCAGACTGAACAACCCCAACTCTCTCAGTCTGTCCTCATAGGAGAGGTGCTCCAGCCCTCGGATCATCCTCGTGGCCCTTCTCTGGACACGTTCCAGCATGTCCATATCTTTCTTGTAGTAGGGACTCCAGAATTGGACGCAGTACTCCAGGTGGGGTCTTCATCTTTTCTTTCCAAATGCATTTCTGACCAAGAGAACAAGCGTAACTCAGGTACGGCAAGCTGAAGCTAACCACAGGTGGGGAGTTAGATTGGTTACCACCATCATTTAGGAGGAGTAGAAGAATTTACAAGGGGACATACTGCCTTCATCCACCACAGGTGCCTCATAGGCTCTTTCTTTTATGAACTAGAACAGTTTTCCCTTGCTCCCTGCTTCAAAGGGTCTTTGCAGAACGAAGGGGTTCAGGTACCGTCTGTAGAGCTGCCCACGCATCATCAGGATTTCTTTTCATCAGCCTCTGAAGAGACAAAGAGCCAACCATGGTGGCCTGTTCTCCACCAGTTTGTTCTAGTGGCTGCACTGAGCACACACCTAGAAACATCCCACTCTCCCCCTTCACAGGAGAGCTTCGCTTTCTTTTGCAGACCCAACCAAGAGCAAGGGTGGGGGGGATCATATGATTGCAAAATGATGGAATTCATCTGCAACTTGACCTTCACTAATGATGGATGGCCTGTTTGTAAAGATCATCAGTTGAAAGGCTTCACTCTGATGCATCACCTGCACCTGCAATGAATTGAAGGGAAAACCTGATGTCCTTCCTCAGGTCTCTGGGGGTTGTGCAATACACGCAGGGAATAGTCCCGTTTCTGGTGACCAAGGTATTTAACCTGTACGGAGTGAATCCGAATTTGGGACCTGGGCTGTACACAAGTGCAGTGCTTAGGCTGGGCTCAGGGTCTCGTGTCCAAGTGTCCCCATACGAAGTTGTGTGTCTCGTTATGGCTAACTTCAAAACAGCCCTTGTACAAAGAGCTGGGCGTAGCTGCAAATACTTTGACTCTCGGTCCTGGCTGCTTGCCTGGCTCCGAGTCACACGTTGCTGAAGGAATTGTTGTAATCTGCAAATTAGTTTCTTGTGTTAATTCATGCAGGTGAAATAAAACTATCGCAAATTGCTATCAGCCTAAAAGTGGATGTGCTGGGAGCTACCCTGCGGACAATGCCCTCTCTGCTCTCGGTGACAGCGTGTAACAGCTTCTTGTATCCAAATGTGAAATGTCACCTCTTTGTGCTCAGGATCTCACGATGGCCACAGGGATTCTTTTTCTTTTTTTTTTTTTTTTATTTTTCTTAAAGTGTGATTATGATTATTTGAATTATTATTTGAACTTACTGCTAAAGGAAAGCAGAGAAAGAAGCCAAAGATGCGGACAAGCTGTTTCTATATTTACATACTCAGATGCAGAATAACGGGAAAGTGGCTCTTCTTGCCTGCAGAAGAGGAGTCGGACAGCAGATGGAGAAGTTAGAAACCTTCTCCTGTCCCAGGCTCCTGCATCTTCTCCTTATGGGTTCTTAGCTCCTTATCTCCTTATCAGTCTCCCGTAGCCTTGGAGCAGCTCTAAGGTGTTCAAGAAGATTGGGCTGCCTTACAGCCAAGAACACAAGTGATGAAGAGGGGGAAGGTGTTCTTCAGACCCTCCTGGGGGCCGAGCTGGCTCGCTCTCAGCAACCTGCCCGTGGTAACGGCCAGGGTGGGGAAGGGGCTGTGCCTGTGGATACAGCCCCCGAGCTCCTCTGCCAGCAGCAAGGCCGGGGGGGAGGGATGTGTCCAAGCATTTCTGAGTTGATGTGACACAGAGGGGTAGGCTTTGGGGGAGGAAAATAAGAACTTCAAGAAACCACCTTGCACTCCCAGGCAACTTAGAGCTGGTAATTAAAGGAGTGAAGGTACCTTCTGCTTTATCCCGGCTCCTGCCTCTTCAAGGGAGGGAGGTTTGGATTATGCATTCCGACGTGTAACAAGGTCCACTGGTTTGGAACAAGAAGTCTGCCAAAACGCACAGCCTTGGGAGGGGGAGCTGAATAGGAGAGAGGGCTGAAGCTGCCTTGGTGCTGCTTCTGCAAGCGCAAAGAATATTAACAGCGCTCTGAGGGAAAAGCCAGCCATCTCCAGCAGAGGTGATGGAGAATAAAAGCCCCGTTCCCCACGTATTTCCTTGGATCTGCTATCCCTTTGCCAGGTGTACTTCCCGATTGCCGCTCTGGGAGGGAAAACCCGGGCACGGCAATTTGGTTTCTCGAGTCGTGCAACCACTGTTTTTTGAATAATGTTCCAGAAGGACATTGGAACGGTATGAGCTGTGTTCAGAAGTGCTGTCCCCTGATTGCAGAGGTAAGGAAAATTATCGCTGTGTGGTCTCCGATGTCTGCCTGACATCTCCAGGCACGAAGCACGTTGGTGCAGGCAGAGGGGATTGGAAATCCAGGCTGGGTGCCCAAACGGAGCAAAGCCCCCGTTCCTGTCCAGTCTCCAGAGTCAGACACTCAGCGACAACCGCCAACCAACCCCCTGGGTAGGACGGTTTCTCCGTAGTTCAAGGAAGGCCTTTTCCAACTGTGTGAAGAAACACGCAGTGGTGCCATCTTTGGGGTCTGGAGGGGATAAACTCATACGGCATCCCAGTGAGAGACCCTTAACGGCTCGCGCTCTGCCGGGGGCTGTGCACAAGTTTAGCTCCGATGAAGCAAAGCACCCAGCGGTTTCAGCTCAGCGGGGGCTGAAAGTTAAGCGTGTGCTTGAGGCTTCTATGAATGACATGGAAAAGGCATGTATTTGCTACAAGGATGCAAGTTTAAATCTGAAAAGGTGCATCTTACAGAGGACACATGCCGCAGCCTCGGGGAGATGCACACCAGGGCCAGCGAGGGACAAACATCTCACAGGAGCTCTCTGGACCCAGCATCTGCATTAGCTTTTTCTCTGTGCGTGTTTGGAACAAGACAGATAACGATGCCTAGGACAGGGGTTTGAATTTTCTTGCTTGTTTGTTTCTTAATCCTGGATTTTTACCTGTGATTCCAGAAATATTGTCTTTCGCTGGGTACTAAAGTGTCTAGTTACAAAAGACTGGCCTTTGTGCGCGTGGAGGTCGTACAACCCCTTTGCTCTTCCTGGTACAAGTGCTTGAAGGAGTGTTTGTGCAGAGCTAAGCAAACAGATGAAAACATCTCTGTGTATATAAAATTTGTTCAAACACAGATTTCAGTGTAACTGTGTTTGCAACCCTTTCGCGATTTTCTCCACACCCGTGTTCGAGTGCTGGAGCTTGACTGATCATGAAAGCAGAGGCTGCACTCAAATACGTCCAACAAGTTTTGCCCTCTACACTTGATTGCAAAGCTCAGAATACACGATTTGTCTGGGGTTGGTTCAGTTGTGTCGGTCTGCAAGATGGAAGCGATGCCAAGAGCAACGATAACGACGGGAGGGTGGTGGCAGCTTTTGCGCGTAAGCCACCGGCGTGGGCAACGCATTAGAAGCGCAATCCTGAGTAACGCACTCATCCAGAAATGTGATGAAGATGTAATATAAGCCTATTAATAGGGAATTTCTGTTATGTATCATTCCCTCAGCTCTCCGTGTGCGTGCATGGAGAAACAACCAAGGAACAAACCTTGTGCTGACTCCAGTGATGGTGACCTGCACGGGCAGCCTCCTGGCACCTGCTAGAAGGATTCTCGTGATGCCATTTAAGGCACATCAGGCTTTCTCCAGCACTGGGAGACAGTGATTTTTGCCTTCAGAGCATCCTCTCGAGCTGCCAGAGCCTAAAATAGCTCTCCTATTCACAGAGAAGCAATGGATGCAATTCACATTCATTATCGGTGTGTCATTCACAGCCCATGCACCCATGGTAGCTCGTCCCTTCCTCTCACACCTCCAGTGCCTCTTCCCCAGCTCGCAGAGGACAGCGAGGTGCCTGATGACATGGATTGCTCTCATCCAACCTGCAGCCCACGTCAATCCGTTTGTCTGTGCGGGCGGCCGAGCTCTGTGATACGTAGGAGCATC
Organism: Rynchops niger; assembly: GCA_013400035.1. NCBI lineage: Eukaryota > Metazoa > Chordata > Aves > Charadriiformes > Laridae > Rynchops > Rynchops niger. The sequence goes on along the minus strand of VXBH01006910.1, from coordinate 321,967 downwards.
GCAGCTCCCGCGGAGGTGGGAGCACCCATGGCCGGGCACGTCCCTGGACACGGCAGTGCCACCAGCCAGAGCTGAGCCCCAGGCGACCAGCCATGCTGAGCACCTCAACTTTGGAACTGGCGAGCCTCTGAGAAGCTGCGACTCGGTGCTGGGCTGAGAGCGGGGCAGATCTGGGTCTGCCCAGTATAAACCAGCAGTTACTAGCCCTGAGGGCTGGGCCACAATGGGAAAGCTGTAGCATGCGGTAGGGTAGGTCAACGGAGGGGAGATGAGCAATTCATAAACACCCCTGAGCTTAAAGCACCGGGTGCTGTTTGCTCTCTCAGGTCATGTCTGCCCTTACTGAAAATTATTTATATACCTCTTACTTGAGAAAACTTAGGGGAATTCCAGAAATTCAGCCTGGTTTGGCCGTAAACTCCTCCTGAAAGTGCATGACTTGTTCCTACCTGATAGCTTGCTAACATCTCCCCCTCTCCAGTCGGAAGCAGCAGCATCGACGAGGGAGCTCATGGCTGACTCCCGGCGCCGCAGCAGCACACCCCCGAGACGAGCCCCTCTCCCCCAAGCCCAGCAAACTCAGGGTGTGAGGACAGCAGCTCTTGGGAGGCCTTTCCAGTCACCATCCTCCCCAACAGACACCTCTCCCAGCTCCAGCGATCCCTTGAACCGCAGGCAGCATCCCAGCTGGGTGCTGGGCACCCAGGCAGAGCCCACCCTTCTCCCGCGGCTCCTGTTAAAGCTGTCACTTTTGCTCGGACAACTTCCCTCCACAGTGTGGCCCTTTTCCTCCGCAGGCCATACGTTTAGCTTTACAGAGCGGGGAAAAAAACCTGTGCAAACATCGAACTGCTCCATCCCAGCCCCGCTGATGCTGAACATCCCCTGGACCTGCAGCTCGCGGCCGCACAGCCGTGCCCTCGCCGGCCGTTAATACCCCTCACATGCTTTCGTGTAAGTGATGGAGAAAAGTGTCAGGCTGGGGAAAAGACAGATCACGAGTCTTTCTGGCCCTGACATTTTCCTCCAGATATCTGGATTTCCATATATTTGAAAACCTAATATAAACAACAGAGAGAAAATTTGCATTTCGGGCAGTGAGGAATGAAAAATGGAGGCGGCGTAATGTATTGCTGCTCGAGGAAGAGGAATGACAGTGGTAAAGTCGAGCACACACGACAGCACCCAATCGGCTTGTGGCAAACTCATTTCCTGGCAGAATATAGGGTTTCATCTGCTGGAACATTTAATAGGCATCAAAGAAAGATCACTTCCCTCCTCTCAGTGCAGATTGAGAGCCTTCGCTCTTGCTTTATTTTTGCCATTTTATTAAACCCTTTATATAGTTTTAATACAATATGTATGATCCTCCTGAAAACAAATAAATTCTTAGGCGCTTCCCAGATTCTAAGGATTTCTAATGGTTACATATGTTTTATTTATATTTTCAGAGAGGCATTAAATATGCGATGTGTAAAAATATGCAACAACAACAAAAAAATCGACTCTAATTTATTGCTCCATACAGAGCATCGTTACGTTATGGCGTTAATTTGCAGAGCGGGGGAACGCCAGCCCAGGGAAGGGGCTGAGCACCCTCCCACAGCATCCAGGGTCACCGCTTTGACGAAAAAGCCCCAAAATGCCCCCTCCGGGACTTTTAGTCTCCACTGAGCTGGGAACAAGGACTTGACCAGGGCCATTCCCAGCTGGGTCACAAGGAGAGCGCTGGGAGCAGCGGGATGTGCTCCTAGAGCTGTACACAAACACACGGGGCTGAGAAACCCTCTCCCGGACTGGGATTGCCCAGTTACTCCGGAGTAGCATCGTGAGTGAACACCAGTCTCCATGCCAGGTGAAGAAATGGCTAACTCTCAGCCAGCTGAACGCTCTCCGAGCCTGGCTGGGCTGCAGACACTCCTCCCATCACACCAAAAAGCCATACGCCGGAGCCCTGCGGAATCCCGAGCTCCCATTTGATTCATCTCCAGTACAACTGACAGGCTTGTGACGGCCACCGCCGCACGCGTGCCAGGGCACCAAGTAGGTAAAAGCTCTTCGGAAAAGTGCTTCCAGCACTGTGAGGCGCAAAGGAGGCTCCTGTGCAAAGCCAGCCGGGCGACGGAGCACCCGGGGCTGACTTTAACCATGTTTTTCTGTACCTTTTGAATTCCATTTCGCAGTACCTATCGGCTTCCCGAAGCCGGCAAGCCCGGGTGAGGGATGGGGGAGGAGGAGGAGAGAGCGCAGGGTAATTTTTGATGACAGTATTCAGAGCCAGAAGCAGAATGTCTGGTGGACCTTAGTTATGGCTTGAAGCAGCCTTTTGCTCTGAGGTGCCTGTATTTAGGAACCAGAGAAATGCGTCGGAAGGTTTTCAGGGGTTCATCAATTCTGATCAGGTTCAGTCTGGACACACGAGCTCTCCGGCTCAGGCATATTCTTGGCAGGCAGCTCCTACCCCCTAAATACCCAGGCACACAAACACGCCGGCGTTCGCCATGCTTGTGGCAATGCTGCCTGCGCTCTCGCAGAGGGGAACTGCTGAAGAACTTGTCCCCTTGCACGTGGACCTGCCTCTTGGGGTGCACGAGGGGTGCGGGGTGCCCTGCGTCATTCGCTTGGTGGCCCGGAGCGTGCCCCATCCGTCTGCCCCTTCCGTCCTTCCCAATCTGAAGCCCAAATCCCATTTGTGATGTGAGATTTATTCTGCGGCACCCAGCTGTGACGGCACAAAAAGGGTCCTGGCTCGGGCTGGGCAATGGTCAGAGATGGTTCGGAGCATCCAGAGCATCGCCACAGAAATCAATTCGCAGTTCAGAGATAGATGGATAAGGAAGACCCAAGTACCCAAAGGTTTCGCCAGGAGGCATCACGCAGCTCTTGATGCTACCGAAGAGTGGACTGAGCCTGCACATGCATATTAAGAAAGCCCTAATTGCGTATTACAGATCTGTAACTCTGCCACGTGGTAAACAACCTCACGTCAGGGACGTGACAGAGACTTTCACAGCCTTCCTATCTTGGGCACTTTACAGTTATTTTTAATACCATCGGAGCAATAAGACATCCATAAATCCCCCCCCAGATGCCTCCTGAGGAGGCAGGGAGCTGGTGCCACCGTCCCCCACATTCCTGGGTGCCGCAGAAGGACCCGCAGCCCGCGCACACGCTGCCTTTCTGATGTACCGTTTGTGCTGAATACATTATTTTTGGTCTTGTGAGCACAGTGATGTGAAGTGACCTACTGGTTAAGGGTAACCTGTGTTAACAGAGCTGTAGTCATGTTGATTCAGAATATCTTTCATGTGTGTCCTTTAGAAAAATGTATTTGCAGACGACGCGGTCAGAGCCGGAGCGGCGGGTGCCTCCTAACGCGGTGCGTGACACACGCTTGTACTTCTTGCGAATCATTAGTCCAGGCACAAAAGTAGACAAATAGAAGCAAACGCTACGTTGGCCTCCGAGCTGGCGGCTGGGCTCCTCGCACCGCGGCCACGTCGAGGTGGCGATGCTGGCTCTGTCTGGCACACTCTCATCCCGCAAAGCCAGGCTTTCACCCAATCTCTTTTTCCTCTCTGAGCTCTGTATGTTCCACCAGGAAGCTCCGGAAAGCCCCAAAAAGGTTGGATCCTGTATGCAAAGCCATGCCCGAAGCCAGGGGTCGGTTCTGAATGGGTATGTAGACGAGAGACCTGAGCTCTGCCGTAACAGGTTGCTGGCCAAAATAAAAAGAACACAACCAGAAAAGTTAGCTTTCTGGTTATCCCAAAATGAAAGTGATATGAAAATGAAAAGACAACAGAAAGAATTCCATTGGCACTAACCAAAAGCTCCATTTTGTTTATGGGCTGATCATTTTACGTATACAGCCGTGTTTGTAAAAAGAAAGTAATTAAATAAAAATTAAAAAAAATAAAAGCAACAACCCAACACAATACCATTTTAAAGACCATTAAAAAAAAATCTTCCCATTTTTGAAAATGTATTTTCCAATTCGCATTGGGATGAACTAATTCACAAGGTTACTACCTTTTGCTGCCCCCAAGCTTGCTTGGAGAGGGAGCCATTCCCCCCCTGCTTCGATCAAGGCTACTGAGGGGTGCTCGCCGTGCCCCTTTCTCTGACCTGGCCATCCGAGGCAGCCAGGACAGCCCCAAAGTCCAGCCCAGTGCTCCCAGTCCGGGCAGGCAGAGCCTCCCCATCCCTCCTGGCGTGCACAAGCTTCCCCCTGGGCCCCCAGCCCCCAGCAGAAGGGCAGATAAAAGAGAAAAGAAAGAGGACGTGAATTAAAGGTTTTTGCTGATGTTTTTCTGAGACGGCTTAAATTCTAGAATTAGAGATGAGAAAGTTGCCCTCCCTGATGATCGGGGACCTGGAAGCAATTTTTCGATGACTGCAGCGAGCACACGAGCTGCGCCTCCCCGCGCGGGCTGGCCAGCAGATGGGGAGGTGGCCGGACGCCCAGCTGGCTGCTGGCCACCGGCGGGGAGGGTGGGGGGGCCACCGACTTGCCCCCGGCTCAGCTGCGCTCGCCTCCTGCCATAAGCAGCTGGACACGGTGCATTTTCCACCATCACCTCCTGGCACTCAGGAAATCCCTCGCCTTCTGTTTTCCTGGAGGGAAGTCCAGCACCCCAGGAAAGCTGCTGCAGGCTCCCACGCGGACGGGTCCAGGAGAGGAGTTGGGAGAGGTGCCTGAATCCTGAAGCAAGAGGTATCTTCCCCGCAGGGTCTGTCCGGCAGCGGGGCACAGCTCGGGGACAGCCCAGCTGCCTCCAGCACCTTGAGGAGTGGGACCGCTCCCCCCAGCAGCTCCCGGGCTTGCCAGTGGTACCCACCCCAACGCTCTCCTTGCCGACAGCCCAAACATCCCCAGAGACCAGGCGCGAGCATCCCAGCTCTGAACCTGCTTTGCTCACTGGCGACTGGTCAAACAGATGGAGCAACACCCCCCCTTCAGGCGTCACCTCTGAGCCGGTCCCTGCCCGCAAAGCCCCCCACACCCCCTCTCTGCGCAGCTCCCAGCCACAGCAGGACCTGGTAGAGCCGGGATCAGCAGGAAAGCCAGCTCACACAGCGGTGACAGCAAAGTGAGTCCTTAGCCCTTAAGACTGGCTTCAGAGCCCCAAACTGCTCCGCACCAGCAAAGCCCCTCTTCCTCTCCCCCCCACCGGAGCACTGTCACCCCCCAGCCTGGGGTCACTCACTGCTCACCCAGGGACTCAGTTTCCCTTGTTAGCCAGGACACCTACGCAAGGCACATGGCAGGCTGTGGTGGACCAGGGCTGCTGTCCCCACAGGGCTTTCTGTGAGCTTGGCCAGCAGCAGGGTGCGGGCAGGGTGTGGGCAGGGTGTGGGCAG
>VXBH01006910.1:301983-314214 GCA_013400035.1 Rynchops niger | reverse complement strand
TCTCCTCATCCTGGCCTGTCGCATGCCGGGCGGAAAAGATTGTATTTATCACCTGTCAGGGCTTGGCAGAGCTGAGTTACGTGGAGCAGGACAGCATAAAATTATCATACACAAGCATGAAATTACAAAATCGCTTGGAACTGAACAACAAAATTATTTCATTTCTGAGGGAGGCCATTCCATTTTTTAGTCGTGACACCTCAACTGCCAAACTTTGAATTGAAATTGAGTGTGAGGTGCATGGAATATAGACAGCAATAACAAGCAAAGGCATGTAAACTAGCCATGCAAATACACTACATTAATGGCCCCAGAAACCTCCCACAGGAGATATGTAACTAAATAAATGTCACATGTCCCAATAACTCAACTTTTCTTATACATTGTGAAATGAATTATGCTGCAATCGGAGCACAGGGCTGCTCCTGGCGACGGGGCTCCCGTTTGCCTGGCATTCTCCTGGACCGCGTGGGGTTTTTTCACTTTTCCTCTCCCAGCATTTGTTATCAGAGGTGGGGAAACCCAGGGAAGGTTTGGAGCTGCAAAGGGGACGCGGCGAAGCAGAATGCGGCTCCCTCAGCTGCAATTCGGTGACAATCCTTTGCGAGAACTTCCCCGCAGCGGTGGAGACGTGCGGGCAGGGAGGAATGATGCTATCGCATCTCATCCAGGCTATAAAATCCCCCAGAACCTGCGAGGCAGAGCTAACATTTCTATCTCGCCATTGTAAACCGGGTCTCAGGGCTGCTCTGTATGCGCTGAAAGGTCTCGCAGAACGGCGCGGGGTTTATTAGGCTGCTTATGCAAGCCGGGCATCACGCAGGGAGGTAACAGCGGCTCTCTTCCCGGTTAGCTTCCTCGCCAGGGAGAGCTCGGCCGGCGAGCCCTCGCCCTGCCGGGGAACAGGCACTGGCAGTAATTGTGGCCAGGAGTAAAAGAGCAGTTCCATTTTATCGCAACTAGTAGCATCCTGATGACTGCAGGCAAGATGGTCCCGGAGGAGCGATATTTTATAAACGCTATTTGTGTCAAAGCTTATTGTGTGTTTGTCTGACTTTCCCTGGGGAGAGGAGCCCAGGGTGTAAATAACACGGCACCTTTTGGGTGCCGACACGCTGCCTGCATGGCCGGCGCCTTGGACGGGCAGCGGGGAGCAGGCAGGAATGGGCAGGAGCGGGCAGGAGGTGCCGGACACGGTGGGCATCCAGCCCCCGGCTCCGCTGGGGAGGAGGCAGCGCCATCCATCACGGTGGGGGGAATGGATTTGTCAGCTCCCTCCGCCGCGCTGATGGGCTGTGCAGGGTCTGAGCAGAGCAAAGCAAATGAGATGTTAAATAAAATTAAAGGCAGAGTGAAATAGCGCTCTGGGATTGGGAGAGACACCGAGCTGCCTCCCGCCAGGCTGCATCACCCTCCCCAGAGGCACCGCGGGCTCCTGCCATGGCTTTTGCTGGTTGCTGCCTGCATCCCTGCCTGGAAGGGGGATGCCTCGCACAGCCACAGGGACCAGGACCCACAGGAGGCAGCTGGGGAGGCCCCGAAGGCTCTGAGCGTTGGTAGGTCCTCGGATCCCCTGACAGCCGGGTGTGATGCAGGATCTCCTGCAGAGATGCCAGGAGGGGGCACACCAAAGCCCTGCTGCTGCCGGCATCGCTGCGGGGCAGCCAGGAGACCTGATGTGGGGCAAGGTGGGTCTGGGACCAGAGGCACCAGAAGCACTAGAGTTCTCCTCCCAGAGAGGAAAAAAACAGCCATTGAGGGGATTCCAGCCAGGAAAGCTTGTCCATTCTTCCTTTTCCATACAAGCCTTGAACCTTGTTGCATCCCCAGCGCTATCGCTCTGGCTTCAGGCAGAAGACGTAACCCTCACAGCAGGTCCCTGCTTTAGTGGCCACATGGCCCCGTGCTGTGCCAAGCTGCTGCAGGGCCAGGGCTTGTTGTACAGCGACTTGCATCCCATCCCCTGCCCTCTCCCGCAGCCTGGACACCAGCCCAGACCCCCCGCCACGGCCCTGGGAACATCCCATGCTTTGTCCCCCATATCCCAGCAGCGAAGAGGAGGAGCAGAAGAGTTTCTTGCCGTTTAAAATGAAGACAATAGCAAATTGGAGACAAAGCCAGTCGTCAGGGCCACAGAACAGAAATCCCAGTTGTCCCAGTCCCAGGCAGGTAGATGGGGACACCAGGACAGCCACCCCCAGCCCCAGCACCGGTGGCCGTGCCCGCTCCGGGAGGTGCTGCCAGTCCTCGGCTTTTCGGTGGCACAGCTGACCTTTTTTTAGTGTTGTAAAAGAGAATGTATCGCCCCCACGTTTCCTGCACTCCTGTGGAACAGACAGAGCCGTGCCTGTGGCATCCAGGGAGTACGCAGCCTGGGTAGTTAAACTGGCAACAAAAGCAGCCCAAAACTCCATCCTGGGGGGTGGAAACGAGCCAGCCTGTTCCCACCTGGCTCTCGGCATCCCAGCAATAACCCGGCTTAGAGAGCGAGCTCGCACCAGGCTGAACAGCTCTCATCCTTTCACGGCAACTTTTGATCTCAGCAGATTGATATTTATTCATCACTGTTCTCCTGCTCCGCTTGCTTTAAAACACGAAGAGAGATTTTCTTTGTAAGGGTCGGAATTTCCAACTGGAGCCCGAGCAGCGTCGGCGGGTGGCCTCGTGCAACAGGGAGTTTCGAGAGAACAGAGATTCCTGGTGATTTATGATGAAGGAGGCAAACCTGGCCTTTGCTTCTCCCAGGCAAGCCTTTGATGCTGCCCCTTTAGTCCTGAGCCACCTGGTACTAATTATAACTGTAAGATAGTCTTTATATTTAATTAAAAACAAGGAAATGCTTCTCCATATAATGAGAAGCCTCCGGCAATGGACCCTGCGTTCTCCCCCCACCAGGTTACGTTCTGGTCTCCATCCCTTCTCATTTCTATTTGAATACAGCGGCACGGGAACCGTTGAGGACTTCAAGGAGCATCCTCCAAAGGCAGCGCCAGTCCTCCTGCCCCGAGCTCATCACCCTCCCTGGGCTCACCAGGGCATTGCCACAGCTTCTTACCAGGAGCAGGAGACCAGGAGCCCCCTCATGAGGGGCAGGTGGCCATGCAGAGCGTGGGGCTGGCCAGTAATTTCCCCTCCAGACTGTCTGGAAGTGGCTGCGATTGCAATCTGTGCCTCTACCTGGAAAACTCCGGAGAGCTTTTGCTGTCATCTGCCCAGCTCAGTGGAGGGCGGGGGCAGCCCTGGCAGGTGGGACAACATGGGGAAAGACAGGGCACCATGCGAGGGTGGGTAGGAACAGGTGGTGCATGTCCCAAAGCACCAAGAGAAGGTGGGTAGGACCAGGTGGCTCCTGTCCCAAGGCAACAAGAGAAGGTGGGTAGGACCAGGTGGTTCATGTCCCAAAGCACCAAGAGAAGGTGGGTAGGACCAGGTGGCTCCTGTCCCAAAGCAACAAGAGAAGGTGGGTAGGACCAGGTGACTCCTGTCCCAAGGCACCAAGAGAAGGTGGGTAGGACCAGGTGACTCCTGTCCCAAAGCACCAAGAGAAGGTGGGTAGGGCCAGGTGGCTCCTGTCCCAAGGCACCAAGAGGAGGTGGGTAGGACCATGTGGCTCCTCTCCCAGGGCACCAAGAGGAGGTGGATAGGACCAAGTGGCTCCTGTCCCAAGGCACCAAACCAGGCACGGGCACAGGACAGAGCATCCCTTGCTCTGCAACAGGGGAGACCATGGGTGGGAAGGGAAGGAGATGGAGAGGCACTGTGGGAAACGTGGGGGCTGTAAACTCTCTTTTGCATCACTAAAAAAAGGTCAGCTCTGGTCAGGTGGCTGGCACGGCAAATGCCAGGGCCCCGAGAAGCAGAGGAGGAAATCTCAGCCTGGCTGCTGGTGGCCCCCGAGGCAGGTGCAGGGTGCGGGAGGCAGCGGGTGATGCAGATCAGTGAACGCGGAGCCGGCTCTGCAAAGGGGAAGGAAAAGCTGAGAAATTATAATCAGTTTAAGTCAGTTCAACTTCAAGTTCCCAGAAAAATATTGGAACAAATGATCAAACAAACTATTTATAAGCACCAAGAAGATAACAGGGTGAGTAGCAGCCAACATGGGTTTGTCAAGAACAAATCGTGGCAAACCGATCTAATTTTCATCTGCGACAGGGTAATAGGCCTTCTGGATAGAAAAGAAGCAGTAAATGTCATATCTTGACTTTAATAAGATTTTTGACACCGTCTTATATGACATTCTCACAAGCAAGCTGAGGAATCATAGTCTAGATGAAAATACTATTTGGTGAGGGTAAAACCAGTTGAAAAACTGCAGTCAGACTAGTCATCGATGGTTTGCTGTTGAAATGAAAAACTCTTGAATAGGTCCGTCTTATATGCAGTGCTATCCCGTGTTACGGATCTATATGATGGGAAAAAAAAAAATTATTAAATTTGCAGTCTTTGAATACATTGGAGGGCGGAATCAGAATGGGAAAAGTCTTGAAAAATGCTAAAAACTATTTGAGAAAAATAGGAATTTATCCCACGGATCCAGGTGCAAAGCAGTTCAGTGTAATTGGGGAATTCCTGGTATGAAAGGAGGAAAGGGTCTAGGAGTTATTCCAGATCAGAAGCTGAACTTAGGCCAACAATATTGTGATGCTGAAGGAAAGCAAACGAGTCACAGGGATTTATAAAGACCAAATGCACCATATGTGATGGGCGGGATGCGATCGTTGTGACCAACTCAGCAACGACAAGGAGCAGCTCAAAGACTGTTCCAGGTTTGGGAACATGGACCACCAGGATGAAGTCCACAGGTGAGCAAGGAGAAGGAGCAGAGATTTGGAATACTTTGAGCGAGGGGGGTGGATAAAAGTCTAAAAAACTCATGTCTTCCTATTTGCAGCCTCCGTGATGCTTCCTCTGCTGGGTGTAAAACACTGGTCCTAGGCAGGGAAATGCTGGGAATGGCTTCAGCGTCTTCGCCTGGGGACAGTCCCCGTGCTGGGACCGAGCGGAGCGCACAGGGCTGTGCTGTGCGTGATTCCATTGCTGGGCTCCCGGGACAGACCCTGCCTCCGGAGCGCTCCCCGGGCCCACGTGCGGTCCCCGCGCTGCGGGTGCGTTCACGGCAGACCCCCGGGAACAGAGTCCTTCTCCCATCGCCGCCAGCCAGAGCTCTGCGCACCACCTCTGCCAGGCTCCCAGCAGCCAGCCCAAAGGAAAACCCAATGAGCCATGGCAAAAATCACATCTCTCTGGGAAGTGGAGAGGTCGGGGGCCTCGGGCCAGAACCCCGCTGCCGACGGCTAACAGCCTCCAGCCACCAAACCTTTACTGCTATTATTTTTGGCAAGGTTGGAAATAATACACCTGTGCACAGAGAAGGGAAGGGAAAAACAAAACGCAAGATGGGAAAGGCTGGCGGGACCCTTGGTCTTGTCCTGCGGCTGCTGATGCTGTGGGATGGAGTGGCCGGTGCCGGAGCTGCAGGGATGGGGTGGCTGATGGTGGAGCCGCAGGGACGGAGAGAGTTCGGTGGGTGAAATGGCTTTGGGATAGCAAAGGGCAGGCTGGGAGCGCGACACATCTGGCGAGGAGAGGCAGGTGACAAAAAAATCCGTGCTGCAATCCGAACCAGAGAGCCCCCTTTCCCTGGCAAAAGCGCGGCGGGGGCGGCTGCTGCGTGGCTCGGTGCAGATGTGCCGGGAGAGCCCGTCCACAAAGAGTTAAACCCTGCTTCGCCAGACTGTGAATTCTCAGCGAGTCTCCCACATGCAGCCAAACAACAGCTTGACATTTTCCATCCTTCACGAGAAAGACAAAGGCGTGAAGATATTCCCATGATTCCTTTCTGCATGCCTAACTATGAGCTCAGGTGCAGCAGCATTTGCCCTGGACCGGCCTCATCAACATGAAGGGCGAACTCATCGTTTCTGCATCTTTCCTCGCCACTGCTTGATTAATTGGCTCACAACGATGCTGGCTGAATACCTAATGCTTCTCCTGTCCCTGTTCTTTCTTCACAGCCTTTTGCTGCATTTACATATACNAAAAAGGGAGCACATCTCAGTAATTTGATGTAATGACGGCATGTCACCAAAAAGAGGAATTAGAAAAATCTGTAGGTATTTAATTTATTCTTGTTTTTTTCAAGTAGATCTCTCTGAGAAAGGCATTAATATTCATGTGCATGAAAAAAAGTACTCTCGAAAGGAAATTTCCAGCATTTTAGTTTAAATTAAATACATTTTTAAAGAAACAATATTTAACTAATGATGCTTAAAGGCAAAATTAACAAAAAGTAGCGATTTTTACCTACCAAAGCAAGGTTTTGTCTCGGGGGTTTCCAGTGAAACTGCCCTGACAGGAAAACAGCACGCTGCGTTTCTGAGGAAGGATTCCATGAGTCCAAGAGGGAGGGCATGCAGAAGGGAAAGGCCTTTTCCATTACCCTGCCTGTAATTTTGGTTTAACAGGATTTCAATATCGCGTCGCATTGAAGAGCGTTGGGCACGGTTTTCAGCTGCCCAGGCCCCGTGAGCTCCCCCTTGGACACGCAGCCTGTGTCTCACCGGGACTTTAATGCAAAGTCTGGGGATGATGGGGCTTCTTTCCTTTTTTTTTCCCCTTTTTTTTTCTCTCTCCCCCCCTCCCCTCTTCTTTCTTCTTTTTTTTTTTTTTAAATTAAACACGAGAAAGGACAAAATAGACAGCGGAGGGATGATTCTGCAGGAACCAAGCGCAAAATATTCAGCAAACAAAACACAGTGACTGATACGGACGGTAATTCTCCCCAGTTAACTCCAACTGCTGATATTCCCCGCCCCCCCCCCCCCCCCCCCCCCCCCCAAACAACTCCAGCTGCTTGTAACTTGCTCATCAGAGGGAAAAATGGCAAAAATAAACAGCAACTTTTTTCCCAGGAATTCACGGCAAGAGGCAGCCCTGGCGTCAGGCGCGGGCAGGGTTTACGGCGGTGTTTTGAGGTGGATGAGGAGGAATGAGAGCGGTATGAGCGGCACTGGGCTGCGTTTCGTGACAGCCCAGTATACCCAGCGGCCGCGGTTGCACCGAGGTCTGTGTCAGCACAAACAGGCTTGGCTGGAGGAAAAAGCAATGGGGACAAGGGTCTGGAGCCCCAGGGGATGCTTTCCATGGTGGCACCGTGATGGTTTCGGCACGTGGGTCCGAGCAGCCCGGCACGGCCATTCTCTACCCTGGCCCTACTGGGAACGGGCACGGACTGGAGGAAAGCGCGCACTGCCAGGCAATTCCTTAATGCTTTTCCCCACCCAGCCATTCACCCCCAGCCAGGGCTCGGAGCACCCTTGGGTGACGACGTCCAGCCCCACGGCGCAGCGAGCAGCGCCCGGCGCCACTCCACCAGCGCCTGGAACCAGGGGAGGCTTCAAAGATGCGCGTCCTTGAAAAGGCAAAAAAATAAATCTTCCGAGCTGGCATTGCCTGTAAATTCTTCCTTGTTAGCAGGGTTAGGAACCACCTGGGAGCCGGGCAGGGCCTGACTCTGCCCCGCTCCCCGCCGGCCGCCCGGGGATGCTGCTGGCAAACACCTCCGGTAAAGGATGCTGCTGGGTTCCTGCAAACACTTGAGCTCTCCCACCTGCCAGCGCAAAACTGCCTTAACTGTCTTCGGGAAATAAAACTTCCCATCTTTGTCCTGGCACATTAGGAAAAGATTATCCCCTGGATTAAACAAAATTATAAGGTTTATTTCTCAAGTGGGGAAGGCTGAGCCTGCCAGAGGCAGGGGCTGGATAAACGATGGGAAGGGGCCCCGCTGGTGGGAGAAACCCGCTGAACGCCTCACCATTAGGCAGGGCTGCACGGGCAGGCAGGAGCTTCGGCAAGGTTTTAAATTGGTCTCCTGATATTTTATGAAATAACTTTTTTTTTTTTTTTTTTTTTCCTAAAGTACTTCTTGATATTTTTATGTTTATATATTTTAACTTCGGATCGGAGTCATAAAAAATACATGAGGAGTAAGTGGTTTCTGCAAATGTTTTATACATGATTTGGGAACAGATACTATTCAAAGAGAGAAAGAGAATATTCCTTTTTATGCCAGCCGCGGCGAGGAGGCGGCAAGGTTGAGGTTGGCCGTGGGGGGCGGCGGGTGCCCTGTATGGTGAGGGGGTCCCGTGGGCACAGAGCTGCTGTGGCCACTCCATATCACCAGGTGGGCAACGTGGCATTCCCAAAATGTCCATCCCGAGGTGCCCATCGGACACCCAGGAGCAGGCGAGGGGGTAACCCCACCGCCATACGCGGGTCTGCAGAGCCACGCGTTGCCCCAACCTTCAGGTTTTCCAGCCAAAACAGGAGCCAGGGGATGGATGGGCAGCACGTCTGACCCTGCAAGGGAAAACTGGGAGCGACGGGAGCCACGTGGAAGGCAGGGAACGCATCCCACGGGACACCGGCCACCGCACAGCCCGTCACAGGGACACGGCAAGGGGTGGATGAGCTTTGCTGCAGCGCGGGCCACGAAAGAGTTAAAGCAATATTTCATTTGCTTCCTCCGTCGTAGCATATATTATCTTTTTTGACTGTGTAATATGATGCAAAGTTTTTTAAATGATACAATTGTATTCTATTATATTCCACTCTTCAGGGAGATTTTAGGCTCATTTTTTGCATGAATGATACTCGCTCGATGCATTTCAATACTGACACAGATAGCTCTGTAGGCACACACAGCAGATAGGGTTATAGCAAGTGCACAGATAAATGCAAAAACATATGGCAACATGAGGAAACTCTACATTTTTTATTATATAAAAGCAGAACTCGTGTTCCCGGATACAGTGTGCAGGATCTGAAAGATGGAGTTACTTGTCTCCTTCGGATGGATTTTTATAGGATTTGCTTAAAATAAAAATCTAAGCAGGGATTCTGTGCAAATTTTCCCCTTTGGAGAATTGAACTGTGAATCAAATTTTGCCTGATCCACAGATGAAAATCAGTTTGGGGGTTTCTCCTCTGGGTCTCTGGTGAGCTTTTGTCCAGCTTAGCTGAATTTAGCATAATCTCTGCTCAAATGAGGCCCCGGGGCGGCAGAGCATGGCGGGGAGAGGGGACAGCCAGGCTGCCCAGCGCGGAAAGCAGGGGATGCACCCCAAAACCTCCTCCTCCTCCTCGCCACAGGGCTCATCCAGCCCCAGACAGCCCCACGGCACACCACCCTGCGGCACCAGCGAGGACAAGGGGCTCCGAGGTAGGAGCAGGGGCTTCCCGTGGTGGCGCGTTCCCGAGCAGGGGCCAAAGCCAGCACGGGGAAGGTTTCCCAAGAGAAAGCAGGCTGATGGGCTGCTGCTGGCATCTTGGTGGATGGCTGAGGAAGAGAAAAGTCACGTGTCCCCTTTTGGGCATTTTTTTCTCCCTCTTCTTCTTCCTCTCCTGCCTGTTTCCAGCGCTGCTGTGGGGAGTATGGCCATATCCAGGACCACGCGTGGTCCGATGTCCACCTTCACCTGGCTGGAGGAGGCCATGGAAAGGTCCTGGAGGGCTGCCCACTCAGGAGGGTGGTCCGGTCACAGCCCCTCACCCACCCCGACCCCCCCAGGAGGGACCAACCCTGGGTACCTCCCTCCCCTCAGCATCCTCTGGACCAGGAGCATCGCCCCACCGCGTCTGTGCTGGCTCAGGGTCCCCTCCGATGTGGTCCCCACCCCGCAGCGCTCCAGATGCAGGGAAAGAGAAGGACGTGGTGAAGGCTGCCCGGCTGCCGGCGAAGGTCTTAAAAGAAATTATAGCCTGCATAAAAATATTCACTCCAGCCAAGGGCCTTAAAACATTCCCCTGAGCATTGAACAGTGACTGAAAGTATATTACTGTGCACTTAAGGTTACTGTAGTAACCCAAGGTCAAATAGCAGCGCGTTATATCCAGGCGACTCAGGGATGGATTTGCTTCAGCGCTGGATGGTAACAACGGGGGAGGCAGAGGTTTCACCAGGCGCTGGAATTTAACTCAATATTCAATTTACCCTGGAATCAATTTTGATGGAGTACAATTCCCATTTATAATCCCGGGTTATTGCCAGCACTGTCGTTTGATTAGACACCGGCAGACCCCGGCCAAGCGCGGCCCTCGCTCCCCCACCCTCTGTCAGGGCGAGGGATCTCGCGTTCGCCCATGGCCCACCCCACGCTGCACCCCGACTCGTGCCCGGCACCCGTGGCCCTTCAAAGGGCCACCCCATCCAACAGGGCCCTGCGGGACCCCCGGGGGCAGCCAACG
This sequence comes from Rynchops niger, assembly GCA_013400035.1. Taxonomy (NCBI): domain Eukaryota; kingdom Metazoa; phylum Chordata; class Aves; order Charadriiformes; family Laridae; genus Rynchops; species Rynchops niger. The sequence goes on along the minus strand of VXBH01006910.1, from coordinate 303,966 downwards.
CGCCCCGAGCCCTTCTCTCCCTCCTGGAAGCTCTCCTCTCCTCTGCCTCCGCACAGCTTGACGTTTGGAGATGCTACGGAGGGGCGGGAAGAGATGTAATATTTCTCTCTTAACTTTAAGTTCCCATGAATTTAGAATTCTTTTCTCTGAGGGGCTAATTATATAATTTCAATGTTTACTCTGTGCAGACGGATCTTGTAAGATGGTGCCCCAGGGACACGAGAGCTGGATTTAAACCCTAGCAAGGTAGCACTCGCCGGATAGCTTTATGGCACGACTCGCATCACAACCTGCTGCCTGTTCATTTGTTTCGCAGGGGTATCTGCCGCTGTTTTGTTTTGTATTTTTTTTTTTTTCCCCTCCACTGCCTTTGATTATCGGCCATTGATGCTTCATTTCCTCGTTGCTGCTTCAAAGACAAACAAGCCTCCCCCGTGCTGTCCGCAGGAGCCCCAGCCACTTTGCCCAAACCGCGCCGTTCCTGCGCTTCCGCACCCACGCGTGGCACCGACCCACGGCCGGAGACCTCCCAGCTCAGGTTGCAGCTGCTCCTACAAGGGTTTTATTAGCGCCCATGGGCTCTGGTGGCCCAAAAACCCCCGCCTCCCTGCTGGGACCCCTCCTGGGCACGCGTGGGCTAACGGCCTGGAGCAGGAGACCCACATTGTGGCTCCTGCGCAGCTCCTCACCCCCTTGCTCCGGGCTCTGCCCACAGCCAAATCCTTCAGCTCCCAGAGCACGGCTTTGCCACGGCCCATCCCTGAAGCCCAGTGGAAGGGTGGACCAGGACTGGCCGCTCCTGGCACAGGTGGGCAAAGGCCAGCTCAGCTCCGAGCCTGGATGGCCACGAGCATCCCTTGGGGCTGCCCCGTCCCAGCAGCAGCCTCTGCAGAGACCCCACGGGGAAGGGGCTCGGCTCGCCATGGGGCACACGCCCCCCCCCCCCCCCCCCCGCCCCAGCCCTGATGTTTGCACACCCTGGCTCCCCCCAGTACGGTGCACCAGCACCCTGCTGCTCCCAGATGCCCCTGGGGACATCCCTCCAGCCACCGCCGCCCATGGCCTGCACCAAAGCACCCCGGACCCCCCTGGCTGCCAGGGCAGCGCGGGAGGAGCAAAGGAGGACGAATTCACACTCCTGCCCCAGATAGAGGAGATGAGAAACGTGTCATCAGACTTCAGCCTTCTTCCCTTCCCCCTTGGGAGGACGTTTCCCATAATTGCAGGACCGGTGAAGCCCATTTTTGCCTCTCGCTGTTCGCAGCTATTTATATTTAACATATTTAGGCTCCCGGGGTCAGACATGGAAATTATTCTGCACCCAGCTCAAACTTAAAGTTACGATATGCTGCGTAGGAACCAAATGCCGAATACGAAAAGGGAAAGCTTTCAAAACTGCACAGTTAGTTTGAGAAAAGAAAGCAAAACAAAACAAAAAAGTACAGCAGGGGGGAAAACTTTATCATCTTTCCCGCAGAACCAGGAGGGAAAGCAAAGGCGACGAGATTATCCATTGACAAAGTTCACAATTCCCCCCAGCCGTGAGCTGGCCCTTTAACCACTGCTAAATTGTTTCCTGACAGCCCTCGCTGCAATTTTATCCCCTGACATTTGATTTACATATGATCTTTAAGCACTACCACTGCTGTAATAGCTATTTGGTTAATATTCAAATCACTCTGTGATGTCACATACCTTGATAGGTCATTTCACTGCGCCTTGGCAAAATGCATGTAAAAATAAATGTATAACTAATGAAATAAACTGATTAAGGGGAGAAATCAATCGTTTCACTGCTGTAGCGAAGATCTAGCAGTTAATTTAGCATGGATCTGCAAGGGTGCACGTTAATAGAACAGGCTCTCACCTAATTGGTGCCACAGTAAATGAAATACAGTAATATTCCATGATGCATTGGAAGAGTTCACTTCATTTTCTCTGCTCTTTCCTGATAACTGTTTACAGCACAATGCATTTTATTTA
>VXBH01006910.1:279385-297101 GCA_013400035.1 Rynchops niger | reverse complement strand
TTCCGCCTAAATCCCCATTCTAAAATAGTAAAAAAAAAAAAAAAAAAGAAGAAATAGAGATGCTGGAGGTGTGTTTTACGATTTGCAGCAAGCCCAGACTCCCAAACGCACACCAGCCTGTCTCAGCTGTTACAAACAGGGGCCAGGTTAATGGAGGTAACCCAGCAACGCTGCTAAAATAAATGCTTTCCTTATGATACAGTGCTGGGAGAATCGGGAAAACGGAGAGATCTTTTAACCCAGTGCTCCAGAGACCAGCCTTCATGGAGAGCATGGCCGGCACTCATTTAGTCCTGGCACCACCCAGATCCCGGGATCCATCCCCTGGGAAATGGGCTCCTGCTCGCCCTCGGGGCCAGTGGGGCACGGGGACAGCATCAGGCAACCATCCCCACCAGGATCTCAGGGCTCACCCCACCAGGCCCTCTCCGGCCACCTTTATTTAAAATACTCCGACTCGTTAAGCAAGCAGCATCCTATAGATATTGCCAAATTAATACACGGGACACCATTGTGCTGGGAACCTGTTAATATTCCTGCGCAAAAGTGTTGTACGCGAGGCACACAAAGGCAGCCGCGCTCGCACACACCTCCCCTGTGTTTCATACATTAGCTTTCTATCTTTTCATCAGCAATTGCAGACAGATTTTCTCAGCGTGAGAACTGCCACGGAAATTGAAAGATTGTACAGCAAACATTATTTTTTTTTTTTTTTTCCTTGATGCCCTGTCTAATTGTGCTGCCTTTGATTTTATTAATCTGTTTTTATTAATATCCTGAAGNAAAAAAAAAAAAGAAAAGCTTTTACTTTCTGAAATGGCTGGTGCTGCTCGCATTTTGTCTTGTTAAATAGGGCGGCTATACGGTAGCTGGGACAGAGCACCCATCTTTCTGGAAGAAAAGGAATGAGCCCCTGAGCGCCCTCTCCGTGCTTGGGTGCGGGGCCAAGTGCCAGCCCTGCAGACCCCCTGCAGCGTCTCCGAAGCCATCTGCTGCCTGATAGCGGGAGGAGATGCTGGAGACAGGCACCGCAGACCCATCTCGCAGCAAATCTCCCCGCGTACCTCCCTGTCCGCCCAGACCGACCGTCTCTTAGCGCTGTGCTCATCAGCCCAGCATTCCCAGGGACCTGAAAAAGAGAAGCGGCACGAAGTTTGTGCTGAACCTAATCGGTTTTACCTACCAGCGACCACGCCAGCAGCCAACACTACCAGCCTGGGTTAGATCCGCTCCTCAAACGCCGGCCAGACCCAGAGAAGACCCCGCGCAGGTCCCGTGGATGGGGAAAGGCACAGCCGCCCCCCGCCCCCAGCAGATACCTGACCTCTGCCGGGGTCAGCCCGACATTGATATTGATGCTGCCGCTCTGTGATTTGCACATGCCAGAAAAGCTCGTCTTGAGCAGGGTGTTGTTCAACCATGTGCTGCATAATCCATAGCGGAGCCTTGCCAAGCAGCTTGCAGGACAGAAAAAAGGCAAAGCTGGGTGAAGGGGGGGGGGGCTGTAGCCCACTTCACACCACAGCACCCGGGCACGGAGGAGAGGACACCCCACCAGAGCTCTCAACCCAGCCCTGGTGTGTCTCCAGGCTGAGCCGGAGCCTCCAGCAGCAGCATGCCAGGCCTGGCTCCGTGCTCCGGCCATGCCGGGGGATGCACCGTGGTCCCAGCAGGACCACCAGCAAGGGGCACGCTGCTCGCCCCGGCATGGACGCCGCTGTGGTGCTGCCCCATGGTACTGGCCACAGCTTTTTTTTAAGCTTTATGGCTGTACTCTGTTACTTAAAATCACTTTCTATTTCGTTATCCAGTATAAAGTAGAGGAGCTCCTAGGTATCGGCTATTGGGTTTCCATATGAACAGTTACTGTGCGTGTCTTCTCAAGGGACCGTTACCCCCTCAAGCCTCTGCAGTAGAGGCCAATATTGATATCATCAGTACAGATGCATTAGAGCAAGGGGAGCTGCTTTATCTCAGAGCCAACCGTTCACCTTCAAATACTTAACAGATAAGGCATGGGTTTTACTTGTGTACAAATACGCAAAAAGAAACAAACTTTTACTTCCAAAAGTGTGTTTTCAGCTTCCGCCTCTGGTCTCGTAGGATAACAGAATAACACAGGGTGACAAAACCTGCTTCGTCCCAACAGGAAACTCTGGTTCAGTGGAATGAAGGTGACAGCAAGGTGCAGGGCAGCACAGCTCGCAGCCTCACAACCCGGACTTGAGACTGCCCAACAGCGATACCAGAGGCGTTCGCAGGGGTCGTTTCCGCCTGTAGCGTACACATCCTTAACTGCCACAAAATCAGCAATGCGTTGTGGGCACAAATAAGCAGCTATAGGGTGTCTGTTACTTCCCAGCTCTCACGCCATCACCCGTTTAATACTGCCGGGCATGCACTGGGGAGGGCAGGGGGGGACAGTCCGGTCCCTTCCCTGCGCCCAGGGAGGCATCGGGCTTGCCATGACGGGAGAAACACAAACAGGGCTTTCAGCTGCTGAGCTGGATCTTTATTTTAATGGCGAGATGTGTGTAGTAACAGCACATGTGGGGTTATTGATGTTCGCTTTGTACTTGCCTGTAAAATGCACTGACACAGTATATTGCATGGTCAATAGGTCTTTAGGGTTTTTCCAGCAGTATTAAATATCATTTAAAATGACATGCCCGTGTACCTTATTAGTTGCTCCCATGGCAGAGCACAAGGTAGGTGCATGGGAAGCGTCGGAGCCCGGCACGGGGCAAGCAGACAGCCCCGCAGAGGGCAGGGGACGGGGTCTGCCTCGCAGAAACCAGGAGAAAGACGGGACCTCTCTGGGAACTGCACGCTTACGGTGCCAACCATCCAGCACGGAAGGACACAAGGATGACCTTGGCTGCTGGAGCCAACATCAGCCACCCCTGCCCACACCACACCACGCTCACCGCCCTGCGCAGGGCAGGGACAGCTGCCCAGGTCCCCTCTCCATCAGACTCGGTGCCCTTGGGTGATGTCTCACCACCCCCAGGACGCTCATGAGTGAGATGCCACAGAGCACTGAGGTCACCAGCTCCCTTACACTTCCCAAACCTTCCTCCGTACCCCTCTTCCTGCTCTCCAGTCCCTCACATGGCCAAAACACACTGCTCCCGCCCCCAGAGTGGTTTCCCACCCCAGCAGGACCCACACAAAGCACAGCAGGGGCATGACTGCTGCAGGTCCAGGCAGCAGCGTCAGGCTTCGCGCTGTTGGAAGTTGGGACACTCGCCCGGGGAGGGCTGACGCTGCTGCCCAAGAGCTTGCTGCAACAGGCTATCAAGAACTGAAATGAGTCTCTTCCCCTTGTCACCCTTCCAGGACACTCCTTCAGCAGTTTCTTGCAAAGTTTGGGAGGCCGGGAGGAGTGTTTGATTATCTGATTTGAAATACAACCCTCCAAAGAACCCTCCCTATTGAAGAAACCATAAAAAGAAAATCTTTCCTAATGTCACTCTTTCCTCCCCGTTCCTTAGGAGCCTGTGAGCGCTGCCATTCATCACCCGCGTGACACTTTCATAATGTAGTCCTAGATAATGGCACACCTTCCAACTTTCCAGAATTGGCTGTCAGGGAAATCGAAGGAGACAAGTGTGAGATACGGGAACAGGGCTCCTTGGTGGATATGGGAGCTGCGGACAGGCAGCCCCCGGCCCAGCTCAGCCTGGCTGGTGAGCCCACGGCTTGTTTTACCCCAGGGCATGGGGCCAGTGACTTGCAGAGAGGGGACACAGCCATAGGGCAGCGTGGGGCATGGAGGGGGCTCCCAGCACCAGCAGCGTGGGGTGAGCCTGGGAGCGGAGGCAGGGTCAGTCCCACCATGCTTGGTCCAAGAGCATCACTCCCTCCTCTGCAGGCAGGTCACAGGCACCCCCCCATCCCACTCCCAACCCTGCTGTGCCTCCTCTTCCTCACGTCAGGGCCAGTCTGCATGCCAGCAAGGAGGGGAGGGGAGCAGAGGGAAGGTCCCCCCTCCTCGGCACAGCTCCTTGTCCAGAACACACACACACACCACGAAGCACCAGGACCACACGCTGCCTCCTGTTCAGATGCCACATCCTCAGGCCAGCCCACCCTCGCCTTCTTTACGCATCTTTAATTGCCTTGGTTGTTTGTCCAGGAATGCAGCCATCCTCCCATTTCTCCTCTCCTCTTTTCATCCTCACCCATCAGGTAGCTTCCAGAGGGTCCCCAAAATCCCTTTCCAGGGTCCTTCTCACTCCGCTTGTATAAAATCCTCTCGCACACACAGCCTCGACACGACTAAAACCGCCCCCCAAAATCTGTCTGCCCACTTCACCGCTCGGGTACATCGGGAATTGCTTCACATCCCACTGACTCCACACCTCCGCAAGGCCACAAGCCCATGTCTGCAGCCCTACCCTTCCCTCCCCCTCTGCAGCTCTTCCCACCACTGTCACGGCGGTTGAAGTCTCCCTGATCAACGCTCCAGGTTTTCCTGCCCTTTTTTTTTATTTATTTTTTTGATACAGCCTCTCCAGGTGCGCACACGCATTCTCTGACTTGTCAGCTCGTCTTGCCTCGGGGGGGTTTCTAACAGTTTATTCCACTTTTTTTTTTTTTTTTTTTTTTTTTTTTTTTTCCCCTTGGCCTTTTTGAAGTAGAACTGAGTGCGCGGTATCTGAATGATTGCAGCCAAATTGCGCAGGAAAATATGCGTCTCCAAGTAACGAGAGCCTCAAAACTTCTTTCACGCTGTTGCAAAGGGCCCTGCTTTCTGCCCGGGCACTGACCTATTTGCCCTCACGCTCCCTGCCTGGGCACAGCCGCTCGCCCCAGTCAGGGGGGGGGTTAATCCGTTGGAGGGGCCAAACCCCAGCAAAGCTCCCCGTTTGCAGACGCAGCATCGCTCCCCCAGGTGCAGGAGGTGCCAGCCTGCAGAACCAGAGCCCAGCAAGGCTGGTTTGCTGGGAAACTATTTATTACACGCTTATCCTTGCACACGCCATGCTGACGCTGCCCGCACGCGCCGTTCCCAGGGTCTCACACACCTCTGACGGGCCTGAAACCCAGCAAAACGAGTTGTCCTTTTAAGGGGCTGAAACTGCAACTTCCAGGTTTTGGCATTTTGTTGTTTTTTTTTTTTTTTTTTTTTCCCCCCTCCCCTGAAAACTCACAGGTGCACTTACAGCAAAGCCAACACTGTTAACACCTTGCCTTTAGTGGTATTCGCTGCTCAGAGACACCGACTCCAACAGCCAAGACTTTTAGACATTAACCCTTTGCCTTATCAAATTCTCAACTCTCCAAAAAGCCTTAAAAGCAGTTAAATCCTCCACGTGAGAATTAGCTCAAGAAGGCAATGGGGCACACCACTCACCGGGAAAGAATCTCACTCTCCTATTAAAAATCACTTCTTTTCACTTTAAACACCTTGGAGACCCCTGAGCAGAGCTGGAGCCAGCAGCCCTTGTGCATCACCTGCCAAAGAAACCTGGGTGCTCCTCTCCTGGGTTATAAGTACACCCCAGCCCTGGCGCCTTATTCCCCTCTGCTGCTGGTAATTAAGGGCACGGGCCAGGCTGAAGGAGTTGGCTTTCAGCTGGTGCTTGAAGTCAAAGAGGGGAGGAGGAGGAGGAGGAGGAGGAGAGGTGGCACAGCCCTTCTGAGACGGTGCTGCAGATGGGGACAATCTCTGTCTCCCCTGAGGACCAGCACAGCGAAATCTGTGCTGGAGGATGGACGTGCTGCTGCTAAAACAAGCACATCTCAATCCTGGGCCCCAAAAAACAGCAAGCACACGTAAACTTGTGCCTGTCATCCCTGGGGACACCCATCCCCGGGGACACTCAGGGACCTGGGACGTGCAGGGGGGGGGGCCGGGAAGCAGTGACATGGGTGCAAGGCTTGCACATTTCGGGGCTGTTTGCACTTCCCTGGGCACAGCCCACTCAAAAGAGAAGAGAAAGTGAGCGCTGCCAGCTGGGTGCCTTATCTTTGTCTTTAAATAAATATGATTTTGTCAGGTTTATGAAAAATAATATAGCGTGTTATTTTTCATAAGCCTGACTGATATCTCCATTTCCCATGCTTCAACTTAGGCCATAAACATGACCCTGCTTGAGTGATTTCACCTTCCCCATTGAGCAAAGAACCTCAGCAGCGCTCAGACCAAGGTCCTGACTGATTATCGACAAATTAAAAATATAAGCTATTGACCAGACACCGAGATAGAGTCCCTGAGCCGGTGTCCAGAATCTCAATGAGGTTATTGAAGTGGTACCGATCGATACTGCAGTTATAACACAGAGAGCAGGCGGATCGCTGCATACATAATGCAAGGGGGAGCGTGCTGGATGCTTAAGTAAATAGTTGTTCAAATTAACAAGGGTGCTCCGAGATGCATTCCTCTGCTTACCGCCTAATGACTTTCTCAAGTCAGAAAAACAATAAATCCAGGCAGCCATCGGCAGGCGCAGGGCAGCGTCTTCACCTCCCGAGCAAGGAGCCCGGCGCAGGAGGGATGGGATGGAGTCTGGGGGGGGCCACCCTGGCTGTCGCTGGGGGGCTGCCCATCCTCTCCAGCACAGCCCTGCCCTGCACCCAGGGCCACGTCTCGCCATCCATCCCTGACAAAGAGGGGAGGCAGAGGGTTTGGGGCACCATCAGATGGGCGCAGATGGTCCCACGTGCCACCAGCACTTGTTTGCTCTGCAGCGGGAGCGCTTGGTGCCCTGAGCTGGGCTGACGGTGCCACCGCTGGCACCACTTGGTAGCAGGGACAGTTTTTATGGGGACAGCTGGCAGCACTGCACGTCCAGGCCTGGACCCCTCCCCAAGGGTTTTTCACCCTGGGGAGGGTGCACGGTTTATCCTCCCCTATTTGCGGTGTTTTATGGTGAGGGCTGGGGAAACCCCGCTCCCCGCGGGCGCTGGCATCGTGCCGATGAGGGTTCTCCGGCAGATGTGAAAGTGAGAGCGAGGTGTGAGCCGTCTGACTGGGGAAACTTCATGTCTCTGGCAACAAGGAGAGCCCGGACAAGGCTCAAGGACTAACGTGACTCCCCTGGTCCCCGTCCCTACAGCAGCAAATCCTCCTGGGTGGTGCCAGAGGCAGAAATCTCCCGTGGGCAGCGGCGGGGAGCACAGCATGGCTTCCCTGCGGCATCCCCCTCTCCCTTCGCTCCCTGCTCTCACCCCCCCGGTGCAGACAGCCTTTGTTTGGTGGTTAAGTGATTTCTTGGCTCTCCTGCTAATGCTTGGTGACATTTATATTGCTTTAATCAATATTAATTGTCTTTCGTCCCGAGTCAACAAAAACCATTTTTTTATTCCCTACCCATCGGTTTGATGTCAAAGGGATTTGTGCCTCTTTCTGCCCCCAACGGTGGACCTTCCACTGGCCTCATCCTCTCCGGCTCTGCCTCTTCCATCTCCAAAGTTTTCTTTCCTTCCAGGCAGGATGCTGGGAGCTGGGAGCTGCCGGCACAGCCCCGAGTGCCCGCCTGAGCCCGGCTGCTGCTGCGCTTCAAGAGTTAAACCTTTTGCTGGGAAGCGGCATCATTTACCGGCAAAACCCAGCACACAGTGCGAGCACCAAGGCCCCAGAGCCCCGTCCTCTGGGGAAGGCGCCGATCAGATAGCTGCCTGCATGTTTGAAAACATTTATGTCACGGCGCAGGCTGCCGGCAGGCTCGCTGGCTTTCCTGGCACTGCCTGATCGACAGGGTCAGATCCCAGCAGCTGTTTGGAAGGAAGAGGCGCGCTCGGCAGCTGTGTGGAGCGATAGAAACCGCCCGTGATGGTGCCATCCGCGTCGCTGCGCGGCACCGTCCTGGCCCTGCTTTTGGGCGGAATGCTCTGCTGGCTCAGCATCCCCCCGGCCCCCAGCGCCTGGCGCGGGGGAAGCAGTGCCGGCTGCCGAAGCTGGGTACCGGCAGCAGGACAGGAGGCATCAGCAGTGCGGCATGGCTCTGAACAGACCCTCCGAGGGGGTTTCTGGCTGATTTGGGTTGAATTTGGCACCGGGCAGCGCCTCTCTCACCGCCTCTTGCTGGGTGCACCCCCCGGGGGTGCATCACTTGCAGGAGCTATCAAGCCCCTCCTTTGCACCTGGATGCAGCCTCCACTCCCTCCCCAGGCAGCAAACACATGCGATGGGTGGCCTTTGTTTTATCAAAGCTCCAGGTCCCGGAGCCATGTGAATCTCAGCCTACGCTTTTCCTGGGGAGAGGGTTTCCAGCCTTTTACTGCACAGAAATGTGGGGAAACGTTCAAAGAAGGAAAAAACCTCTATAAAAACAAAAGCGAAAACTGCTTTTAATTTTTAACCTCGTAGCCTTTGAGGCAGTGTTGTGATTGCGGAGCATGACTCCCAGCAATTTAACACTTGGAGCTGGCGCTGGCCTAACGCGGAAGACTGCAGAGGACAATCAGGAGCGCACAGCCACCGGCGTGTCGTGTTTTCCACAAGGCTCCCCTTTGAGCCTGGGATCTGGTTCCTCCCGTGTCTCCCTGCGGCTCGCTCCGCTGACGGCTTTCTCCGCGTGCCCGTGGCTAACGATGTGGAGTTATGCAGCAGGCAGCAGCTAATCGTGGCGGTGCTGCTCGGGGGCGCGAGGTACGGCTCGAGCAGCCTCCTCTGCTTTACGAAACGCCGCGCTGCAGTGCCAGCAACCGAGGAAAGGTTTAAGCAGGGAGCAGCTACTAACAGATTCATTAAACTTGCTCCAGAGCAACTATAAAAAATCAATTTAGTTCACCAGGTGGCTTGAACCAGTGCCAGTGGCAGGGAGCACCTCCCAGCTGAGAGCTCTCCGGCTCTGAAGTGCCGCTGTGATGTTACCGGGATTCGAGTACGACGGCAGGCGATGATCTAAAGCCAGGCTCGGCACAGGGCAGCGATGCTCCCTGCTAAGGGAGACGCTGTCGGCCATCACTGGGTCACGGGCAGCATCCGCATCCCGGGGAATCCCTTGCTTTAAAACCAGCCAAACATTCCCAGAGCTGCGGCGGAGCGGGAGCGGGGTTTGTACTGGCTGGGCTGGTGCTGGTGCCCGCCGCAGTTCCCGTGTACATGGAGCAGGTTCCCAGCCCCGCACACCAGGAACCAGCTCCCCTTGCAGGGAACCGAGGCAGCAAAAACACTCTCCGCGACCTTTTTTTACTGGTGGTGGCCAGTGCTTCGCGGGAAGATCAGCCCAACCTTTCGCGCTCTCACTTTATAATGAACATTTTCTCTTTTGTCAGGTATTCTCAGAGCCCCGAGGAAATGCAGGGAGTTATCATCAGCCTGGAAATTTAACTCCTGGCAGAGCCATCCCTGCCCTCCCATATAAATGGTCCTGTACCACTATGTCTCCGTCAAGCCCTGCAGACAATGCCCGGGTCCTGCTGGGCCAACCCGCCAGTTCGGTGTGAGCAATTACAACATCGGCTGCTGTTCTTTTTGGGCGAGCGGAGCCCGCGCAGGCTTTGCCGTGACATTCCTGTGCGCGGGAACAAACAGCAGAAGCGCTGAGCCCTCCACGCCGGTGTTAATGAAAAGGTCTGGCTTTGCGGCATGAAATATTCATCGTGGCCGTGTCCCTGCTCCCCCACCGCTCTGACTGCGCCTCTGCTGCTGGTCCCAGTGCCACGGCCAGCAGCCAGCGCAGAGCGCTCGGAGCCCGCGCCTGCGTTTCTAGCAAATACAAGTGTAAAGAAATGCACGTGTGTATTCCTTCCTCTGCCTGCAAGGTTCATTAGAAGAGCTGCCACGGCAGATTTTGTTCCTGGTGGGCTGGCCTGGCTGGCAGCTGCCTGAAGGAACCGTGGAAAATCCTCATTAAAAGTCACTTGAGAGACCGGCCGAAGGAAGGGGCGGCGACGCCGAGCGGAGGGCACTGGAGAGCGGTGACTTGCACGTGCCTGGCGCTGCTGGCACTTGTCATCGGCGAAAAGGAAAGGAGGGTGTTTAAATTGGAGAGGCCGGCAGAAGCACGCCCGGCTGGGGGAGGTTATTTCGGCTTTGCAGCATCCAGCAAACGCTCTGCAGCGGCGGCTGGTCCCTGCTTTGCCTTCAGGAGGCCTCAGTGGGGGATGCCAGACCCTGCCATTGACATCGGCATTTCTCCAGGCCTTCCACTGCACGAGCAGAGCCCTGTGGATCCCTTTTCCCCACAGGAGTTAGGCACCGTGTCCCCACGGAGGGGGAGGAAATCAGGGCAGGGATGTCCAGCACCCAGGGATGGGGCAGGCGTGGATCGGGTATTGCCAGGGAAGAGCAACGTGGAGCATAAACCATCACAGCTCCCATTAAAACTGCTTCATCACACGGCAGGGGAAAAAACACCTAGAAAGGCAAGAGGCTGCAGGAGGGAAGGCGAATCCTTCCAGGCATTTCACCGTGGGACGGTGACGAGGTAAAGGTGCTTCTTCACATTGTAAAACCTGTGCGAGCCCCTGGGCCAGCACACCTGGGCACAGCCCGCTGATCCGCACCCACCCGCGTTATAGCTCCCAGGCAAAAATAACCCCAGATGAAGAAAGGAGACTTTTCCGACTTTTCCGGAATGCATTAAGCTGAGCGGGTGAGAAAAAGGAGGGGGCGAGGTGCTCCTGTGAAATTCAAACGTTTCCTTTCATGCACTTTCTAAATGTAGCTGCTCCTTCCCCATCTGAGATGATGCTTCTGCCTCTTACGTGGCAGCGCCAGGGGGGCTCTGAAGGGAGGGAGATGAGACCAGCCCTCAGCCCTTGTCCCTGTCCTTGTCCTGTCCCCCCTGTCCTGCTGCTCCACGTGGGTTCTTTAGCACGGGCAGCACTTCTGCCTCCCCAGACGGGACTGATGCAGCCATGCATGGCTGGAGGGGGACACAGGAGCCTGGTCACACTCACCTGCACCCAGGGAACAAGGACAGCGTTAGTCCGACCCCACACCCAACGGTGGATGGCACCACAGACGGTGGCATGGGGCAAGCGGCCAGTGTTTGCCCAGGGTGGGACCCGCACCGGGTTCCATCACAGAGATGCTGGGGGGACGGTACTCACCAGCCTGCATGGCTGCCTGGTATCTAAACAGGCTCAGCGTGACCATGACACCCAAAGTGTCCCCTCCAACTGTCCCTGCTGTCCCTGTTAGTTCCCAGCCATCGGTGGGTCCCTGGCAGTGAGTGTGTGGGTCCCCGGAGGTGGGGCTGATGGCTCTGCCTGCAAGCAGTGGTTTCACCAGTGCCCACGTGCACTGGGATAGCAATTTTTCCATCGCTCAGGTCACCTAAGTCATCTCACTTATCCAGCTGAAGGAAAGCAGCTGCACGAGACATGCAACGAGGACACCGACAGAGACGGTCCCTTGCTCTGGCTGGGTACAGCCGTGGGAGCTGTGGCACTTGCCATCTCAACGTGGGGACCCACGGGAGCCGTGTCACACTCTGTGCCCACCTGGGAATCCACAGGAACCGTGGCATTCTCTGTCCCCAGCTGGGAGCCCACGGGAGCTGTGGCACTCACCATCCTCACCTGGGGACCCACAGGAACCGTGGCACTCGCCATCCCAACCTGGGGACCCACGGGAACCGTGGCACTCGCGGTCCCTGCCCGGTTCCAGGTAGCTGTGACGGAACATCACTGCATAAATCCTGCTGACAGCACCTCCTCTGGGGCAGGGGCAGCCGAGCCTCTCCCGCGGAGGACAGCGATGGGAAAGAACCAGAACGAAAATTCAGCAGCATTTGTATTCCCCACTGCTCTGTTCTATTCAACTTTACTTTTAAATGCGTTCCTTAAGTTTTTTTTTTTCTCCTCCTGAAAATTTTCCTACAGTGAAAAATAATGCAAGGCACGGGCTGGAATGAGCAAGCGACTTCCATCTCAATGACATGCTTAACGTGCCTGTGAATGGAAAGTCTCTAGCTCATTCCGGTCCCGTCCGTTGCGTTTGGCTGTTCTGAATTTAGCAGGGCGATCATTAAACCTGAGCGATCTAGAGAAGGGGGTCCCACGGGTGGGTGAAAGCCAGCCCTGCAGACCCGGAGGGGTGGGTGGAAACAGACCCGGCATAGGACCCCCCCTCACTGTTTCCACCCTCAGCAGCCCCCGTGACTGTCCACAGGTCGGGGACAACAGTGGGGGGATGCTCTTTGGTTGATGCTGGGGTTGGCGGCTCTTTGGTCTCAGGATTTCACCCCTCTCTCTGTGCCAAAGCAGGGGGATGGAGGCTGAGCCAAGGTGGGCACCTGCACTTACGCCAGCGCGGTGACTTGTCCTTCTTCCACCCCCAGCCTTGGCCCTCTCTCTCCTGCCCCTTCTCTGCCCTCCAGGGAGGAAGGAGGGAGGGTTTGGCGTGTGGGGCGTTTGACCCCAGACTTCCTCTGGCTCTGAGCGGGGCAGGAAAGCTGTGGTGCAGAAGATAGCGGAGGGTTTCCCTCCAGGCGCTGTTATTTGCTTAGTGATATGGTTTAGTGACGGGGTTTGTCAGCGTTAGGTTGATGGTTGGACTCGGGGATCCAAAAGGTCCCTTCCAACCTGGGCAGTTCGATGATTTTATGATTCTATTTGTATGAGTCTGGGGTTTTTTTCTTCCTTTTGGGACTCTTGGCCAGGCAAGTCTGCAAACCCACTGCCACAGGCAAAACAGGGGAAGCAGCAATGCCTTGGTACGGCACGTTACAAGCAGATTAGAGTTGCTGAACTGGGCGCCTCTGAAGTATTTGGACCAAGTCACGAGTCACCTCTTGTACCAGAGCAAGCGGTGTAATGGATCTGCTGAAACGTCCCGTGGATCCCAGCGTGCACCCTGAATGCATTTTGCCTGGACCTCAGCAAGGCCTGGGAGACAGGATGGTCCTGTGCAGGACATCCCACCCTTCCCTCTGTCCCTGCTGTCCCCTGGCAGCCGTGGGGAGCAGCCCCGAGCCAGCTCCTCTGGAGGTGCCCTGGGGAAAACCCAGCAAACCCGAGCGCATCCCTGCAGCCGGGCTCCGTATGGCGGCCCTGGGAATCCGTGCTGCCCTGCATGACGCACAGGGGAGAAAAGTTTGCGTCTCCCCACCCTTACTGTTCAGCTAGTTAAATCAACACTATTCTGAGCCTCAGCAGAGTTATTTAATAAATAACTTTGGGACACAATTGTCACTGTGGGTTACTCTTGAGCAGACGACTTGCAGGTCCAGGCTGACATTAGCGGGGCGACTCTGCTGCTAATTAGTTTAGTTCTCAGCCGTTCTGCCTTTTTTTTCTGTTTACATAATTAATTCTGTGAATTTTGTATTCTCACTTAAACTCACTCTTTTTTTTATAGAGCAATCACTACTAAAAGATGAATTTTTTATAAGTTTGCCTTTGTTACTTTAAATTTTTTATAAACTTCTTACCCTTAAGGAATATTTCTTATAGCTGGCAATAAAGTATGTTAATTTCATTTGAAAAGGGAAATGTAAGTTTGTATTTTATTAAACACACACACTACCCATAGATCTGCCTGCGCAGGCGGTGTTTGGGGTGTCGAGGGCTGCGCCAGGAGCACGGAGGGCAGGGCTGGGGGGGCTGTGGTGACCCACCGAATCCAAACTGGCTTTTAGGGAGCACTGATGGTGCATCCCATGTCCATCCCCAGCCGGACATCCCGCTCCCACCACCCGTTTTGCTGGCTTTCCGAGTCTCCCAGCCCCATCGTGGGCTCTGCCCAGACCCGGGGGGTTCATCACGGGCTCCCCAGCACCCAGTGCCCCGTTGCACGCGTAGGAGGCTGCGGGTGAGCTCTCACTGGGGGCAGAACGATGTTAATGACCCCCTGTCTCCATCACCGTGGAGCCACGCCGAAGGGCCCTGATGAAAATCTCATTTTTTAGTGTGGTGGACAGTAATTCGGATTTGTTTCAGCTTGGCGGTTCGGCTGCCGGAGGGTCCACCATGGATGTCCAGAGTCTTCCTGCCGGGCTGAGGGCAGGGTGCGCAGGGATGCCCGCAGCGAGCCGTGATGGCGAGGGCTCCCCGTCACCCAGCCCGCGGGTCACCCACTGCTGTCACACAGCGGGAAGGCACCTCCATCCCACTGGATCAACGTCCGGCTGCAAAGGTGGGGCTGGCGGTGGGACCACCAGCTCCCGAGCTGCGGGGCCATTGGGAATAGCCATCCTTCCCCTTTGCCACAAAAATCTGTCTCTCTGGAAATGATGCCCCTTTTTCACTTTGAAAATATCGCAGGTTCTTATTCCTTCATTTGCATAGCACTTGAGATAGTCGGCTCAACACATGGAATATCTGCAGAATCGCTGAAATACACATAATACGTATCTCATGTTATCCAAGGAGGCTGCAGCTCCAGCAGCAGAGGATATTACTGCATCATAAAGCACAAGCTACTGAAGGAGATAAAGAATGTTTTCCCCTTTGGATAAGTAACCAGCAAGGCTCTGACATGTCCTCAGGTGAAGGCTGCTTGTCTGAAACCATCAAATGCAAGAACAAGCGGAGGGCAATCAGCAGTGACAAAGCCACAGCCCTTCTCCCTCGTAAAGCACCAGAGTAAAGGGATGTAAACACGCATCTGGGCGCAGATTCCTCGGCTGGTCATCGCATTATACATGGTGCACGGCCTCGGCGCTGCCTCCCCACGCCGCAGTGCCCGCATCGGCTGCTTGGCCGGGGTGTGACAGCTCAGGCCAGTTTGGGGACTGGGGCGGGCGGTGAACCCCAGCGCAGCGCAGGCTGACAGAGGGTCAGGGTCTCAATGCTCTGCCCACCATTTTTCTGCGCTTTCTAGAAAAATTATAACAACGTTTGAGCATCTGGTTGACCTGAAGCCATGGAGAGCAATGCGTTAATGACGACCAAAGCACGTCTGGCTTTGAGGAACTCCAGTTCCTGGAGCAAAACACTGCGGGGTGCGAACGGTGCCAGCCGCATTAAACCCACAGCCCTTCCTTGCTCCTTTACACCGCACACGAAACGGCTTTCCATTTTCTTTGCATCCTACTTTGCACGTTTTCATTTCCTCGGTTTGGTTTCATAAAGGGATTGTGCGTTATTAATATTTGCGGAGCTGCAGGAAAATGCATCCCCCTTCTTTCATCCCCACTCTGTTTTCACTCCGAGCGGGGGCTGGCTCCCTGCCCTGCCGTAGGACCACCACAGTACTCTCCAAGTCAGCTCATAAGGGTTATTCACCTATGTTGAGCTGGCTACATTGCACACGGCGTGATTCTTAGTCCAGACATAGAAAGAACTCTTTGTTCTTCTCCGAACTGCTCCACACCAGCAAAGTCCTTGCCAGGAGCGTGACTTACGGGGCACCGGCTCCCAGCCCACCTGACTCCCGTCTCCCGCCTGCTCCATTGTCCTGGGTTGAGTGAGAGAGGACTAATTCCCTTCTAATGCTTGGGAGAACTCCGCTTTTGGAAGACTCTAGTGTCTGAATTCGTGAAAATACTCACCTTACAGCCAGCTAGGCTATGTGGGATTCAAGGTCTCAATGTTTTCAAGGTCATGAGGTGTGAAGATGAGGAGGAGCAAGACCAGGGCACTGGACCCAAGCTGCCAACAGGGTTATTTCATACCATGAACGACACATTCAATATAAATTAGAATGTTTTCTCCGTAGACTCACTCTCCCTTGATGGCGTTGGTCCCGAGAACTTCTCACCCCCGTGCCGGACCCCCAAGCCTTTCCCAAAGCCGCAGCGCTCGCAGTGTCCCGCGTTGGCTGTCCCTGTGGGGAGCGCACGGCTTCTGCTGATGGAATGGGCTGAGTATAGTCCTTGTATATCTCATATTAGTATTGGGATCAATATTGGTTCTTTACTATTATTGTTAATTATTTAGTCTTATCCTAGTCAATCTATTTACTTTTCAACCCTCGTGTTTCCTTGTTTTCCTCGTTTCCCCTTCCCAGGTGGTGAGGGGTCATCGGATGATAGAATAATTGTCTAAGCAATAATAAATTGTTATGAGTTTTCTCAAACCGTAACACCCATGTCCTGCTCAGGCCACCCCAGGGACCGCGGTACCCCTGGCATCCCACGGGATGCAGCCCCGGCCAGCCTGCAGCTCCCACACAGCTCACGTCCAGCGGAGCCAGGGCTTCTGTCCTCCCCTGCTTCACCTGCAAAGACTTCTGCAACCAAACCTCCGCAGCCCGCACGCTCCAAAAAATGGTTTGGGAGAGAAAATGCCAGTGTCAGCCTCAGTTGAGGATGATCTATGACAACTCGGGCTCATTTGGGCTACTCGGCAACAAATCGATGGACTGCTGGTTCTCCAGCCTAATAAATAATAACAATGATAAAAATAAAATACAACTAATAGTAACATGGTGCATCCATAGGACACATTCCTCACACTGAATAGAGGCTTTGCTATGGAGCTTAATTAGAAGTGACACCAAATAAACTGTTCTTTCACATTTGACTCGAAACCGTCAGCTGCTTTCTCTTAAGGACAGAGGCCACCTCGGCTGCTAATTACCCGGTTGCAGCGCAGCGGTGGCACGGCTGGTGCTGGCATTGCCTGGGTGCCACGGGAACACCGTTGCCCTCCAAGGTGCCACCTTGAACCCAGCTAGATATAGGTGAATTCGGAGAATGATCCCAGAACCGTGCGCACACACGCACCAGCCAATGCAGCCTTATAGCTGTAATTCACCCTAATTATTTCCTTCGTTAGAGTATGCATTAATGACCCCGGTATTAATGCAGAGTGCTATCATTTGTTCCCATATGTACCAGATTGCTCATTAATACCTTGTAAATTGTAACAAGATGCTTCCTGGCTGTTAAATATCACTGTGTATTTATAGGGGTTACTCTGTCTGAGCAAGAAGACCCAGAATGTGTCTGCAGCCCCGACGCGTTTCTGGGAGGACGGGGTTACAGAGGCTGGAAAACGTTCCGTCGCACACCACCGAGTCACAGATACTCCTGTCAGTGTGCTCTGAAAGCCCAGACCTACCGCCTCCTGGTTTCCTTTTCCCCTGGAACCAGATGGGTGCAGTTTGGCTTCCTCCACTAAAATATTGTCAAAGCCAATGCTTTTCCCAGATAAAATGCCTCTGAATCCCACTTTCTCCTGCTGCAGACCTGGCCCTCGCCGCAAGACCCGGAACCCTCTTTAGCTGTGCTCAGCGCTGTGATTTTTGTTGCTGGTGGGGTGCCCAGATGATGCTCGGGGGTCTCAGCTGTGTGTCGGTGCAGTGGTGGGGTTTTCTTTGCGCTCTCCCTTGGCTTTGGGTTGACCCCGGGCACTCACGCTCCACAATGCACGTAGGGGGTTTTTACAGAGCAGTGGCTCAGAGGAGGGTCCTGGCCACTCCTGGTGGGACAGGGGCTTCGTTGCAGGGCACAGGCACCTCCCTTGAAAGAAGGTTGCTGCCCCAAAAAATGTATGCCTTACACCAGCAGAAACTGGGCAAGAGGAAGGACATCTATGCCCAAGCCACAGACAAAGGTCTGCATTACCAGTCCAAAATTGTAGCAGAGTCACAGAATCACAGAATGTTAGGAGTTGGAAGGGATCTCTGGAGATCATCTAGTGGGAGGTGTCCCTGCCCATAGCAGGGGGGTTGGAACTAGATGATCTTTAAGGTCCCTTCCAACCCTGACAATTCTGTGATTCTATGATCTCCTCCAACCCCGCTGCCAAAGCAGAGTCACCCGGAGCAGGTGGCACAGGAACGCGTCCAGGAGGGTTTGTAATGTCTCCAGAGACGGAGACTCCCCCACCTCTCTGGGCAGCCTGTGCCAGGGCTCTGCCACCCTCA
>VXBH01006910.1:257494-279041 GCA_013400035.1 Rynchops niger | reverse complement strand
TGGAGCGTGTCCAGAGGAGGGCTACAAAGCTGGTGAGGGGTCTGGAGGACAAACCTTATGAGGAACAGCTGAGGGAGCTGGGGTTGTTCAGCCTGGAGAAGAGGAGGCTGAGGGGAGACCTTCTCACCCTCTACAACTACCTGAAAGGAGGGTGTAGAGAGGTGGGGGCTGACCTCTTCTCCTTGGGGACAGGCAATAGGACGAGAGGAAATGGGTTCAAGTTATGTCAGGGGAGGTTTAGATTGGATGTTAGGAAACATTTTTTCACTGAAAGGGTTATTAACCATTGGAAGAGGCTGCCCAGGGAGGTGGTGGATTCACCATCCTGGAGGTGTTTAAAAAAAGGGTAGATGGGGTACTTAGGGACATGGTTTAGAAGTGGCTTTTGTCAGGATAGGTTAATGGTTGGACTTGATGACCTTAAAGGACCCTTCCAACCTCAGCAATTCTATGATTCTATGACCCTAGATGATCTTCAGCTGTTTGTCCCCTGAGCCATCCTTTACTTCCTCGTGGCTGCCAGCAGCCCTGCAGAAACACTTCTGAAGAGCCACCCGTACCTCCACAGCCCAGCCCTGCCGCAGGTCTGCGGGCTGGCCCGGAGCTCCACTGTTGGTAAAGGGGAGATGCTGCAGCCCCAGCCCAGGCTCTCCGGCCACTGCCACCACCCAAATCCCGGGGAGCAGCTTCAGAGCCGGCCGCTTCATCACCGCGACGACTGGAAATCGAGAACCAGCTCGTTTGAATCTCTCCCGCTTTGATGACTTCAGATCTGTATTAGCACAAGATGTTTTTAATCTCTTATCTGTGGCATTTTGTTTTCCCTTTAATCACCCAAGGTGGGCTTAACTAGGAGGATATTATACGCTTCCCTCCCACTGCTCCTTTGTAGCTCAATACTGGCACATACTACTGTTCAATTATTTGTTATACAGTGTCTAATATTTTCTATAGTAAACAGGGTTTTATTATAAGTTAATGTATTGATGAAAGAGCATGAGCTAGTCGATTGAATATGTAATAAATACAGAAATATACTTGAACTATTGATTACTCCAGTCGCTTGCGTGAAGTATTGATATGCAGTGTGCAGGTTTGCCCTCAGACTGTTGAGTCATGATGCACCAGTCACCATTTTTAATAATAAAGGGTGACTATTTTTGAACACTTCGCAAGAAAAAATTCATTTGCTAAATGGGTTTGTGCGTATTGCCGGGACTACTCATGTGGAAACTGTGGGAGAGGAAGACGGGGAAAGGTGCCAGCTATATGCGTGCCTGAGGAAATACACGCTCAACTGGGAAAATGCAGACTATCCTCTGTATCAGAGTTGCATCAAAGCTGTTAATGAAAGCCTGTCAGATGCAAAAAGGGCAAAATCGCTGTCTCCAAAGTTTGGTTCCACTAATACTAGGGTTGTCCAAACAGCCTGGTTCCCCTCCGCACTTGGATCCCGGTGGCTTCCACCTGGAGCCCAGGTTGGCCGTGAGCGGGAATTTCACTTGCGATTTTTGGAGCGATGCTGAAATTCAGGGAGGGGAAAACACGTTTTTTTTCAGACCAAAAGTAGGCGTTTCTAAATGCACTTTGAAAAAACCCACAGCGTCTAATTCTGGAAACTTTGCCTGCGAAGCCGAGACCCACGATCAGTGGGGCTGGGTAACCCACCGGGGGGGCGCTGGGTGCTGAGGACCCTCTGCCCAGGCTGGCAACGAAACCAGATGTGCACGAGCACTGGGGGCTGCAGGGAGACACGGTCCCTTCTTTGCACCCACTCTTCTGCTCCTGGAAAGGGCTCCCCTCCCGTCCCTCCTTCCAGCTCCTGCTGGGGGCTGCACAGACCGACAGACATCCCATTCCCTCCTTGCGGCTTGTGCAAGTGCCAGTGCCCTGGACAGGGTTATGGTCTGAGGAACCCACAACAATTTATTGTCGTTTAGACAATTATTCTGTCACCCGATGACCCCTCCCCACCCAGGAAGGGGAATCAGGGAAAAACAAGGAAACTTGAGGATTGAAATATAAACAGATTGAATAGAATAAGATTAGATAATTAACATTAATAACACTAAAGAGCCAATAGTGACATCCGATACCAATATAGAATACATAAGGACTGTGCTCAGCCCATTCCACCAGCAGAAGCCGTGCACTCCCCGCAGGGACAGCCAATGCGGGACACTGTGAACGCTGCGGCTTCGGGAGGAAGGGAAGGGCTCAGGGCTCCGGCACGGGGGCAAGGAGTTCTCAGGATGGCAGCCATCAAGGAAGAGAGAAAACTCCTCAGCAAACGTTCTAATTTATACTGAATGTGCCATTCATGGTATGAAATAACCCTGTTGGCAGCTTGGGTCAAGTGCCTGGGTCTCGCTCCTCCTCATCCTCACACCTGGTGACCTCGAAAACATTGAGACCTTGAAGCCCACAGACCAGAGCTGGAGATAAGGTACATATTGTCACAAATTCAGACACTAGAGCCTTCTAAAAATGCAATTTTCCCAACCATTGGAAGAGATTTTACTGAAAAGTAAAATTTCTGAAAGAGAACAAATGTCACTCAACCCAGGACGGACAGTCACTCCCGCGGCTGGGGATCCGGAGGGCGGTGGGGACACCGTGTTGGGCTGCTGCTACGGCGAGGGACCCGTGGCCCTGCTCCAGGTGATGTCGCAGACGCCGGGTGCACGTCTCGCTATTTCTGCTCAGTGTCTGCAGCTGGGATCTCCCACTTCTCACGGGAGGTTTCCTTGCGAGTGTTTCACAGCTTGTCCTGGCTGTGGGATACCTGGGAACGCCTGCGGTGACGCCTGGGCTGTGCATGTGGCAGAGGCGTTTGTTGGGAACTCAGCATCACTCACGCTGCAGCTGGGAGCAGACATGTACACAAGGCTTCAAATCAAGCTCATTCCTCACTGACCCATCTCCGGCCAGCACAGAGCTGGGGAAAAGGCACGTTTTTTGAAAAACCTTGTGTAAATCCCTCTACTCCTACCAGCAAAATGCGCTTTTCCTCTTGTACCTGCCAAAAGGAAGGTTAAAGAGTCTGAGGAGCCTCGGTGGTAGAGGCGGGGGTTTGCTGTGATGCCCTACCCAGCAGCAAGCGGTGGTGACAGCTGATTTCCGAGTTGCAATGTCTTCCTCTGAAATTTCCCGTACGGATAAGGGTAAGTCAGGTTGAGAATCCCCAGCAGACTACCCCGCTTCGCAGGCTGTGGTGCAGTAGCTGGGCTGCAGTCGCTGTCTGTGTACGCCTCCTTAGTTTGCAGCGAATGTAAATTTCTATTTAAATCACTTTCTTGACATTTCAGATCGGTAACAGTACTTTGCAATTACCATGGGATAAGAGTGCACACATGACAGTTAGCTTAGGTGACCTGTAGCAGCCTGTTAAGTGCATTTACTTATTTGCAGAAAAGGAAGAGGGAGAGTAATGAACTGAAAAGCTGCGACGAAGAAAACTCAATTGTCTTGTCGTGCCTTCGATATTAAACTCAGGCTCAGCTGTGCTCGGGCACGGCATCCCAGCCAACCTCCGCCTCCCGAGAGCGCTCTGCTCATCACATCCCTCCCGATCCCTTCATTTCAGCCCGCGCCACAGCCAAGTCCCCGAGTCATGGAGACAAAAGGTCCCGTGTAGGGTGGGAAGCAATGAACAACCCTTTCTTCCCCGCCACCCCCCGCACGCTATCTCGCAATCAAGGCAGATTTCCTGGCAGCGGCGCTGTCGGTGACCCCCTGGCAGGGCAGGGGCTGCTGCCGCCCTGCGTCAGCGTCCCCAGGGCAGCGGCGGCTGCGGGGCTCCGTTCCTAGGGTTACATCCCCAGGTAAGGTAGCTTTCTGTGGAAAGAGGACCCCGGCCCTTGAAATCCTATATCTCCCCCCACATTCGGTGCACAGCTGCCCTTGTGTCTTTATTAACAGCCCCTCTCTATTCTACAATTCTAATGTTTCTCTTGCCTCCCCATTTTAACCCTGAAACACTCCCCTCTTAGAGACCCTGTTCAATTAATGTCTAATCTCCATGACTCTCAGCCAGGAGGCGGATCAGTTACTGCCACCAATAATGACTCCATTTACAGAGCTCTTTCAGCAGACGCAATGTGATCCTAAGCCCATGGCTTTCCCAGTCCATTCACAAACTTCTTTAGACGTCCCCCCTCATTAAAGAGTCACTCCCGTCTTCTGCTGCCCCACCTTTGCCGAGCACTACAGAAGAGACGCTTACACCGTATGGAATTTCTCCTACACAATGGCCGGTGACCAGGTGGTTTTAGGGAGCACATCCCTTTTCTGACAGTTGCAAGGTTTTGTTAAGAAGATGGAAGCAACCCGGAGAAATATGGCAAAACCGAAAAATTCAGGGCATCCGCTGGCTCGACTGGAGCTCGTACGCCAAGCCCCTAACACGCTATAAGGCAAAGCTAAGGAAAGCGATGCCAGTTCAAATCCGCTTGCTAAAGAAATGGGAGGAAATGAGAGATTTCCAGATATAGTCACGGTAGGGGCGGGCATCCCGCTACGGCGGGAACCTGGGCTTTAAAAAGTATAATAAAAGACAAGCCAAGGAGAGAGAGCGCAGACGGGATTTTGCCATCCCTGCTCTCAGGAAAGTGGGGTTTGGGTGGAGGGAAGGGCACCCCAAGAGATGCAGCTGATCTGGCAGAGGGAAACGGATGGCGCAGACCCCCACCAGCTTCTTGCTCCGTTTCCCTCCTGGCTGGAAACCACCCAGGAACGGTCACAGAGCGGCGGGCGCGGAGGAAAGGATGGTGAAACCCCTGTGCAGCAGATCTGCCAGCTGAACGCGCGCAACCAAACGAGTTACACAGCAAATATATTTTTTCCAGATTTTAGACAAATCTGCGTCACAGCAGCCGAAACTCATGGGAGAGGCGTTGCCCAAATTGTTGATTTATTGGTGATAAACAGCCTGAGTGCAGGTGGGACCGCAGGGTTAGGATCCTGCCGTGCCAGCCTGAAGAGACTTGACGGGCACAACCCTCGCTCTTGTGTCTTCACTGCTTCTAGTTTTAATTTAGCTTAAATGTTAATTGTCCAAGTTAATGAATTTGCATATTTCTGCGGCTCTGGCCATCTATATTCGGCAGCTTGTCTGCATGACTGAAAACTCTTCTGACCTTTACTATCAAACGGATTTTGGATCCTGGGAAATCAGAGAACAAATTATGTTCATCCAAAACATTTTCACCCCAGAGGAGCAATGAAAGACCCTCCCCAAAAGGCAACGCTCTGAGTTGCGAAGTGAACAGAATTAATTCCAGGTAAATATTAGCGCTGGGTAAATGGTAAAAAAGTGCAGCGGGTACTTTTTCAGGTTCCAAATATAACTTTGATTAGGCCGGATTGCTTAGCAAACGTCATTTATCGATCTGCAGCTTCAGAAGCTATTATGAAAAATTCCCCGCCCAAGAACTTAGGAGCAGTAAGAGCCTCTAGAAAAACGCACCACGAGCAAACCCATCAATCTCCGCGGCACGACTCGTGTCATCCCGCCCGACGTAGGGTGAGCAAAGCTCTCTCAAAATGACGGTGTCACTTTTTTTTGACGGAAGGCATGGCCTGGGGTTGCTCAAAAAGGGATCTTTTCAGAAGGTTTGTCATATTGTTCACTATTTTTCAAAGAAAAGGGTCGGGTTTTCATTGAAGAAGTCAGGAACTCAGGAGGGTGAGGTTTCTTGCAAATACCAAACTTTTGTTCATGTTTTCTGGACTTTTCATGGTAGTTTTCCTTTAGTGGAAAACATTTATTGGGAAAAAAAACAAAGCAAAGACGCCTTTGCTGATGGTACCTAGTGGGTGGTGGCAGTGACCAAAGCGCTCAGGGAGGCTGATGCCACCATGTCCCGGCTGCCCCCGGCCCCCATGTTTCTCCAGGAGGTGGGGTAGGGAGGGATGCTGATGTGTGTCGGGGGGGTTCTGCAGGACCAGAAAATGTTCTGGCACCTCTATCCGCAGCAGAGCCCATCCTGGTTTGCTCCCCACGCATCTGCCACAGCAGCGCTGAGAACCACGCCGGCGCCGATGCAGGATGCACACGACGGTGCAACTCGGTGCATGCCACAGATACGGGCGTCCGTCACCCTCCCTTCTGCTGCTGCCTACCTTGCTGCATTAGTTATGAAATTATCTCCGCATTTGGGGTGCAAAAATAAATATTTAATTGCCGTAATGGCCATAATTTGCATTCAAATGTTTTCCAGCGCAAGAATTCCTCACTAAATGACACCGAAGGCTTTTGAGAATGATGAACTTATTTGAGAACATTGCTTTCTATGCCGCCGAACGTCGTCACCAGAAAAATGGCTAAATTTAGCAAATAAAAAAAAAGAAATCCCGAACAAAAAAAAAAGAAAAAAAAAATCTATTTTCTCAGCTGTAATAAATACAGCGGGCAGTAAAAAGGAGCATACTTCAGCTGTAAGTGGGGTATTGTTGTTTGATATGTGGGAGAAAAACCAGAAAGCAAATAAGACATTTTTATACATAAAAAATCACATAATCCCGGTGCATTATACATGTTGGACTTATTCATGGTCTATCCATGGGCAGATATTTATTATTATACACAGCTATCTTTTATGTGAGCGGATGCAGCTTTCATACGGAAAATCTTTGGGTATCTCCTTTATAGATAGAGATAGAGAGAGCGCTCGGGTGTTATTTATCCTAGACGTAAATAGGATTCTTTCCTCTGGTTGGGGGCATTGGGTGTCACCGTTCCTGCTGTGACCCCAGCAGACCTCATGCTCCTCAGCTCTGCCCCCGGCTCCCAGCCTGAGCATCTCCCCTCTCCCATGGCTGAAATTCAGACTTTGTGTCTTTACCCTTTGTTCCTTAGACTGGGGGAAATGTCTGCTAGCGAACTGGAAACCGGGGTTACGCCCCAGGCACAGGTGGTGGTTGCCAACGCGCGGTCCAGCCGCCCGGAGCAGTTCCCAATGCCGGGAAGGCGATGCTGACCAGTGCCCACGCGTCTCTCCCAGCAGGGAAATGGGAGCCCGTACTGGCTTCCCCCGCTGCCGCAATGTGTGTGTGTGGAGATGGAAAAATGCTTCTCTAACACCCTGAAATTTTGTCTCCCGTTTTTCTTTCATGGGCAGTGACTTATCTATCCGAGTGCAATTCAAAGCAACAAAAAGAGCACATCCTTTTAGTTTTGCCAGCTTTCTGAGTTGGGGTGGGGTTTCTGTGGGGTTTTGGTTTGTTTTTTTTTTTTCAATTTCCTTTCAGACCTGAACGCTGGTTGCTGTCTGTCTGCCCAGTCTGCTCTTATGTGGAGATAATCCCATGACTTGATTTTCAAGTACATTTAGCGTCTAGACAGGGCATTGCGATCCTTTGTCCTTCCCTCCCGGTTCTCTTATTGATTTCAATAGCCCTTCAGGCGCGGGCACTTTCTAAATTCAAAAATCTCCAGTACTGCAGGTTTCCCCACCCCACTGTCTACCCCACCTTCACTTCAGAGTCTCCGTGCCATCCTTCTGCCAGATTTAAAAAAAAATGTGGTGGGAATATGGCAATTATAAAAGGGGAGGAAAAAGAAACCCTAAGCCCAGCTGCTGGGGCTTCCCCAGCCCGGGAGCAACCCCAGCCCCCGGGAGGGCTCACAGCGGCGCCCCGGCTAGGCTGCAGCACATCCCAGAGGTTCAAAACTTCATCCATGTCCCAAACGTCCCCGTCCCCGGGCAGCACCGCAACCCGGCGTGTGTCTGTGGCAGCCCCAGCGCCGGCAACGACGCCCCTGCGAGATCCGGCACACGCTCCGGCTCTCCCCATCCATATATCAGGACAAGCCAATTAAGTCATTTACAGTGAGGACCTGGAGATGGCAGCAACATATAATCACAAACATAAGCAGTTTTTACATGGTAATTATATATTCTATTTTTTTTTTTATCAGTGCAACACAGACAGAAGATTATTTTATGCTTGATATCATTCTAATTTTTGATCCATTTTCCCCCCAACTTAAAAAGGATTAAGATTCGGCTTCTGGTAATAATTTTGGATATGCCAACTTCATAAGTACTACGCAGCATTGTATTAAACTGATTATTAGCTACTTTTGCTTATTGTTAACACCGTTTCTCTTCTTTGGGCCAACATCTGAAATGTATGAAACCAGATGGTTTGAACGGTCAAGCCGAAAGGCCGGAATATTTTTTAAGTCTGTTTTAAAATAAAACATACTATTGCTTTAAACTCCATCTGATAAAACAGACTCGAGTAGATCGGCAAGGAGAGAGGAAACACCGTGCCTGGCTTTGATCATTTTCAAAAGGAATTGGCACATGTGATTTTCCAGAAGATGAAGGCACCAGGTGAAACTATTTCATATCCCAAGACCTTTTCTCTGCCGAAACAAACATCTGCTTCTCATTTTCCCCGGGTTTGAAGAGCGGTCTGCCTGACCTCCCAGTTTACATCAATAATTGGTTTGTATCAGTGGCTGGGCGAAAGGCAGGGGCTGTGACGAGCGGCGGATGCTGCGAAGGCGCGGAGAGGGTGGGATGAAGAGGAGGATGGAGAGGAGCTGCACCTCCATCGGATGAGGGATGGGGAGGCGGGGGGATCCCTGCAGAGGGAGAGCCGGGGGGGGTGGCATCCCTCGGGTAAGGGACAGGGCATTGCCACACTGGGGAAGGTGGCTCTGCCCAGCAGGACGCTCGGCCGCTGCCCTTGCGGTGTGCTGGCTCCCGGCTGGGAAACTCCTTCCAGCCCCTCCTTCTCCCCAGCGACCCCAGCACGAAGGCAGGGTATGGAGGGAGGGGTGGCCCTGGGGTGCGGAGGGACCCCGGTGCTGGCAGCAGGGCAGGTGGTTACGAAGGGTCTTTCACTCTCCTGTTCCTCAAAAGCCTTCTCACTCCTCTATCCTCATTTTTTTTCTTCCTCCACAACATCCCCACACAGGTCCAATGATTCACTGGCTTCCCACCACCCAGCAGTGTCCATAGAAACAGGCGGGAGGGCTGGAAACGGGAAACGAGTTCTCAGCGGGGCGGCAGCAGCCCCCCACGCCACTCCTCACCCCCCCCTCCCCATGGTGGCAGCCCACGGTCAGGCGTTCTCCCGGTCCCACCGGACACGGACTGCTGCGGCAACGCAGCCCCACGTCTCCATCAGTGCTGAGGGGGGACAGGGGTGGGATGATGGCCTGGGACATAGGAACCATCTTTGCCCTGTGCAGCTGAGGGCAGCCAGTCCCATGTTTACCGCATCCAAGTGTGGCCAGTCCCATGCTCACCATGTCCAAGGGTAGATGGTCCCACCTCACCATGTCCAAGGGTGACCAGTCCCAGGCTCACCATGTCCAAGGGTAGATGGTCCCACCTCACCATGTCCAAGGGTGACCAGTCCCATGCTCACCATGTCCAAGGGTAGATGGTCCCACCTCACCATGTCCAAGGGTGACCAGTCCCAGGCTCACCACGTCCAAGGGTAGACGGTCCCACCTCACCATGTCCAAGGGTGACCAGTCCCAGGCTCACCATGTCCAAGGGTGGTGGCCAGTCCCACGCTTACCATACCCAAGAGTGGCCGGTCCCATGACCATGTTCAAGGGTGGATGGTCCCTCTCTCACCATGTCCAAGTGTGGCCATTCCCATGCTCACCGTGCCCGAGGGTGGCCAGTCCCACGCTCACCGCATTCACCACCCGGAGTGTCCGGTGCAGGAGCAGCAGCATGGGACATTGCTCCCACACCTCCCTGTCCCTGCTCATTAGCGCGAGCAGCCCTACCGAAAAGAGGTGTAGGACAAACCCAAACCCCAACTCGTGCAGAATTCAGCTTTTGGGCTAAAGCAAGTGGCCAAAGCCCTCCCTGCCCCAGCCGGCGGCGTGGCTGTGCCGCATTACCCACCCACGGCAGCACCGCTGAGGCATCTGCGTAAGATCAGGCTATCGTCAAAGACAACATTAATTATAACTAGTTCCCTAATAGCTGAAAATAACTAATGCAATTCTCTCTGTTTGGTGCCAGTAGGGAACAAGTCCAGAGTAAATGAGCTCATGGTTAGGAATCAAAGATTAACAGACTATCTAGGAGTAATTTCTTCTCCACATGAATTAGCAAATCGTAGGTAATTATTGTGGACAGAGCTAGGCAGGTTCATTTTACTAGGTCAGTTAAGAATAGCCTAGGATAATTAAATTGTCTCTAGAGCCAGTAACAATGCTGGAGTTAGAAAAGGCCATTTTTCCTTTGTTTGTTTTCTGGGTAAATCATATTTGCCCTTAGCGTTGCCCTCTGGAGCCGATCTGTGTTCGTAGGTGTGTTTATTTATTTGGTTGGTTGGTGATGGACTAAACTGTATCTTGGGGTGGTTGGACCCAGGGCTGCAGCCAGGCTGGTCCCCGAGCGGGGGTCCCGGTCGCCCCCCTGCTAAGGGTGCTGCTCTCGGGGACATCCTCACCGTGTCCCAGCCAGGGGGGTGACAACGTGGGGCTTGCCTTGCGCCGAGGGGCCGGGCAGGGAGGTGACAGCCATCCCTGCTGACGTGATGAGCACTGGAGTCGGCGACACGCTCGCCTGGTTTTGTCAGCCTCGCGCGTGACGTCGGGAGAGACGTGGCACCCTCCGCCGGCTCCTCTCGCCCGTCCTGCCAGCTCCCCGCCCCCTGCATGCACAGAAGGGCAGGATTTGGCCCAGGGACACTTTACTTTTTCTTTTCCTGGCAGAAAGGGAGTGGGGGAAAAATGGTTTTCAAAAATCCCGCATGGGAGGGTTGTGTCACGCCGGTGTCCGCCTGAAAGAAATAATCACAGCGTCCCTTGGGAAATGATGCTCGGGGTGGAATAGCGAGAGCTCGGGAGGGTCCTTTCTGTATTTTTTTCTCTGGACATTACCTGCAGGATGCAACTTTACCGCTGCTGGTGCTCGATGCCGACTGGAAAAAGGATGCAGCATCATTAAAAATAGAAGCATGAAAGATTATTTACATTTCAAGAATAGCTAAGGTCTTTAAAGAAACTTCCATCATCCTTTAAAGGCTCTTAGTCAAATGCTGTTCATTATTAATGCCTGTTGGCTTTATTTAGCCTATGACTACAATTATATATTTATGAGGTAATCAGCAATTGGAAATTTCCCTGTAATGGTAACTGGAGCTTGGCATCCAAATAAAATGAACACCATTAAGAAAGTATTGCGGTCATTGGGGTGGATCAAGTGTGCTAATAGCCCAACTAACAGCAATTAAGTCAATTAACCATTCAGACATATGCTGCTCAATTTCCCTGCTTAAACAGCCCGGTGCATCTGCGAAATTTGTGGAACTTATTTATGGTGTAAGCGGCTGCTAGTCATTATTAACCAGGGGAAACAGTGAAAATAAGGGAGGCTTGTAAAAAATTAACTACTGCAGCAAAAAGATCCGCTAATTGCCCATTCCCCTCCCCGTGGGAGAAGGTTTCGTTTTCCAGAGTATTTATTTATTGTCTTTTGAACGTCGCTACGAGCATTTCCTGGAATTGCGCGTACAGGTGGATGGGCCGTGTAGGGGGGATGGATGCTGGGGGCTCCGGGGGTGCGCAGGGCTGCACAGGACGGGCTCTCGGTCGGCAGCGGTGCCGGGCGCTTGGTCCCTCTGTCCCCTGGGGCTGTGTCGGGATGGGTACCTGCACCACGGGGACCACGCTCACCCACCAGGGATGAGTGGGAGACCCTGACCCAGGCTCTCGTGGTACCGCGGATACTGGAAGCATCCTGGGACTGAGCACCCGGCGCCCAGTGAAGGGTCCATCCTCCTCCTCCTCCTGCCAGCTCCGCGAGGCTGACCCTCCCCGGGACCGCTCCGTGCTGGTGGACTCAACAGCCCTTTCTGCAGCAGCTGCAGGTCCCAGAAAGCTGATGTCACCAGCCTGGAAGCCACCAGTGTTTCTGTCATCCACCTTTGCCTCTGGAGCACTGGGGGACTTGTTCACATAAAGCACTTCTCCTCTTCTTTTCCCTGTTTCGGTTTCTTGCCGTCTGTCCAAATGAGGATGTTCCAAAGTTTCCTTAAGTGCCTGTTTTAATGAACCCCATTAAAGTTAACCTAGACATATAATATACAGGAGAAACGTACCATAAATATAGGTAAATAGAGATTGTGAAGATAAATAACAATACCGGTGTGTGAGAAGTGATAATGTGCTCTATTTACTGCAGGCCCATAAAAGCCCAGTAAAAGATACTGCACCTTTAATGACTTACTTTCTCCATGGCAGCCGGCACTCACAGTTAGCAAGCTAAGGATGCAGTGACACAAAAAGCTTACAGATAATTAAATATTGATTTTTGTTTTCTAATCCTATATAAAAATTGTCCTGGGTCTCCCAATGGTAGTTTCATCTCACTAGGACACAGGGAGGGCTATTAACCCTATTTGGTTTCAAGCTGTTGTAGAACAAATAAACAGGGAGTCTTGGAAAAAGGAGGCAGCGGCTCTCCGGGCGCGAGCCAGATGCCAGCCCTCCGCCTGCCCCCAGCCACAGGTCCTGCCAAGAGCCTGGCGCCCGGGAAGGTGGCCAACGGCAGCCTTGTGACGACAGCACGCAGCTTTTTCGGCACGGGTTGCAGCGTTGTCACCTGCGTGTGTGGTTCACGTGACGCGGGCAGCCTCGCAGGGTCCCTGCAGACACGAGAGCTTTTGCCGTGCTGGCTCAACGCAGCCAGGACAGAGCAGGGGACTCCGGCGCATCGTCCCCTGCTCCTGGGGTGCCCCCGTGAAGGAGGGGAGTCAGTGCACGGTCCCCTAAGCACGGCTACTTCGCTGCTACCTGCTTTTTCCACTCTACCGCATCTCTCCCTCTTGCAGAGGTGGTCAGAGGGTGATGCCACGTGCTGCTCATCGCAAGCAGGGTGCAAAGTGCCACCTTGCTGAGCAGGACCCACTAGAACCATAGAACGACAGAATGGTTTGGGTTGGAAGGCACCTTAAAGATCATCCTGTCCCACCCCCTGCCCCGGGTTGCTCCCACCAGCCCAGGTTGCTCCAAGCCCCGTCCAACCTGGCCTTGAACCTCTCCAGGGATGGGGCAGCCACAGCTTCTCTGGGCAACCTGGGCCAGGGGCTCACCCCCCTCACAGTGCAAAATTTCTTCCTGAGATCCAATCTAAATCTCCCCTCTTCCAGTTTGAAGCCATTCCCCCTCGTCCTGTCACTACATGCCCTTCTAAAAAGTCCCAAGAAGGGTCTGCAGGCTGCAAAGCAACACCCCCACGCAGAGGTGGCTGGGGCAGAGGGTGATGGGGATGCTCCAGAGCATAATCTGCAAGGGACAGTCCGCCCCGGGGACCTCGCCAGGGGAGGCAGCCCTTCGGTGCTGGGGGAACAGAGGAGTTTCTGTTGTTCACGGATTTTTCAACCCCTCCTCTGTCAGAAAATAGGAGATGGCAGAGCTAACGCAATGCGCTGGTCTGTATGGAGTGCCCTCAGAGGGAGGCCTGTGGTGAGGGCTGGAATTTCTTCTGAAATTAAAGGTGAGAATGGGAAACCTCCCAGAAACACACAGTCAGAGCAGCCTCCAAGCACATGGTCCAAGCGCCTGGTCTCTCCGGTCAACCTACTTGCTCTTCTGAGATGCTATTCTTCTCACACAGCCCCTACATCCACTGTGTCCCCAACGCGTTTAGATTACCCCAACAGATTTCTCCTGGAAAGGGGTGTATTTTGAGTCTCGTGCAGAACGCAAGCGAAACCTCAACGCTTTTGCACAAAGTTGGATTTTCGCTCAGGTGTATGGGAGAGCGTGGCAGGCGGCCGTTCCTTGCGAGGGGGAGATGGATGGAGGAAGGAAGGAGCCAGGGGAGGATGGAGAGGGTGGACAGACCCCGGAGCAGAAGCGGAGGGTGCAGCAAACAGGACCAGGGCAGGATGAAGCGAGGGTCTCGAATGGCCTCGCTGCTACAGTCGGGCAAGACAAGGGTTTGGCTCAGCCTGGCTTTACGGTGTCAGGGTTGATGGGGGGATCTTGCCCCCACTGCCACAGCCCAGCCTGACGGTAACTGGTGTGACAGGGAGGGATGGGGCAACCCTGTTTGCCTCCCGGAGCGTGCGGGCACGTTGATCCACAACGAGAAGAAAGGTATTAAAATAATAACCTCTAAGTCTGCCACGCATGATGTTTTCTATCACTATTGGGAAAGCAATTGCCTCCAGCAAAGATCTATTTCCTCGGTTGCTCATTTACAAGCACGCAGTAAGTACTGTGTACACAGTATGAAATGGAATAAACCCCAACATTATACAATAGAGTCACTCATTCACAAAATGAAGCAAGGGGCCTCCTTTCCCAGTTATCTTTTCAAAAGCGCCATGCAGCATAACTCACACTGTTTACAGGCTTCAGGACGTGAGTAAATCACGTCGCTTTACATAATTCCTGTCCTTTGGTAAATTGTGCTTTTTCTGAAAGAAGAGAACATCCACTCCCCTCACTCCCCCAGTGCGGGGTGTAAATGAGGCCGTCGCTCGAACATGCCGGATGAGTCTGATCGTGAGGAAAACAGCAAAACACCTTCCTGAAAAACTGCATGCACCATTTGCTGAGAAATCTTAAATATTTTACTTGCAAAAGCCTGTAGACTCAATGTTTTCCGTGCCAAGTGTAAGCAGTACGCTGCGTGCACTAAACCCCTGCTCAGCCATGCAGAGAAGTTCAGGCGAAATAATGAATTAAAGTGCGCCCTGACTTCACGCTGATCGCAAACCTCCGAGGAAGGTGAGCTGAGGTCTGCAATTAACTCATTTCTGCATCCGTTGGAAGCTCACATCTCGCTGCCTTCCCCCCTTGGGCCAGCCCTCCCAGCTCTGCTCCATCCCACCTCCTCCCTTCCCCGCCTTGGGAGCCTCTGAAAAGCCCGTTTTTCCAGACACCCCCCGAGGAGGGAGGGACGGATAGAGCAGCAGCCCCTGGGAGACGCGTCTGAACCTGAGCAAATAACCACAAGATCTTTTGTGGTTGTCTGACTCCTTCTCTGCTCTTCCTCTGGGGGTTCATGACCTCATTTACATGCTTTCTGGGCTAACCGCTAATCGGGGCTAACTCCTCTCCCTCTCTCCCCCAGGGGACCTCGCAGTGGGGAGAACCGACCTCGCTGCTTCGGCCCCAGGGGACCACCCTGCGGGTACCAGTGGGGCTGGGGAGGGACACCAACCTGAGCATCACATCTGCCCCCACCCTCAGGCACAGCTCCGCTCCCCCCGCCGCCCTCCCCGTCTCTCCTCCCTCATCCCACATCCCACCCTCCCTGTATTTGGGAATAACATCTGCCCCAAATCAGGCATCCCCAGTGTCCTGGAGACACGGCGGGGGGGGGCTCCTCAGCACAGCTCCCCTTTGCCTTCGTGTAGGGCAGGAATGTTTTTGGGGGTGTGAATGCTTTGGGGGGTCAGGAGAGTGTTTTTCTCATGAGGGGTGTGGACATGCCAAGGCAGCGAGGACCCGCTCACCCCCCGCCGGCGCAGGGCAGCCAGGCTCTCGGAGCAGCGACGCACGCGTGCTGTTCCCTCCGTGCTGTTCTCCCTGCAGCAAAACCCAAAGCCTCTCCGGCATCTCAGATGAGTTTTCACTTGGGAAAACATAAGCAAGGGCATCTGTGCTGGGCAAACAAGGCCTACGGGTGCACTTTGCCTCCAGACGGGACATGGGGTGAGTCCAGTTTGGGTTCCCGGGCTCTGTGTTCCCAGCAACTGAGCACCCGGTTCCTGCCTGCAAGACCTGGGAGATGAAAACCCTCTTTAACCTATTGCAGCCGGTTCAGACCTCCAGTGGGGTGAAAAGCCTGAAGAGCAGGGGATAGTAAAAGGAAGTGCTTATGGTGATGATGGAGAATAGCACAGGGAATGTGTCAGCCCTTGGGTTTGATCCAGGATGCCCTGGAGACACGGGCTGCAGAGGGGGCGTGAGGAGCGGGAGGTTTCGGAGGAGAGCCGAGGCTGCGTGGCGACAGGTCTCCTGCACGCAGAGCAGCAACAGAGAGCACCCTCTGCACACCAGGACATCCCCCATAGCCACTGCCAGGGGGACACACCGCCTCCCAACACAGTGGCATGACCAGAGCATCTCTCCCACTGAGATCCCTGCGGCACAGCGCCTGCTGCCTCCCTCCCTGCTTCCCCTTAGCCCTGCCCAGCACTCCCGCCATGGGAGCTGTGGAAGCACTGAGGGTCAGGTTTCCATCAGATGAAGACATTAGGGACTCCCCAAGCCCGCTGCCACCCACCAACACACCAACCCGCACTGGGGTCTCCTGGGGAGGCAGCTCCTGACAGCCTGTGGGCTACCAGGCCAGGGAACCATGGTGCCAACCACATCCCTTGGGGCAGCACCAGCACAAAACCAGTGACATCCCAGGACATCAGCACCCTCTGTCTTCCCTGTGCAGCAAAACCATCCCATCCTGACGCCAGAGCCACTGCCAGCACAGCCCTTGCCCCAGGAATTGTTTGGTACTAGTTCGTGGGTAACCTGGCAGCCTAAATGCCGGGGGGACCTTTCAGACGCAGCCACCCGGCAGCCGCTGACTGAGACTCAAAAGAAATTCTTTGAGGGCAGCAAGATGTCAGGCCAAAGCAGGAACAGCAGCAGGTTTGAGACTACAGACGCGTTAGTCAGAGCTGATGAATGCTGGCTTGTCAAGTCTTCCCATTTCAGTCCCTGGATTGCCTTTAAAGTTTGCCAAGTCACTTTTCAGCATTTGTGTGGGCAGAAGGAGACGTGCAATTAAGCTGCAATTGCTGCACCAAAGCTGAATACTTTCAAGTTTGTTATTTCCTCAAAAATGACAAAATGCTGGTATCAAGTCAAGGAACAGGACGGGAGCTCCTGTTGCAAAACTGTAGCCGGCGCGGAGCTGCGTTTGTCCGGAGCCGGATTTTACTTTTGCTGAAGGATGAAGACACGTACAGCAAAGGGTGCATTAGCGTTTGGGAAGCAGGCTGGAGAATCAAGAGCCGTAATGAAACCCCGCTTCCGAGTGAGTTGCAGTGACTCGCAGGCAGTCAGCGTGTCTGTCTGCAGCAGCCAGGGGAGCCTGCAGGGACACGGAGCTTGTGCAGCGCCCCAAAGGCAGCCGAAGGTGCGGAGCAGCGAGGGCTGCGCTCTGCCAGCCGCAGCGTTGCCCTGAGCCCAGATTGCAGAGGCAGCCGTGCTCACCGACACCCCGCCACGCTGCGCAGATCCCTCCATCCCTGGCTGCTGGCAGGGCGGCTTTGCGGGCGCGGGGACAGCCACACACCGTGGGTACCACTCCCGGCTCCCGACTCCTCCGGGCTCTCCATCCTGAGGCATCCCAGGAGGGTCCCACAGTTCTCCCACCACGCCAAGCAGTCACGGTGAACAAGCTGGTGGTCAGTTGGAGAGGGACGTTTGCTCCTAGCAGGGGGTGGGGGAACACCAGGATCGCCCAAGTTGGAAGGGACCTTTCGGATCATCGAATCCAACCATCAACCTAACTCTGACAAAAACCATCACTAAACCATATCTCTAAGCACCATGACTGCCCGTCTTTTAAAATCCTGCAGGGATGGTGCCTCAACCCCTTCCTTGGGCAGCCTGTTCCAATGCTTAATAACCCTTTCAGCGTAAAAAATTTTCCTAATATCCAACCTAAGCCTCCCCTGGTGCAGCTTGAGGCCTTTTCCTCTTATCGTATCACCTATTGCTCGGGAGAAGAGACTGACTCCCCCTTGCTACACCCTCCTTTCAGGCAGTTGGAGAGAGCGATAAAGAAGGGGAAGACAGGTGCATCCCTGTTGTCCCCTCCATCCCACCCCCCATTCACAGTCCATGGCACTGCCATCCACCCTTCTGCAGTCCCCCTCGCACGCTGCACCCAGCCATGTCCTTTCTTCTTTGCTGCCTTCCCCCTTTCCCTGCGACCGCCCGTTAATTGCTGTTGCTATCGAGAGAAAGACGAAGCGGAGGGGGACGCAGCGCGGCTGAGCCGGGGTGACGGGTAGGACGCGGCGTGCGGACTTGTCTCCCGCGCAACGCAGGGCAGCAGAGAGCTGCGACCAGAGGTTTCCCTCCAGGCTTCGGCAGCCTTTCAAGCAGCCAAATAACTATTATTTCCCACATATAAAAGGGATGGTTCGTGGATACCTTTTTTCACAAGGTTTCCTTTCAGTGGCTGCAGACGTGTCAGTGCAGAGCCATGTGCTGAAAACCATCCTTCTTGGCCGTAAAGTATCCCGACTGCAGGATGAATCGATTTGGAGCCTGTTGGCTGCTAAACTGAATTAATTTCATCCTAAAGAAAGGGCCTCACTGAAATGCAGCAAATACCCCACCAAGAGACCCAGGGCTGGGGAACGGCTCTGGAAACTCACCCGGCATATCGCGATAGTCCCCCCGAGTCACCAAGCAACGGGGGACAAGAGTCACCCGTTTGGTGCGAAGCTTTTTGGTAACATATTGCTTTTTAATCAACACTTAAACAAGAAATGCTCTTTTCCGTCTGATGCCTGGGATGATTTCACAGCAACTCGTCGTGCCACCCAGTTTTAAAGCAGAGACCAGCTTCTTCAGAAGGGAACGTTTATCCAAAAATATGTGATTTAATTGAACAGTCATTTTCTGCCGCCTTTTTGCTGACTGCAGAGAGCTGCATTTGAATACGGGCTGCTCGCGTGCCAGCTCAGCTCCTCTCCCTGCTGCAGAGAAGCAACAACAGCCACAAAATAATCAATTAACTTGCATAAATAACCCGACGGTGAGATGGGAGGAAAGGAAAAATCTTAGTTTTTAGTAGCGTATTCTAAGCATGTGCCCTTGCTGCCGCTGTGACGGCTGCACGCAGGCGGGGGAAGCGAACTGCAGAGCTGTGTCACGAGTCCTGGAGACCGGAGAAGAAATTCGGATTAATCCCCTCAAAATGCCGGGTTGGACTGCAAACAAAACGTAACAGTTTGGGGAAGTTTGGGCTGGAGCACCCAGAACAGCCCAGGATTATTGTTTTAAATATTAGCGGCGTACTACATGCAAATCACGGAAAAGCTGTGTAAATAAACGCAGCCCAATTTATTTTGTTCTGTGCCGTGGTTAACTAGGCCAGAACAATTACAACCAGACTGTGGATTTATGCCTGGTTTAAGAGTGNCGCTGCCCGCAAACCTGCCTTCAGAATATGGACCGCCACGCGCACGTCTGCCTTCCTCTGAGATCCCTTTACTACCCCCGGTTAAAAGTTTTAAAACCCGGAGGCATTTCTTCGGAAGCTGCTGGTTTATGGGGACAAACTTTCCCTGGCAGGCTGGGATTTTGNGTTGGAAGGGACCTTTCGGATCATCGAATCCAACCATCAACCTAACTCTGACAAAAACCATCACTAAACCATATCTCTAAGCACCATGACTGCCCGTCTTTTAAAATCCTGCAGGGATGGTGCCTCAACCCCTTCCTTGGGCAGCCTGTTCCAATGCTTAATAACCCTTTCAGCGTAAAAAATTTTCCTAATATCCAACCTAAGCCTCCCCTGGTGCAGCTTGAGGCCTTTTCCTCTTATCGTATCACCTATTGCTCGGGAGAAGAGACTGACTCCCCCTTGCTACACCCTCCTTTCAGGCAGTTGGAGAGAGCGATAAAGAAGGGGAAGACAGGTGCATCCCTGTTGTCCCCTCCATCCCACCCCCCATTCACAGTCCATGGCACTGCCATCCACCCTTCTGCAGTCCCCCTCGCACGCTGCACCCAGCCATGTCCTTTCTTCTTTGCTGCCTTCCCCCTTTCCCTGCGACCGCCCGTTAATTGCTGTTGCTATCGAGAGAAAGACGAAGCGGAGGGGGACGCAGCGCGGCTGAGCCGGGGTGACGGGTAGGACGCGGCGTGCGGACTTGTCTCCCGCGCAACGCAGGGCAGCAGAGAGCTGCGACCAGAGGTTTCCCTCCAGGCTTCGGCAGCCTTTCAAGCAGCCAAATAACTATTATTTCCCACATATAAAAGGGATGGTTCGTGGATACCTTTTTTCACAAGGTTTCCTTTCAGTGGCTGCAGACGTGTCAGTGCAGAGCCATGTGCTGAAAACCATCCTTCTTGGCCGTAAAGTATCCCGACTGCAGGATGAATCGATTTGGAGCCTGTTGGCTGCTAAACTGAATTAATTTCATCCTAAAGAAAGGGCCTCACTGAAATGCAGCAAATACCCCACCAAGAGACCCAGGGCTGGGGAACGGCTCTGGAAACTCACCCGGCATATCGCGATAGTCCCCCCGAGTCACCAAGCAACGGGGGACAAGAGTCACCCGTTTGGTGCGAAGCTTTTTGGTAACATATTGCTTTTTAATCAACACTTAAACAAGAAATGCTCTTTTCCGTCTGATGCCTGGGATGATTTCACAGCAACTCGTCGTGCCACCCAGTTTTAAAGCAGAGACCAGCTTCTTCAGAAGGGAACGTTTATCCAAAAATATGTGATTTAATTGAACAGTCATTTTCTGCCGCCTTTTTGCTGACTGCAGAGAGCTGCATTTGAATACGGGCTGCTCGCGTGCCAGCTCAGCTCCTCTCCCTGCTGCAGAGAAGCAACAACAGCCACAAAATAATCAATTAACTTGCATAAATAACCCGACGGTGAGATGGGAGGAAAGGAAAAATCTTAGTTTTTAGTAGCGTATTCTAAGCATGTGCCCTTGCTGCCGCTGTGACGGCTGCACGCAGGCGGGGGAAGCGAACTGCAGAGCTGTGTCACGAGTCCTGGAGACCGGAGAAGAAATTCGGATTAATCCCCTCAAAATGCCGGGTTGGACTGCAAACAAAACGTAACAGTTTGGGGAAGTTTGGGCTGGAGCACCCAGAACAGCCCAGGATTATTGTTTTAAATATTAGCGGCGTACTACATGCAAATCACGGAAAAGCTGTGTAAATAAACGCAGCCCAATTTATTTTGTTCTGTGCCGTGGTTAACTAGGCCAGAACAATTACAACCAGACCGTGGATTTATGCCTGGTTTAAGAGTGTTCTAATCCCGAATGGAGAAGTTAAAATCCGCAGATTTACATTGGCTTTATTAAGCAACGCGAAACGAAGCCTCCAAAACTCGCTGGCACTGCGAGCGTTTAACGAACACTGAAGTATCCTTGGAGGCTGCCTGAGTTTGTGCTGTATCCCGGAGCCCAAACTCCCGGTCCATCTTTCCGCGGNTCCGCCCCCACCGCGCCAAAACCCAGAGGGAAATTGAAATAAAGTATCTCAATAAGGCAACAATGCTCTTTTTAACATTTTCCAAATGTCACGTTTTGATATTTCGCTTTCAAATGTCTTTTCTTTTAGAAATTTATACTATTTAAGACAATTAAGACGAGATTAGATTTCTTCCCAAATCATATAACCGAGTGCAATCGCCGCAGGAAACTCCATGTCTGTGCGGGCGGTGGGTCGGGCGGTGGGACCGGAGACATCCCGGGATCATCCATCCCGCTCCCTGCTCCATGGCATGTCCGTGCCTCCCCCGCGGCACCAAAACCCCCAGCTCTAACCAAAACTATTGGGTTTGTAGAGGTTCACAGCCTGCGATGCGCAGGGCAGAATGCTTGGGGTGACATC
>VXBH01006910.1:227661-245011 GCA_013400035.1 Rynchops niger | reverse complement strand
GATGCGGAACCCCCCCCCCCCCCCCCCCCCCGGATGTTTCACATCTGCTCTGCTCTGCAAGGAACCACCCTTCTTGTGGGGGATGAGTCACCGTACGAAACTCCACAGGTAATTAAAGGGCTGGATGATTGAAGAAAATAAAGGCTTTATTTATGCCCTGCTACAGCAGGGATTCAGAGCTGTTAGCAGGAATTCCCAAACCCAGTCCTGCTCTGCTTCGTTATTAATGGGGATGGATTTTTATTCTAAACCACCAGAGCACCAGCAAAAAAAAAAAGCAGGCTGCACATTGGTCTCCTGGGACCCGCTGCAGCGCCACGGTAAACATTCCCCCCCACTGGCCACAACGTTCTCCAGCTCGGCTCCTGCCCCTGGGGTCTCACCCAAAACCCATGCTCTCAACTGCACCCGGCCTCCAGCACCAGGGAAAACAAGTTGCTCCAAAGCAAGGAATAAAATCTGAGGCATCTGTGTGCTTTATACTCTAAACAGGAACTGGCCTGCCACCTCAAACTCCGTACCAAATCACAAGCAACAGAGCAGAAAACCAAATTATTCTCAGCTGTTACACTGCTTAATTTAATATTTCCAATGAGCTCCTTTTCCTTCTCTTCAAGAATGAAATGCATATTTGTGCTGTGTCACAAAACATTAGATTTTGTCAAGGCAATTCATTTTTCAATGGTAATTTGTAAGTGCACACCATACCACACACGGTCTGGGGAATTTTATGGCTTCTTTCAGAGGCAAGGAAAATAAGAAGCGCTCAAACNAAAAAAAAAGAAAAGAAAAAGTGAGAAGAAGTAACAATAACAGACAGAGCATTCATCTCTCTCAGCCACACCAGCCTCGGAGAGAAAAGAATTCCCAGGGAGTCAACAAGGGCCGGGGGCTTGGGTGCTCCAAGACAAACACCGTGAGCGTCGCTGATGGGCATGGAGCATGTCTGTTTGCAAAGCTCCAGCTCTCCGCAGAATTTCAAACACAGAATTTAATGGGGCATAAAACGG
Source organism: Rynchops niger (assembly GCA_013400035.1). NCBI lineage: Eukaryota > Metazoa > Chordata > Aves > Charadriiformes > Laridae > Rynchops > Rynchops niger. The sequence goes on along the minus strand of VXBH01006910.1, from coordinate 244,001 downwards.
GCTAAATAACCTCATCAGCTTAATAATAATACAAATAAAAAACAGCCTGGTTTTTTGGCTTGTTCTAGCATGAGGAACCCTATGGAAGACAAGAGGTTTACGTAGCGGCACGGGGAGGACAGGCATGGGGGATCAGCTCTTCTCAGATGTTCAGCAGGCACAGGGTTTGTTCTGCTTGGATGTCCCCAGCTCCGCCAGATGGTTGGGATCCATCCACCCTGCCCGCTGGTCAGCTCTGTCCCAGGGCTGGAAGGGATGGAGAACTCTTGTCCCCACAGGACCTGTTGGAAGATGTGGCTGCAATGGCTCCAGGCGTGTACAGCGACAGCCAACGCCATCACGGTGAGGTTCCAGGATTTCAACAGCAGCTCACGTGGTCTGCTTTGGCCTCCAGAAGAGCTGGACCTTGGCTCTGGTCTCCTCCAGCCAGTCCCGTAGTGCTGCTGCCCTGGCTCCCAACCCTGGGGAAAGGCTTCCCGCACAGCGCCTGTGGGTACCAGGAGAAGGAGCGACCCGGGGAGCATCACCGGTCACTGCAGCAGCAGCTCTGGTCCCAGAAGGACCACCTCTGCACCAGCCTCCAGCTTCTGGCTGTTCCCACTCCTGCAGACGCCATCTCCTGCAGTGGCACTGTCCCTTGCTCAGCGAGGTGACACTCTGCACGCCCCAGACTGGCCCTTCCAGGTAAGGTCCTGGAGGCAGGACGCGCAGTCGGCTTCAAGACAGAGTTTGCTCAGTTCGCGGGAGGAACTGCACGGCAAGGCAGGGTGATCCTGTAATTAAACCTATGATTTGAGGCTTGAATTATATCACCAACGGGGGCAAAGGAGACTTGATCTACTGTGTTTGTTATACTGCACTCGCAGGCAGCCGGTTAATTAAACTCATGCTTCAGGGACTTTCACGGGCCAGATGCGGGAGCAGGAAGGAATCCCCCGCGTGCCTGATGCACACCTTGGCCTCCAGCCTTGTCCTGCTTTTCCACCTTTCCCTGGAGCACCTGATACGGCCACGGCTACAGAGGGACCTTGGCAGCACACGCTGCCCCTTCCAGTAGCGCTGACAACTCTGGATGCCGTCTCAGGATTAAACTGATGCTTTGGTGTCAGGAAGGAATTTTTTCCCAAATCCATCTGTCTGGAGGCTGCCTCATGCGTTTTCAGAAATCTGCCCTGCTCCAAGGTGTTCCCGTGTGTGAGCCGAGCGTGCCTAAGCCTGGGGCTACTCTGCAAAGCCGGGCTTGCAGAGCCATACCCCAACTTGCCAGAACGGGCATCCACTCTGCTCCTGGCACTGCCTTCCTTCACCACCTCTATTTTGTATTTGCTACTAGTCTGCAAGTTAATAGCAGGTATCCAGCCTGTCAGAGGCTGACATGTTGTGACATACCGTAATATGACAAGTCCTGAGTGATGCCACCAAACGGGATCTTACTGCATCAGTGCCAGACAGAGAGCGGTAGCTTTCAGGTTGGTACGGAGGCCCCCATCTCAGACAAAGAGATATTGGGTAAATACCACCTTGCTTTGGACACTTCACTCAGTCTTCTTGCCACCAAGGGCATAAATAGGGATTATCAAAAGTTTAGAAAGACCAGGAGCCTGGCAAAGCTGGAGCTGCTGGTTAACAGGAGGTAACTGGCCACCAGTCTGCCTCCCTCCCTCCTTCTCCGCGGAGCACAAAGCCCCGATAGGAGGGATGCTTTTAATAGTTTTTTAAAACCACATGGTCTATGATAGTTCGCACATTACAGTGCAGTGTAAAGCGATGGCATGGGGTGGAACACATGAGCTATATTCGTGATACATCTTTCTTACTCTTTATATATTTATTTCTCAGGAACCAGTTAGCTCATACAGCTCCAAAATTCAGGTGCGTCACTGAAGGCCAGGCTCTGTCACACAGCAAGGCGGGAGGGGAGAGGGACTACAACATCACGCTGGGAAAACCCTCCTCCCTCAGAGTTCATCAGAGGATGGGCAGCACCAACACAGCAGAATGTTTGCTACAACTCGGCAGGAACGGCTTGCTGTGCTGCCCACCCCAAAAACCAGCTACGGTAGTTAGTACCCGGGCGAGATCGTGCCTTTGAGGGGCAAGTTGTCCTTGAACCGCAGCATAAGATGACCGCAGGCCCAACGCACACACAGTGCTCCTGAAGACCTGCCACACAAACATCTGGTGGCTCCTTGCGTGGCCAGGCTGGTGGCCCATCTCCACGGACAAGGCAGCGCTGTTTAGCGGAGCAGATAGCAGCTCCCCTGCCATTGCCTGGCAAGACACACCACACCTCAGTCACTACGGTTTTAATGTGTTTTTCAGGATGAAGAGGGGAATAAAAGAGATTTTTTCGAAGCCGGAGGCAAAGCAGAGCCGAGGAGACTGGAATTACCTACCCACCAGCCAGCAGCCCTCTTCCACCACCAGAAGGCTGGCTGAAGACCTCAACCTTGTGGTGCAGCATCGGCTGGATGCCTCAGTGGGAGGACAGACCAGTGTAAAAGCAACTTTTTTCTGCCATGCTGATTGCAGCCCGCCCCAGAGAGCGGAATGACACCCTGCACCCTCCAGAAGCTCCTGGAGATCCTTCACCCCATGGCAACGGAGCCTGCCCTGCCGTAGACACCACCCTCCAACGGCATAGGAGCCTGTTTGCTTTCTCGACACTCAGTGAGCAAGTAACAGAGTAAGATTTATAGCATATTTTAGGGTTAATCAGTAAAATCTTTCAGGCAACTAACTGTATAAGCTTCTATTCAAATAGCATGATTTATAACGCTGAGGAGAAGTGATTGGGAACAGCATGGAGAGCCACCGGAGGAGATACTTGCTTCGACTCTGGTCCCAGATGCCGCAGCAATGGGTTTTGCTGCGACCGCCGCGGCAGCACCCGAACCCCGCAGAGCAGGAGCGGGGTGGCCGGTGCGGACCCGTGCAGCATCCCAGGCTGCCTGCAGGGAGGAGGGACCGGGCTGCTCCGGAAAAACTCTGGAAAACCTCCTAGAAAACATTGTTCTTGCACAGCGCAAACACTTCACAAAACCACACCTGTTTTCCCAAACTGAAATTTTCGGAAGAAGTAAGGAATTACAAAGAACAGTTACAACCATGTTTGACCTTTACTCCTGTAGCAACTTTAAAAATTATCCTTTGTGAGATGTTTAAAGTTGAAAATGAACTGGTTTTTGCTTTGCTTTTTTGTTTTAATCCAAACTACTACTTCTGTCAAATTACCTATCAGTCTTCCGGGAACAGGGTTTTGCAACCTTCCCGAGAATTTGCCTGAAAAAACCCTTCAGGTTTTGTTCCAGTTTAAAGGAAGCCGAGCATCAAAATCTCCGCATCCCGTTGCAAATTGACTTTCCGTCCTCCTCCCGGCTCTGACAATACCTTCCTCCTTGCAGTTCAAACGCTTGTGGACACATTGAATGTGCTGCATGTAATTAATTAGCTTAATGAATTTAGTGACCTACCTGTGGATAACCATAGCTAAACGCGTTCTTTAGAAGATTCTCCTCCTCCGGTGGGCCAGGGAGGGAGGAGGGCTGATGCACGAGGTGCAGCAGCTGCTTTCTCAACATCTGGATGGGTCCTGCAGGTTCCACCTCCTCCACATCCCTCTTCCCTGGGCAGACCCTGGGGCTTTGGCAGCGCTTTGGGGACATATCCCAGCCCGGGGTGTGTGGCCATGGGATTGGCTTTATGCTGCTTTTACGCCACGTTTAATTGCACACTGGTATTTAACCGTTGCAGGGACAACGGGGCCGCTGGGGCGCCATCGACGCTGCTGGAGCGAAGGGAAAGCAGCAGGATGGTACCCAGCACCCAGAGTGGCAACAGCAGGGAGAGCACCGGGGGGGGGAAACCCGGCCTCTGGAGAAAATTAATCGGTGTTTAAACAATGATTTCAAACCCAAAGTTAAACCCCCCCCCAAAATGGAAAGCCAGAAGCGGTTCCTAAGCCAGCAGCTGAGCTCTTGGGGAGCAGCCAGCGAGGGGACTCCGATAATCACTCCCAGTGTTTATTTGCCGTACTTAAAAATATAAAGATTTTTCTCTCTAGTTCTGGGCAGGGGGAAAGGTTAATGAATTCCTTCAGAGCAAAGAGATCTTCAGACCTCTCGGTGGAAACAAGGTCAGAAATCAATGCTGGAGGTGGAGCAGGGAGGCCAGGTTGGAAAATAATGAAAAGGGAAAAAAAAAAAACAACAACAAAAAAAAAAACATAAATAAAGAGGCAGGGAAAAATGATAAGCTAAACAAATGGCAGGGTGACACTTGCTCAGCTCCCCACAAAGAATATTGAATTATTGTCTATAATTTGGGCTATCGAACCTAAATTAGGGCCTCCAGACTAAAAACTGCTGCATTGTGTGAGGGTACATCAAGGGTCAAATGCTCCTTTGGTTTGCTCATTATTTGCTCTGATACTAGGCTGTCATTAGCGGCAGCAGCGCTGAACAAAGCTGCATTACAAAGGCAGTACACATCAATGGTGCTAATTAATTGGATTAATGGAAGGGCAGCACAAATTAGGTCTGGCTTGGATAATTTCAATGAAAACTGAATACCAATCCCCAAAGTCATTGGAATATGGATGAGGCAAATTGAGTTAAAATAGAGGAGACTGCTGCATTCATTAGCCCGCCCACCCTCTGAAGTAGTTGTTTAATATGCAAACTATTAATATGCAAANCTCCCAAACGCAGGCAGCTGCCTGACGTGAAAGAGCTGCGCATTTCCGTGCTGGCAGAGGATGGAGTAACCAAGAGCAAAGAGGAGCTTTTATGTCCGAAATCCACTTCTGGGAACCAACGCTGCCCTTGCTCAGCCACGTGCAGCCCAGGGAACAGAACCGCCTGGAAAAGAACTCGTTAGAAAAAAAAATAATCTTGCCCCAGATTGAGCCGGGAGCCTCGCCTGAAGCTTGGGACACGCTGCCGGGGATGGGGTTTGCCCTCCGGTTTTGGGGTGGGCACGGTCACCGCCTTGTGCCTGCCGGTCTTGGCTTTAGAGCAGTTTTGATCATTTAGTTCGTTAAGGGAAGGTCATAAGGCAACTTTCTCGCTCTTTATAACTACCTCCCACGGGAGCCTCGAGGAGCGGAGAGCTCTTCACCGAGGCAGAAGCCAAGCGCTGTTTGCTCCGATTCCCCCAGAAACAGGGAGTCTCGGGCAGGAGATGATCGGGCAGCGTGAGAGCACCCTTAATGGTTCCTGCCAAAGCTGCAATCGGAATCGCCTTGGCCAGCCTGAGAACCCCTGAATCCCTAAAGATTAGTAATAATTCCCAAACCATTTCTGACTTCACGGCTCCAGCCTGTAAATTACAGCTCTATTGTGGTGCGTTCCCAGCGCTGCTGCGGCACCGCGGTGCCAATCACCACCCTCCGACAATTACACAGCGAGTGAAAAACTTCTTAGAAACTGTAATTACCCCTAAGAACTGTTTCCCTCTTTGGCTTCCTTTGCTTAGCGGGTGACCCTTCAATGTTGTGACAAACGCCTTGTTCGGAATTATTTTTTTCCATTTCTAGCTGTTAACGAGACGCATCGCCACTTCGGCTTTTGGCTGATTTTTCTTCTTGGTTAAATAAGATTACACGCGTTATCCCACACCCATACGGCCACTGCTCAGCACGTGCATGTGCCATTTCACGCACCCACCATGGGCCAGGGTCTGCCCAGGTGCTACGCAGGCACCTTGCCCCCGGTGCCACGGCAGGGCTTCTCCACCGCCGTGCCACCATCGTGCCAGACCACGGCCTGACAGAGCTCTGCCTTAAGCAAACAAACTGCCCTGTTGATCTGAGAGGGATTAAATGCTTAATTTGAGGAGCGCACGGGGGCTCCCTGAGCTTCAACAGAGCAACGCACCCAAGCTTCGTGGAGCTGGTTCACAGAGACAACTGCACTTTTGTGGTCCAGACACAAACGAGAGAGAAAGAGCAGAGCTGCAGAGACCAGGGGAAGGTGAAGAGTTTCCACACAGCAGCAGTGAAATAATTTTAGTGCTGGTGACCATAGCAGATACTTACAGAGCAGGTCTTACCCCATCCCCTTCACTGCACGCTCCCTCCTGAGCAGCTACTGGAGCTCTGGGGACCCTCATAGCTCTTTCCCAGTTGGGTTGGTCATTAACTGGATTTGCAGCAGCAGATCAGACAGGGAAAGCTCCTCCTTTACAATGGCACCAGCTAATTCAGCTCCTAATAACATTCACATGTGTAAACTTATTCCACAGTACCCTATTGATTTCACTGAGATTCCCACCTTGCTTAGAAAAACCACAGTTGGTCAACCCTGCTCCCTCTAAGCACGTGGACTTTGGTTCCTGGAGGCCCTGCGTCGCACCAGGGGAGGCGAGTGCCCCATGCAGGGTGACAGCAGATGTGTCCTCTGCAGCCCTGCGTGCTCCTGGGCATCTGGGAGAGGTGAGGAGGCTGCACACCTTCACTTTGCACCCAGGGTCTTCATTTACCATCCTGGGGTCCCTAGTTTCACACCACTGCTCCTCCTCGATGGGATGTTTGTGCTGGAGGACGATCTCTGAGCCGGCAGCACCGTGACGAGGAGCATACGGGGTTTTTATCCTGGCACATGCTCCTCTATCTCATGGGGAGCTTGGCCGGTGCCGAAGCAATGGGCCTGGGCTCTTGACAGCATCGATTTTTCCCTCTGCGGTGAAGACACTCATGCAGCGGCTCGGGACCTGCTTTGGATTCTTCTGTTTTTCCTGACTTACCATTTTCTGTTCGTCGAATAAAGAGGAGGAGATGAGTGTTTGTGGGAAAGGGGCATGGCTTAATCCTCATGAATCGAAAAAACCCCCCGTGAGAAAGCAGTTCAGTCCAGGCTGGAGCCATCCTGCCAGGCAGGGGGGTCCGGGCAGCGCCTGTCTCTGGGGTGGCCACCAGCTCCTGGCCACCGGCACTCGCAGGGGGCTCTCCCTGCCCTTCAAACCCACCCCAGCATCTCCCAGCCCTGGGCATCTGCAGCCTGGCTGCTGCCAGAAGGTAAGCTGGGCTGGGACAGGGAAAGGAGCCACTTGTTAATAGTTTTCCTTCTTCAGCCGCTTTCTTTTAATCTTTTCTTTTTTACTATGAGGTCTTCTACTGCGCTCGCCACTTGTTTCTGAGCGCCCGATCGTCCCAGCGTATGCCTAAGTGCTTTGTGCGGAATTAAGCCAGTAAATATCTCAAGGGATAGGGCATCTATCTTTTCCCCCAGGAGACTGGCGAGTCCAATAAATCCCACCGTCGGGGTCCCTTTTACTCAGCACCGCAGACTCGCCAGTGGGTTCAAGCTCTTTCTTTGTCGCTCATCCCGTGCCAGGGTGGTCAGGAGAGAAAAAGGGGCTGGAGCATTTGGGAAAGCCGTGTCCATGCCTATGAGCAGCCAAGCATGAAAATAACTTATTTTTTTTAATCCAGCAGTATAGTTTTACTGATTTGCTTAGTGCTCCTTCCTTATCAGTAAGATGGGCAAGCGCGGCTGTCCCCCCCGTGCCACGGGGTACAAGGGGACACGCAGCCAGCCCAGTGCAGACCTGGCTGGCACCAAATGGAAGCAAAATACCAGGTAACTTTAATGACACTTATCAAGAGTGCAACCAGCCTTTCTTAATTGAAGTCCCATCAGCTCCTCAGGCAGAACAAGCCCATAGCATGGCAACTATTTTCTCGGTGATTTCGTTCAGTTTGTTTTTCGGTGCATAAGGGGATGTTGCTGTGATCCCTCCCAGAGCTGGCAGAGCCTCCACGCTCTTGTCACCCTGTAACAGCTTCCTGGATTAATGATTCTGCAAAGGGCTAATTCTTAAGAGGGCAATGTCTTTTGCAGGCTGGTATTGATCTTTGTCAGCTTCCCCTTGAAAGAAAGAAAATATTGGCTTATTTACAAAAGGTAGCTTTTTGCTCCTGGCAAGTCAGCCTCAAGATTCACGGCGCCTCGCGTCCCTCAGAAATTGGAAGGGCCGAGGGCAGTTCCTCGAGTGTCAAAAATCAAAGCCCTCGAAGTTCACGCCCAGAGCCAGGCGCGGGGAGAGGAGCCGAGGAGGAACCGCCGTTGTCCTCGTGGCTGAAAGGCTGCGCTTCACCTTTGGGTTGTGTTCTAAAAGGGAAGAAAACACTGATTTTAACTGATGCTTTTTAAAGTCATCTTTTATGTACTCATGTAAACTAAAAAACGGAAAAACATTCGAAATTCAAAGTGAAAAAGAATCTAAATGCGGAAAAAAATCATTTTAGCAAAAAACCCAAGAAGGTACCGTACTTTGGTGACCAGCACTTTGCAAAACAGAAAGGTCCCCGCCAACAATTCTCCTTTCAGACACGTCCTTCCCACCGGCAGAAGCCAGCGCAGGTCACAGACAGGCGGCTCGGAGTCCCCAGGCGCGGGCGCCGGTGCCCTTTCTCCCCTGGGAGATGCCCATCGCCCACCGAGAAGCGCAGGAGGCGCCCGCAGAGAAGCCGCACCCTCTCTGCCTCCCCGGAATAGAACCTTAAAATATCTGCCCATGAATAACCAAACACCGGGCTGATTCACAAAGCCATCCCAGAATAGTCCGGATCCATGTGTGTATCTGTGCATATGCATATATCTGTATGTACGTAAATAGAGAAGAGGGCATTTTCGGCTCAGATAAAGGAGGAAACGTGAATTATGACATTAAAAAGATGCAGGAAGATGCAGGGCTGCAGGACGCTGCCTGAGAGTGACAGGGACGACGGCGGAGCCCCCGCCTGCTGTTCCCGGGCTGCCCCTCCTGCGTCCCGCACAAACCGGGGGGGTCCGGCCCTGCCCAGGGGATGGCAGGAGCCGATCAGCCCCCCGGCACAGCTGCGATGGCACCGCAGCGCACGGGAGGAGGTTTGGGATCGCTGCTGTGCTCCCCCAGCAACAGACTGGGGTGTCCCTCGTCGGCTCTTGACCGTTTGTTGGTGCTTCAGCAAGAGCAAGGTGTTATTTGGTTTTCAGGGTTTTCCTTTTGCCTAGGAAGAATGAAATGAAATAAAGCCAGATTTAGCAAGGGACTTTGCTGTGCCTGGGTCCCTGGCAACATTCATGAGGAAATGGGCGCAGGGGAGAAGGTTCCCACCTGAAGGTGCAGGAGCTTGTTTCCAGTGTTGGGCCACTCGCAGCGATGCTCAGAGGAGGCCATAGAATAGATTGGGTGGGAAGGGACCTGTAAAGGCCATCTGGTCCAACCCCCCTGCCCTGGGCAGGGACACCTCCCACCAGCCCAGGTGGCTCCAAGCCCCGTCCAACCTGTCCTTGAACCCCTCCAGGGATGGGGCAGCCACAGCTTCTCTGGGCAACCTGGGCCAGGGGCTCACCCCCCTCACAGCAGAGAATTTCTTCCTGAGATCTCATCTAAATCTCCCCTCTTTCAGTTTAAAACCATTACCCCTCGTCCCATGGCTCCCCTCCCTGCTCCAGAGTCCCTCCCCAGCTTTCCTGGAGCCCCTGGAGGGACTGGAAGGGGCTGGAAGGTCTCCCCGGAGCCTTCTCTTCTCCAGGCTGAACCCCCCCAGCTCTCTCAGCCTGTCCTCCCAGCAGAGGGGCTCCAGCCCTCCCAGCATCTCCGCGGCCTCCTCTGGCCCCGCTCCAACAGCTCCGTGTCCTTCTGCTGTCGGTGGCCCCAGCGCTGGAGGCAGCACTGCGGGGGGGTCTCCCCTGAGCGGAGCAGAGGGGCAGGATCCCCCCCTCGCCCTGCTGCCCACGCTGCTGGGGACGCAGCCCAGGATCCCAGCCCTGAAGCCCACCCCCACTCCCTGCCTTCAGTTCCCCTCCGTGGGAGAGCCACTGCTCACCCTGGCCTGGCTCCCCGCACCTAAAATATCCCCAAATTATTGATGTCACCATTACGGCCAGGTTTGAGGCTGTGCCATCGAGCATTAAACTGGCTCAATCATTGATCCTTTCGTCTCTGACAAAAAGCCACCGCGATGTCACGATCAAAGGTACCAGCAGAGACAGAGACCGTGCTCCCCACACCCGGCTGCACGTTTGGGTCGGCCGGTCCTGCAGCAGCCTCCCTCCGCATCCACCGTGCTAAACAAACAATATTACGCACTAAAACAAAACAAAACAAAACAAAACCTGAAAAGCTCTTCCACCCACTAACTCCTGCTGTGCAGAAGGTGCCAAATCAGATTACAGCGCACAGTTGCCACATTATCCTGTCTCGACTTCACTAACGCTCATTAAGCTTCTAAAATCCTTTTTATGGTGTTTATAACACCTCCAGAGGAGTTTACTGTGTAAATATTATTCTACCATTAAATCCTGCAACAAGGCAACCGTCAACAAGTGGAATTTGTAATGGGCCTGCCGAGAGGGCTCGGCTCGCAGGCTGCGGCGCCTGTGAAGTGAGGCCAACGAAAGCAGCCAAGAACACAGTACGGAGTGATAAAGCACTTCATTTTGATGCTTTAAATCTCCTACCACTTGGGCCTGCTTAATGTAACAGGCCCACTGAGACATTAGATTTGGGCCTGGAGTCAAATAAGCTACAGGGAGCCACTTACTGAAAGCAGCCTTCCACGCAGCGGCAGCATTAGCGGTTTAACCCAGCTAATCCGGCGCGGAGCCGCCGCGGGCTAACGCGCGCCTGGCCGGCAAAGCGACGGATGTGGCTAGCCCCTCGGCCGTAGCCACCCTTGCCCCTGATGTAGGGATGTGCCTCCAGCGTGCCCAGGGGGAGGGTGGGCATCCTCCGGCTGCCGGCACGTCCCAAGGATGCTCCGGTGGCAGCGGGATGTTGGGGACCGGAGGATGCTGCCGGCGGCAGAGGCTGGACCGCCCTGGGCAGGGTCCCCAGCGGTTGGAGCACTGAAGACTTTTTTCCCTGCTCCCAGCCCCTTTTCACACCCCGGCTGGGAACAAAAGAAATGCAAAAAGGAGAAGGTCGGATGTGGGCAGTGGGAGGGGAGGGAATGAGACTCCCCGAAGACAGATGCCGCGGAGCTGGCAAGTGTCAGAATATCAACAGCTGTTCCCAGAGCACAAAATAAACCCGGTGGAAACGCGTGTTGTTTGCAAACCCGCCCCGCCGAGCCCCGCTCCCTCCGCTCCCCGCGTCGTGCCAGGCGGGGGACAGGGCGCCTGGGCATCAGTGTGTCCCCACTCCCTTCCCGAGTGGCACCCAGCGGGTCCCAGAGCACACCAGACAAACCCCAGCCTGGCTTTTTACTTCAGTGGTGGAAAATGAACCCAAAAAATAAGCATGTGGATTTTAGGGCAACAAATAATTAAAAGGCTGTTTGGGGGCAAACTGAATGTTTTGTTGAAATACTGTTTCATTTTGCGCTGTTGAGCCCTGTTCCTAAAGCCTTCCCTCCAGGAACAAAGGCAAACCCCCAAATCGGGACTAAACTGATAAATGCCACTATAAAATGCAAAATCTCATTTTGAAAATGGCAACGCGATACGCTTTGAGGTTTCGGAAAAAAATGCTCATTCCTCCTTTTTTGGGCCAAAGTCTTAGTCTAATTCAAGATCAAATTCCCAGATAACTCCAGTTCCTCCCAGGCACCACCCTCCATCCTTACCGGGCAGCTTTCCCGCACCGAGACTTGCCGGGGCCACCCAACGCACCGGGTCCCGCACCACCACCGCGATGGGCACCCACCACCCGCCCCGGGCCCGGCGCCGCCGCCAGGCAGCGTCCCCCGGCGTGCCTTGGCGAACGGCGCTTGTGTAAGAGCAACGATGACCAAGTTTGGAAATGTTGCTCAATAATTTTTACCATATGTGTTTCCTGGTGCCGTGTCAGTGCCTGCATCCAAGAGCGGGGCTCGCTCAGGTTATTCGGGGCTCGGCTCCTCCGGGGAGCCCCGCGCCGGCCGCAGCCCCCAGCATCGCCTGATGCTTTCGCCCTCCTGCCCTCTCGCCCGCCATCCCTCTCCTGCACTCACAACGCGGGGTGGAAAAACATCCCTGTGGGCTGGAAATCAAAGTCACCCGGCGGATTTGCTTCGCGGATTGCAGGTTTCAAAAAATCTTTTGTTGGAACGAGAGCAGAAGCGAACATTTTTAAATTGTCTGTGGAGGAAGAGGCTGGAAATCATTGCTGCAGCTTAACCAAAATGTTTCAGTTTTGACAAAATTGCTTGGATTTTATTTCGGTTTTGACTTCAAGCAAAATAATTTATCATGCAAAATTAATATAGAAGACAACAGTTACAATGCAAAACACAAAACGTAATGTGATAAATAATGAAAATATTGAAATACAAGCTGTTTCAGAATTAAAAATTAAAATGACTTGATAGGGAAATGTCACACAGGATGCTGCAGTGTTGTTGAATTTTTTTCCAGCTTTCCCCCAAAACAAAACTCTGCTGAAATCCGGTCCCACAAAGCACCCGGGGTGCTGGGGGTCGGGAAGGAGCCGTGCACCCCTCTGTTTCCAGTGCTCTCCCACCACCCTCCTTGACCCCGCGGCTCCTGCGGGATGTCCCGCATGCCGGAGGTGTGCAGGAGCTGTGGTTGCCATGGCAATGGGGCAAAACAGCCGCCGTTCCCCCATGGGTGGCCAGGGACCAGGTATGGGCCAGGGCCACCAACCTGCACCCTGGAGACCAGGCTGGGACCAAGTCCCGGGACACCTTGGTGTCGCGAGGTGACGAAGATGAAGCCACAGCTCGGTCAGAGTAGGGCTGTGACACCAAGAAATGAGTAAAAAAATACCCCGTCGTGCCCCTGTTAGAAAATCACAGCTTGGTAACTGCCCTCCAAAAGCTGCATATTTTAGCAGGGTTATCATCCACAGATTTGTCATCTCTGTAAGCTCCTGCGCACGAGCGAGAGCGGCAGCCACAGGTCACCACCGGTTCCTCGGCAGGACAGTAGCCTTGGACAGGGTCAGGGAGAGGGGGAGAGGAGAAGTCCATCGTCCTGGGCAGGAGCCCACCATGAAACATCACCACCACCGCAGGTAACCTCTGTCACGAGTCAGGGTGGTCTGAAGTGACAGAACGGTCCTGCAAAACCTATAAACATTACCAGGATTTCATAGCAGGTGCGAATGAAGTTAAACCAGGTTTGAGCAAATGCTTTGACACCATCGCTGACATCAAACGAGGGGACACCAAGGGAGAATGAAAGGGACCCTTTCTGAGGTGGGGTGCAGGGAAGAAGACCAGAAACCTTCCCCGGGAAGGGATGGGAGCCTTGTCTGTGCCACAGGGTGTGTTTGGCAGTGCAGGAAGACCGAGCTGAACATCAAAGCCTGGGTGCCTTTTAGACCGGTTGGAAATGAGTTGTCTTTCCGTCGTGACAAGTCACGGTGTGATCTCTCCTGCCCGATCAAACCCTGATACGACACCGCCGTAAGGGGCCAGTCGCAAATGCCCTCCTAATTAACACAAATTGTTTGTTTTCCCCTGATAAACACCAAAGACATGCTTCTTGATAAAGGCAAAATCAGCAGCTCTCTCCCCAGCAGCTCTGTGCCGCCCATGGGACCTGGTGACAGCCCGGCCCTGGTGTGTCCCGGGGATGCTGGGGATAGCGGGGGACACTACTCTCCAGCTACCGTCCCCAACCCTGTGCTGCCCCCATGCTCAGCGGAGCCGGAGAGCGTTACGAACGTTTCTTCTCCTTGCTTTCAGGTCTCGTGCCACAGTGGCCACCCAAACACGGCTAGGAAGAGGAGGGCACCCCCAGGAGCACAGGAGCACTCGCTTGCTGGCCGTCCCCACGGGCACTGCAGGATCCTCTTGTGCATTTTGGAGCTCAAAATACCTGAGCAGCGGCGTGTGAGAAAACAAATGGGGCGCTGAGAGCGTTGCAGCGCAGCGAGCGCTGTAATTAAAGGGTTTCCATCAAAAAGCAGGCTTGGGTAAGGTTCCCAATTATCCTGACAGCGATAGGGATTTTAATGGGCACTGGCACGTCCAACAAAGGTCTGCTCGCTGCTGCTGACACAATCCCATTCAGGCAGCTTTTGTGCGGCTGAGGGGTGCAGGGTTTGGGAAAGGCGCCATCCCTCAGGGCAGAGGACACAGACACGGATGGGTGGCTTTGCCTTTAGGGACAGGCTGTGGGGCAGGGAGGCAACGAATGTCCCCCTGCCCCTCCCAGGAGCCACATCCCAAGGGACCACGATGCTGCCCTTGGGGACGCTGACACTAACAAAGCGCCCGCCATCGCGCAGGGCTGCGGATGCTCTGCCACCCTTTCCGGGCAACCTTCGCCTGCGGTCCCACTCCCGCCCGGTGCCAGCCCATACCAGGCAAGCACCAGCTGATGTCACCCGTGCCATGGCCCCGGCACACGCCCGGGCAGCCGGCGGTGCCACCGTGGCCTGGTGAAGGCCGCCGGAGCGAACCGGCAGCATCAGCATCACATCGGCGCAGCGCGGTGACTCAGCCGGCAGGAATGTGGGAGTTCTGCACGGCTCGGCGCTGAAAGCCTTTTAATTCCAGCCTGGTGATGAATGGGCAAGGCCTGAAATGAAATGTTCGGAGGCTCAATGTACCAGGCCTCCCGCTTGTAATTATTTTTGTACAGAATATGTCAAGTGTCGTGCTTCACAAGAACTCGTTTAGCATGCAAACATTTTGTGATTAAGTGAGGCTTACTTAATTAAGCACTTTGTAATGACTCTTAAACCAAAGAGTAGTGGATTAGTGCGTCCTATTTGTGTCTATCATGTTAAAGGCGCGGTAATAACAGGTTGCTGCAGACAATTAGGGTTAGAATACAGAGTGGATGGAGGGAGAATCAGCAGGCACCCGGAGCCCCGCCACTCGCTAATGTCCTGATTTAAAGCCGCCTCTGCGCAGACAATGCGCGTCCGCTCTCTGCATCTGCTACCGCAATCCAGCCCCGCGCCCGCCGCCCAGACCCGGCACCCCGCACCGCTCCACGTCACCCACCAGGACACCCCTGAGGGGTGCCACAGCAAACAGGCGCCACCCCAGGGTAAGGTCCCCACTCAACAAAGGTCACAGGCCCATAATTGCTGAGGCAAGGATTTGCTTGTAGCTCTAAACCACAGTATTTGCACGCTGGCATGGCTAAAACAGGGGCACACACCCCCGGCGTGCTGGCAGGCAGGGCTCCCCGGGGGCACAGTCTGGGCTGAGGACCTTCTGGCCCAAAAGGGTGCAAGTCCCCACATGCCCAGAGCACCGTCTGGCTCCAGACATGAAGGGCAGCAAAAAATACCCCAATTCCTCCTAACTTTGTCCAGCTTGGAGGGCTGCTGTGCTGCACCAGGGTGGCAGCCACTTCCCGATGAAGGAAGACATGTGGTACCAAGGAGATGTGGCCCCTGAGGTTTCTGGCAGCTATCAGCACTGGTGGGGATGCCACCAGACCTATATCTGCCATTTTAGCAGCTCCGGGTCACCCTACATCGCTGCTCTTATTGAAATGATAACGGATGAATGTGTCCCTCTGCCTTCGTCGTGCTGGATGTTCACTTGGGGCCATTGCAGCATACTAACACCCCTTGCTCTTGAGCAAACTGTCGCTTGATGTCTCAGCTTCAGGCCACGGACAATGCAAACCATCTCCCGTGGTCATCTGCGAATGTTTCAGAAGCACCACAAGCCAGATTCAGGAACTGACAGGTTGGAAGCCCAGGGCAGGGCAATTCAGCCCTGAATTGTCAGTCCTGATGCCGTTCGTTCACCACGAGCCAGACAAGCTCATCGTCAGGCCGGCTCTGCAGGGCCCCCCTTCTTCTGACCTGCTGGGACACTTACTTAGGAGGAATTATTGATTCTTGCTATCAGAGAGGCACAAGTACACAAAATTATGGGAAACACGAGTCTCCTGGACACACAGAGCAAAGGAAAGCAGCAGTTGTGCTGCTCTGTGCTAGAGTAAGCCCTGTTATTCTCTGAACGGCCCCCCTGCACACCACACCTCGCAGGGCAAGGAGCACACATCAAGCAGGGGAAGGAGGCACCGGTGGGGGACTGGGATGCCATCACGACGGGGGGGTAGCAGGTCCCTGGCACCACACTCCTGCCTTGAGAGCTTTCCCCTCCTCCTGCCGCCCCCCCCCCAGTCCAGGACCTCTGGAGCCAGGACGGCAGAAACCTCTCCCTGCCCAGGGATCCTCCAGGGACACGGGCACGGCCAGAGCCCAGGGTGGGATGAGCAGCCCCCCCTGGAGCAGGGGCCGGCCAGAACAGCGTTTCTCCCCCCCGCTTCCCCACCCCGTGTCCATGAGGAAGAGCAGGCAGGACGCCCTCCAGTTTTGAGCCGCTGCCGTTCCTGAGGCAAACCACCTTCGGGCAGCACTTGCCCGGCGCAGGCAGCAGCCTTTTGTCTGCCGGGCTGGAGGACAAAGGCGCTGCCGAGCCTTTCCCCGAGCTC
>VXBH01006910.1:179680-196114 GCA_013400035.1 Rynchops niger | reverse complement strand
CCCCGACCCCCGCCAGGTCGCTGGCTGTCAGTGAGAACCCCATTTGCACATCTCTGGAAAGGCTGATGGGGCAGCTCCCACAGGATTTTCCGATGTGGCCAACTGGTCTCTCTCCTGGTACTGGGAGCAAGAAAGTGAGTGATGCATCCTGGCAAGGAAGCAGAGAAAAGCCTAAAATAGGAATAGCGGAGAAGAATCAATTAAACACTCAGCAGCTTTGTTTGAGTCAAGAGTTTCCTGAGCGGGGTCACCGTGTCCCTCTATCCCATCCTCCCCGCGACAGCCCTGCTCTTGTCCCCGTGTCCAAAGGGGTTCCCATTGGATGCAGCGCTTGTGGCTGCCGGCACTCGACTGACAGCAGGGGACATCCAGCCTGCACACAGCCCAGCCGTGGCTTTTTTGTTAGGTCCTGATGAAGTTGCTCTGAAATCCGGCTGCATTTCAGGAGCATTGTCCCTTGTGAAAAAAACCTTCACTTTACTGCCTCACATTCAGCCGGATGCTCTTTACTTGGGAGAGGAACTTTTAAACTTTCTCGGCAAAGTTCATTTTCTTTGAACTGGCGGAATGATTCCTAGTGTGAGCTCCAAAAAGACCTTTGAAATGTTCCTGCTTAAACCTCTGTCCGTCGCATGAGGCACGATGGACACTTACGAGGTCATCTCCCCATTTGCTTCCAGCGCTTTCAAGAGACAGGTCTGACAACTTTGACGCAACCCAAAACCCACTGCATATCTTTCTCCACAGCACTAGTTTGAATATATATATACATATATATATATATATATATACACACTTGGAGAGGAATGAAACCGTCAATATGGTGGTTAAGGTCATGCCGTTAAGGGTGGTTAAGGTCACACCATCTGACACATGTCAGATGAAAAGCTGGAGTAGGAATACTCAGCCAACTGCTCAGTGCGGTTTTTCATCCTTTCTCTGGAGGGAACAGCCCGTTCCCCACGGAGCAGCTCTCAGCAGCGCGAGCCCAGTCCTTGCGGGGCAAGGAATAGTGTATTTCATGCGGTGCGCAGAATTACTCTTCACCTTTAGCAAATGTGGCACACACGAAAATGCCAAACTTCACTCTCCCTTTCTTCCGGCTCGCAATCATATTTACCGGAGGAAGAGAGGAAGTCGCTTTTACCCATCCTCACTCTATGTTCTCCCTGGATGGGGGATGCTCTGGAAGCTTGCTTTGGAGCAGTACAGACCTTGCTGTAGGGGACCAGGCTCTGCTTCCCAGGCGTTGCTCAGGGCCAGCCCTGTGTTGGCACTTTGCAGGGTTGGGGCAGAGGATGCGCCCCGTCCCGCTCCCGGCTGGCTCCAGCCCTGCGGGGTCACTGCTCCGACGTGCTCATACCACACCGATAGCAACTGAGAAGCCGGAGCACACCCCGACACCTGCGCCAGCCCTGCACTATTTCCCACTCCAAAGTACAGATGGCTCCGGGGTGGCTTCTCTTGGCACCTCCCCGCCAAACCTAGAGAGGGCATCTGCTGAAAACAACTGCTTGGGAAGAGCTGATTCCTCGCCCTCGCCCTCCCGGGTGCTCCCGTCTGGATCGCCCACTGACCTCCCAGCCTGCGCCGCGCTGGGTTAAACGCGCTTACTTTAGTTATGTACCTCCAACAGCTTCGGGCAACAAATGTATTTCAGGCGCAGTCCTCCTGTACCTCTCCTTGATGTTCTAAGGCAATGAGAAAGAAGTGTTAAATTTGTTCTTGGCTACTTTTCCTTGCAACTCCCAAAGGCACCGGTTACAAACTGAATCAGTTATCAGCTAGTTAGGCTGGCAGTTCCCGAAGGTACTGCATGAATACTGATAGGGACCCATGCATTATTCAGTGCGAAGAGCAGAGGAAAATGAGCAACACGTCCAAAACAAGAACAGCAGTGGCAGTAAGGGAATAATTAGCGAGCTGTCACTTGTCCCTGTCAGTATTCCCTCCCTTAACACATGAGGGAAAATAATAAAAAAGGGTAAGATCATCTTGCAAGCTCTGCTCTTAAATATGCAGCTGGTAGGTTAAAATACAATGATAAAGGGGAGAGGATAGAGAGCTCTGATACAGTTTTCAAAAGATATGGCCTCCATTTCCATGGAGACTATATTTTTTTTTCTTTTTTTTTTTAATCCCACAGGCACTGGGTTACACAGTAAGTCCCTGCCTTAAATATCAGCCCATGTGCAACAGCATGAAAGGGACGTGGCTCTAACATGGGGGTTTATCCCAGGGAAAAATATTTAGGGGTGGGGTTTTTTCCCTCCCTTTCTACAAAACACAACTGAAGAGGATGTGTTTTAGAGAAAGCAGGTTCGCCGAAATCGGCTCTGCTGGACAAGCCTGTGGCTCCCAAACAGAGCATTAAGAGCTGGGGAATCCCGTAGCCAGGGCTCGAGTGCCCTGAACCATTCCCTCAGCGCATCCCCATCCCTTCCCCAGCTCCCCCGAGAGGCCGGAGGTATCGGGGAGGCGGCTGAAACTGCAAAGTGCAAAGTTTATCTGGAGTAAATTGTTAACTAATTAAGCAGCGTGTGGATGGATGAGAATAGAGTCGTTCTGCTGCAACCTATTAAATAGCCTCCAAACCTCCTCCTGGAGAAGCAGAGAGCAGAGGTGGGCGCCGGTGCCCGCGGGGTGCAGGTGCCCCACTGCTAGCAGGGCTCTGCCTGGGGGCCAGTGATGCTGGGATGAGGTTGCCCGTGCCCGGTGCAGCCTGTGGGATCTGGGTACCACTGGGTTTCGGGCCCGGACCGCAGCAGTGGGGGGGTGACTGTGGGCAGCACCGGGGCTTTGTGCCGGAGTCTTCCGAGGCCTCGGTGCCTGGTTGGGCTCTCGGTAGGACAACCGGGAAGATGCTGCCGCACAGAAAGGCTCTTTCCATGCAGACCCCAGCGGGTCCATCTGCCTCTGCAACAGGCGCTCCATCTTTGCCCGCAGCAGCCCTCGGCGAGCTCCAGCCCTGCCACGCTAATTCCCATCAGGGAGGGGATTTGTGCAACACACAGAGAGGTTGTATTCACAGCAATGTTAGCAGTGGCTTCCCCAAAATATCCTGACATGGATCCTTCCAAACAATCTGCCACATCGCGGCGAGGCCGCGGAGCCCATCAGAACAGGGAAACGAGCAGGTCTTCCAGCATGTGGCTCACCACGGGCCTGAAAATGTCAAGATTCGCCAGCAGATTTCAACCCTCTCACACAGCAAACCACCACAGAGATCATCGGCAGCGCCTGCAATGTTTAGAGAAGCTATTAATGAGCCCGGCTTATTTCAGAGATCTGTAACACTTACGTCATTGAGGACCCACTTCCCTTGTTCTCTGCCCTGATTTCTTAAAAGGCAGTTTTGGAGGAGCCGCCGGCAGCAGCAGAGCTCTGCGGGGAGCGGGGCGGGGGGACGGCTCCTGGCGAGGGGTCCGGGTCCGGCGGGAGGGACGGGGGAGCCAGCTCCGAAAATGCCGTTAAGTCAAAACAAAGGGAAAGAAAACCAGCGTTATCAGAAGTGTCTGCGAGTGGCGCCCGTCCAAGCTCCCCGAAAGCCAGGCGAGGTTCTTCAGCAACCCTCTTCCCGCACTGGGAGGACATCTGCTTTGAAGTCCTTTCTTTTTTGCCCAAAATATATTTCTTTGTTTTTCTCTGCTTCTGCCTAGCAGCCAGCGGGATAACAGCTCTCCGCATGTAGTCTCATGCTATAAAAATGCACGCAAAGCAAAGCATTTTCACGTCAGGTTTTTATAAGCCCTCTCTAGCTCCTGACTAATCCATGCCCAGCCCAGCCTCTGACATGCCAGAGTTCCCTTTGAGATCCTGCCACAGATTTGCACAGATGACTCCGTTTGATTGACACAAGATGTTATAGATAGTCCCCTATTTAACCCTTATCCCCGCACAAATTCGCAGGAAGTTTTTTGCTCGTCAAATGTCTTTCTTGGGTGTCCTTAAACCATTATCTAGGTGGCCATTTTCTTTTTCTGTCACATGTGCTGCGCGTCGCTCTAGGTCTTTGAGGAATGATTTGCTGGAAAATAAATTTCAGCCTGCAAAGCCTGTGTATGTACTGGGAGAAGAAAACTGGAGAGATTTCACATCAACTAAATAAGCATCGTTGGTGTCAAGAGCCTGGATTTTTGCATAAGCACCCACAGGTTCTTGCTGAATGAGATCCCCGGCACGGGTGAATATTCATAAGAAATAACCGGGAAGAGCTGTGACTTTCAGCAAAGCAAACTTCCCTGGGGGAGAAGCAGTGATGCTTCTCTGGTGTATGTTCAGCCCCGGGTGATACCTTCCAAGCTCCATGGATGGGGTTCGGAAAGCGGCTCAGCGCCGGCACGGAGCTTGGCGCTGAACAGAGCCCCAGCCCATCACCAGTCAGTGCCTGTCCACCGAGGCAAAGGGCCTTGTGCTGCTCTGTCCCCCTGAACTCAAAGGAGCCATGCTGACTGAAAACCAGCCCAAAATCAGATTTGTTATCTTTAATTCAGGGTTGCAGGTCAGACCCTGAGCTCCAAACTCCAAATTCTAAGGGGAAAAGAGATTTCTGCCCTGCTCTGGGTTGGGTTTGGTCGCTCAGCCCTTTCCACTCGATGCGGTTCATTTTCCCTCCTGTATTTCCCTGCTGCTCTGGCTGCACAGGCAGCAGGGCCGGCTCCGCTGACGGTATCATTATTGCTGTCACATACCCGTCACTGACAGGCGGTGGGGAGCACCAGGAACCTGATGTTCTGCCACTGCCGCCCAGCTCTTTGCATCCCCGCTTGGAATTACAGGACCTTTGTTTTCCGCCCGCTGGAAGCGGTTGCGGTTTGATTGCAGGAGGATGCGCGATTTAGCCGGCGGAGAGTGAATAATTTGGCACGGAGCATTCCTTGTTATTCTGTCAAGAAGTCTGCGTGTCAATCGATGGGCTAACAATTATGATCAATGTCAACAGGAAAAAAACAAAAAAAACACCATTAAGCAGCCAGTAATGTGCGCAGGCACGAGACGGCCCTTGCTGCCGCCTTGCTGCGGGTGCCAGGGCTGGGTTTGCTGCCTGGGGAAGGGATGGGGGCAAGGGCACAACCCTATTTTCCTCCTTCCCACGCTCACCCTTGGTCAGGTCCCTTCTTGCCCCTTTGGATTGTAATTGCCAAGATGCAGGGTGTGGAGTTTGCCAGCAGATCCAGCTCACGTGCGGCACGAACACGGTGTGTGCTCCTGGAGAGGCTGGGCAGGCTCCAGGGTGCAAGTGGGCATCTGGGTGTGGACCCTTCTGGTGGCAGTGTTGGTTGGTTGGTTGGTTCATAACGGTGCTAAAGCCACCATGATTTCTCAAAGAAGCTGAGCCATGACCTGCTCTGGCTTTTTTACACTTGTTCTCCGGTGCCTGAGGCACGGTCGGTGTGTCAACGGGCTGGACACCCTGGGGAGTGCCCGGTCCTGGCAGAGGAAAGGGACCAGAAGGGCTCCTCAGGTGGCCCCAGTTCAGCAGAGCCAGGCCCAGGCTGGTACTAGTGTCCCTCTTTTGAAGGTCTGCTCCTCCGACCTCTCTGCAGGCACCTCCCCAGCTCCTACAAGAGGGTGCTGGTGACCGCAGCAGCTCCTGCGAGCGCTGGTGGCTCCCATGGCTTTCTGTAGAGCATCCCCTTCGTCTGCAGGGATGGCGAGGGGGCTGCGGTGCGCGGGGCCGGGGCAGGCTGGCATCCCGAGGACCTGAGCCTTGACGCGAGTGTGCAATCCCATAATTAATGCAGCTCAGACGCACCTGATGTGCCATTCGCGGGAGATGCGAGAGCATTTCAGAAGAATGCTTGATGCCCTCTGTCACTCATTGCCAGGAATAATGCTCCTCTCCGCTGTCACACTGCGCTCATAGGATGTTGAATTAAACAGTGGGTCTTTTGATGCTGCTGAAGTAACTGTTGCATTAATTATCCATGGAATTTGCACATGCACCTTACATAGTGAAAAAGGTGTGCTTCCCCCAGGCTCGCCGCCCCCCCTCCCTGCCGAATCGCCCATCAAGTGGCTTGGACTTCCAGAACGCGATGTGCCGACTCGCTTTCCGATTGTTTATTAATGAACCGAACCTTGAAAGTATGAGATCTTCGCCAGAGGTTATTTTTACTACCCCGTTAGTTAAGGCTGAGAGTATTATTTTACATACCGATAAATAATTTACCTGCCATTAAAAAACGTACTCGGAGACAACCCCCAGCACTGGCCACCCGGTCCCCGTGCGGCCGCACGCACGCCGCGACAACGTGCCGAAAGTGGGATTTCCTACGGGCAGCGTGTTTCCTGCAAAGGCGCCGTGGAAGGAAGGTCTTCAACGGCCGTGCAAAATAAAACGTCCACAGCACCGGAGTTTTCCCGAGGTGTGGCTGAATCTCGAAGTTTATAGCTTAAAAAAAAGTCGAACAATCGTGCTACTACTTTTTTTCGCTTGTGCTTTTTCTGAGATCTCTATTTTCCCCTTCGATTCTCCACACCTACTGATTATTTATAGCATACCAGAACACCAGCCTTATAAAATACCATGCATGACTTCTCCTGGCTCTCGGTGCTCAGGGAGACCAGGCACTATTGGTAAAAGATTTAACTTATTAATAGAGTAAAGCTAGAACAAAGCTCCGTAATTTGGTATTAGCTTTCCCAACCTGATTGTGTTTATTTAGAAAGCAGCTAAGACACAGGCATGTGGGGCTATAAATCAGCAGAAAATCAAATGCTAACATGTAAATAAATTGCAAATCAGCTGAGAAATTGGTTTCATTTTGAGACGATAAAGCATATTTCTCCTGTACTGATTTTATAAGGTGCCCCTTAAGAATTGTAATATTTCTGTGTGGTAATGATAAACATTAGTGAGTTGCTTTAGAAATGAAAAAATGGCAACCCTGTGGGGATTTGAAAAACATATGCACTTCAAATTTGAAAATCCAATTTAACTGTCCATTATATGGAGAATAAAAAAAGGTAAGGATAGGATAATTTTGCAGTTACACAGCATTTGACTAAATCTGATTCAGGGATGACAGCTACACTTTAAAAGCTACATGTCTGAATGTAAGGAGACAGCAAATCATTTATTTATGATTGTAATCTAGCTCCTGTCTAACAAGTTAACAACTGTGCAGAGTGCTCCCTGAGTGGAGGCAGCCTGTGTAGGCTTGTCAGTTAGCACTTTTTAAAACACTTTTCATAGAATTTCTGTTTAAAAAAAATAAATAAATAAATAAAATAAAATAAAAGAGACAAAAGAGAGTCCCTGTCAAATTTACCAAAACAAGCAGATGTTAAAATCGCAAAAGTTTGAAGCAACAAATCCTGTTCTTAATTCCGTACAAAGCACCTTTTGCAGAAGGGAATGAGGGAGGCAAACACGAAAGCTCCGGTCTCTCGCCCAAACCTGCCCTTGGTGGCGGCTCTGCCCTCGGACCCAGACGCCAACCCATCACTCCCATCCGCGGGAGCCTCCGCGGGCTCCTGGGCACCCCCAGCCTGCGGACACCGGGGCTGCCGGGGGTCCCACTCCCTGCCGGCTCCATCGGGCATCTCTTTGCTGGAGATGTCGCATTTTTTTTTGTCATTGAGGTCTTGACTCCCGTATCCATGTCCCCAGTATTTTGTGGTTAGTGGTGCCCATCACCTCCTCTGTCCACCAGTTCACCCATGTCTTGACCCTGTTCCAGCTGTACTTTGGATCAGGCTAAGGCTGCCCCGGCCCAGCAGGCAGGGCAGCCATGCGTTTGTCGTTGTCTCAAAGCGAAGTGTTAATATAAGGAGTTTTAAGGCAACTAAATCACCTGAACAGTTATGAAGAACTATGAACAAGTAGCATTTACCCATGAGCTCTAATGTGATACAGGTAATCTAATATTGATACTATACATTCTCTCATTTTTAAATCCTCTTGGTACCAAAGGTCTAGAAGGCAAATAACGTGACGACGAGTCTTTCTGAAGAGTAACAGGGAAGAACTGATGAACTGCTGCCCCGGTGCCCACTTCAGACAGCCTGGTAGAAATGATCACGACACATAGGACTATCCACCAGCTGGAGAACTGGGACTAACGGGGGAAAAGCCAGTATGGCGCTGGGGGAGGGAGTGATTTGCAAGAGGAGCTCTTTGGGTTTCTTTAGGAGAAGCTGACAAGTGTGCGATGGGAAGGTGTTGGGGAAGGTCTTCGGCAAAGTCCTTGAGAAGGCAACTGGCCCAGCTGGAGGCAGTGGCTCCACGTGGCACGGCTAAAGGGCAGCAACAAGGAATCAGAATAGATTGCTGGTTTTCAGAGCGGAGATTCATGGGATCTGCACCGGAGCCAGTGCTGGAAGAGGGGATAGTAAATGATCCAGAAAAGGGGTGAGTCGGCAAAGTTTGCTGAATGCACACCATGATCTGTCTCTCTAAAGGCAGGGACAGCGGCAAAAGTCACAGAGATGTCTCACTGGAGTGAGGGGCTGGGCACAGGCAGGTGAAATTCAAGGCAGATCAATGTAAAATCTTGAACTCTGTGGGGTGTTGTAGAACTGGAAATCCCATGTTTACGTGCACGGAGGCCTCTGTACTGATGGCCAGCACCCAGGAGTCAAAACTGAGGGCTGCAATAAAGAACTCTATGGAAACACGAGCTCAACGTCCGGCAGTGGCCTAAAAACAAAGCAAACGTTGGGAATTGTTAGGGGAAAACTAGGGACCACAGAAAGAGCACTGTGCTGCTCTAGACATCTGTATAGCAGCTATAGCCTGAATCCTGCATTATTCTGTCCCTACTCCATGACAGAAAAACGGCGATAGAAGTAAGAAAGGTTGAGAGCAGGATCGCAGGGATGAGCGGGGATAAAGGCAGGATTCCCTGGGTTAAGGCTTTTCAGCCTAGAAAAGAGGTGTCTGAGGAGGGGTACCACAGAAATCTGTGAAACCAGGACAGAGAACAAGGTTTTGCTGCTGATTGTTTCTCACCATTCAAGAAGAAGGGCTGTGAAGGGGGACCAGCAGTAGGCTGGAGCCAAGCCGTAAGGAGGGCAGGGCTCACGTGCAGAGCTAAACCGGAGATAACTTTAACCGATATTGTGGAAGCTAAAATCTACAGGGCTACAAAAAGTTACCGGACAAATTAACGGCAGAAAAATCCATCAAACATCCATACATAGACATTACTTCTGGCTCTGAAAGATCTCGAGCCATAAATTACGGGAGGTTAATAGAGTATTTGATGAAGTATCATTCTTCGCTTGCTCTGTTCTTACGCTCTTCGGTGGGTGGTTGCCGTTGCTCTCTCCCAGAGACAAGACACTATAGCTATTTTTATGCTCTTAACATGTTCTTCTACCGGTTGGAGGTGGATCTAATGTTCAACATAAATCAACCATTCTTATTTGATATGACTTAGCCTCCTTGAGTCCTGTGGCTACACTCACATTTGTTTCCATGGGGCTGGATTGTACCTGTTGCGCTCAAATATGAGCACACAACAAATGCCACTGGTGCCGTGCTCCTCCGGGCTGTCCCCGCTCCCAGCGGGAAAGGCAGCCCTTTCCAGCACCCCGCTCTCTGTCCCACTTTAGGGACTATTTCCATAAATGGGTTCTTTTTCTCAGCTTTACGAAAAAAATTATCCTTGGTTAGGCAGCGCCTCCTGGGTGTGGGAGCCACCAGCTGCCCCAGGGATGCTCTCGCGGGGTGGTGCCGTCGCTGCATGGAGAGCTGGGTGGAGGGGATCTGGGATCCTCATGCTGGTTCTCTGTGTGATAGTGGGAAAGTGGCCATAAGACCTGCTTTGATAAATGTGGGTGACAGCAGTTTAGACCGGACTGCCCCCAGTTTAGACCGGACTTTACACTACTATGTAAGTGGACCAACAGTGGTTTCTTGTCTATTAGAAGGTGTGTTGGACCTGACCGTGGATGCTTGCAAGCACCAGAGCAGGTCCAGTTCCACAACCTGCTGTGTGCCCTCTTGGATTTGGCTGCCTCCGTTATTGGGGGGGTGCTGGAAGCACACGCACCCCCCAACCTCCTCACCATGGTCACGGGCATCCCGGGGTGCGCGACCGGGCAGGCTCATCACCCCGAGCCTGTCCTGGGCAAAGGGAAACCAGGGCATAGGAACACCTGCGTATGAAAGGTCAGGCGTGTGCTCTTTTTTAATTGAATGAGCACCTCTCACCCTAAGAGGGCTTGTTTTTTTCGAGCTGCAGAACAGGGGTGACTTTTTACTTTGCATTTCCTGACTTTTTGTTGACTTTTTAACAACAACAAAGCTTTAAAAAAACCCACCCTTGTTCTGATTATTTGATATTACGCAAAACTTCCCGAGCAGAGGAAAGCTTTGCAAAGGCGTCTGTGCGTTTGTACTCTGTACCCTTCCCCTCCGCTAAGGGACAAAACCTGCCTGGGTGTCCCCGCCGGTGAGGGTGACGGTGACGGTGACGGCAGAGCATCTGCAGGTGCAGAAAGGGGCTGCAGGTGCGTGGGGGGGACGCGGGCTGGCGGCCGCCCCGGTGGGAGCCGCTTTGTTGATTGTGCGTGAGAATCACAAGGCACTAAACTAAAGGGAGAAAGTTTGAAATGGTGGTTGTCAGATAGTATCACCCTCACACCCTCCGCTGAATGTTAATAAGTGTAAGTAAACACAAGAAGTCTCTGCCTGTTTGTTTATCTTGGCTTCGGTCAGTGGCTGAAAATACAGAGTTTTGCCTTTTCAGATAAAATAATTCTTTCCAGATAGAAAATGCTGGGTTTGTAATTCGCCGTTTTCCCTTTCTTGATGCAGGGGGAGAAATGTAAGCGCGGAGTCGTAGCGATGCAGGTAAAGCTTGGTTGTTTTTAAATCATATTCTGCTGATAAGGTATGCAATATATGCTTTGAAAATAGCCATCAGCAGAGTCTTCCGGAAAAAAATCTGCAGTAGAAGAGCCAGGGTTGTTCACGGCACTCTTGCTGGCCACTCGCTGAACTCATCATCCTTCGGTTGGAAAGGAATGCCTACTGTGTTATTTAAATTAGATTAAAAGTAAAAGTGTTTTAGACAGCGCAGGAGTCTGCCACGCTCTTTTTTCGTTAGGGAGGGAGGCGAAAATTTCAGAAATCAACGTTTAATTAGGATCGCTGAGGTCGTAGGCAATTGCGGTTTGCCCTCCCTGTGTCCTCATGCTTTCTGTGCCTCAGAAGAACAACAACAAAAAAACCAAAAATAAATGTTGCTCCTGTGTTTCTGAAAATGAACCGTTGGTTGCCATCGTGTCGTGGTGGGGAGGGGACGTCTCCCCGTTGGTAATTAGGCGGTGGAGAGACTGGCAATACCGGGGTGGCTGATTGACAGCCGCGGCTCAGCAAACAGAGCCGCCGGCAGCCGCGCGCGGGCTGGGCTGGGGCTGGGCTTGGCTGCAGTTTGGCAGCAAAGAGCCAGGAGGCCGTGGAAAATGGCACCGTTAAACCAGCCAGCAATCTGTGGGGTCTTCAGAACCTTATCATCCATGCGAGTCAACAACTGTGCTAAATTGAAATTGTAGAGTTGATTAAACGACGTATTTAAGGCCCCATAAAAGAAAGCAAGCAAGCCAGGAAGGGAGCGGCGCGAGCGCGGCGCGGGGGGAGCAGCGGCGTTGGGAGGGTTTATCTCACCACGAGCAGCAGGCTCAGCCACTGATCTAATCAAATTATTCAGCATTAAAAAACTGCCAAGGCATTCCAGTGCTGCAGCTTCCAGAGGCCCAGCTGGGATCAAATGCTAATCAACATCTCCACGATATTTATTCCCACTGTCAGTCTGGTACGTGTTTGTTTTCCGAGCGCTGCATACTAAACTGGAAGATCAAGATGAATCGGTGGAGATGGGAGACGATGAGCAGCCGGGCTAAACCTATGGAAAAAATATTGGCTATCGGGAAATGGGGCCGGCGGGCCATGGATGGAGGGAGATGCGCAGCCCTCGCTGGCGGAGGGGACGGTGATCCCCAGCCCTGGCGCAGGACAGCGGGGATGCAGCAGGGAGCACCGAGCCGGGCACAGTGGTGACAGCGTGGAGTGGTGGCACAGGGATACCTTGTCCCCTCGCACCCCTCGGACCCCGGTGCCGAAGTCCCTTTCGTCCCCACAGCGTCGCTGGGCTGGTGCCACGCCGGCTCCTCGGCACAGAGGGAAGGACGGTGCCCAGGAACGCAGGGACTGCTGCACCAAGCAGTGGCCCTGGGGACCCTCGAAGGCCACATGCAAACCAGCGAGGTCCTCCTTAAGCGCTAGCCACCGGAGCGCTAGGAGACTAATTAATTTCCTTTTTGTTTTTCAGAGTTTCATTTTTAAATTACAGTCTTCCCTCCTCTCTAATAAATACTCAACAATTAAAGCTTTTTTTTCCCCGACATGCGATTCCAACATCTCAGTGTCCCACCCTCCTGTCACCTTCCCTGCCATAAACAGATTCGTAAAAACTGCTTTTGACGCCCCAGCTGCCATTAGCCACTTAAAATCCCATAATTATCATCCTATCATGGGCCTGTTAACGAGCAGTAAAAATAAGGCCATTGAATATGGTAATTTATTCGTAAATTAGCCTAATGAGAATAGGTTTCAGACACTGTTTACTTTCTAGCTGCCTGTTTCGGTGCAGTGCAGGCTGGCGGCGCTGGGATGGCAAAGCTGTTTGTGGGTACAGGAGCCTCTGCCTGGGTGGCAGCCGCAGCTCCCGCTCCGGTGGGGAGAGCCGGTATCCCAGCGCCATCCCTGCTCCCGCTCCGGGCTTCCCGCACAGCCTTCCCGTGCCTCTCCTACTCCTCCATCAGCGGTACCACCGGTGTCCCCACCGGTGGCACCGGTCACCGTACTGCGGGGATGCCCTGGGCACGGCGGGCACTGCTGGCGCTGACGACTCCGCTCCGTTTCTAGCACTCAGGCCGGGAACCGCGCTCACGGCTGGAAAACTGCACTATCAGCTCCCCAGGAGACCTCCCAGCCTTGTCTGCGCCGGCGTCTTTTGCTTCCTCATCCTCCTAATTTGCGGAGGTTAAAGATACGCCGCCTGAAAAGCGCGAGCCGGCTCGAAGCGCCAAAGCGTCTCGTCACAGAGCAGTTTTCTGCAGACCGGCATGGCCTGTCCCTGCGCTTTCCAGAGCTGGGGAAAAATACCAGAACGAGTGCAACGGAGCAGTGTTGCGCCATACACCTTGCAACGCAAAATCACGGAATCACGGAATCTTTAGAGTTGGAGGGGACCTCTAGAGATCATCCAGTCCCACTCCCCTGCTAAAGCAGGATTGCCCAGAGCACATCACTCAGGGATGCATCCAGGCGGGTCTTGAAAACCTCCAGAGAAGGGACTCCACCACTTCCCTGGGCAGCCTGTGCCAGGGCTCTGTCACCCTCACCGTAAAGAAGTTCTTCCGTGTATTTGAACGGAACTTCCCGTGTTCCAACTTGTGCCCGTTGCCCCTCGTCCTGTCACTGGGAACCACTGAAAAGAGCCTGGCTCCATCCTCCTTCAGCCCACCCTTTAGAGACTTGTAAACATTAATCAGGTCTCCCCTCAGCCTTCTCTTCTCCAGGCTAAAGAGTCCCAGCTCCTTCAGCCTTTCCTCATCAGGGAGATGCTCCAGTCCCTTAATCATCTTAGTTGCCCTTTGCTGGACTCGCTCCAGCAGTTCCCTGTCCCTCTTGAACTGGGGAGCCCAAAACTGGACACAGTATTCCAGTTGTGGCCTCACCAGTGCAGAGCAGAGGGGGAGAATGACCTCCTTCGACCTACTGGCCACACTCTTCCCTATGCAGCCCAGGATTCCATTGGCCTTTTTGGCAACAAGGGCACAAAATAATAAGAATCTGTCAGGGTCCAGCTTTAAGACAGCAAAGAGTGAGGATTCAAGGGGAGGCGACAGAGGGAGGACGCCTCAGCGCTGCCAAGATGAGTTAAAGGGGGGAATCTGGGGGTGCTCACGGAAAGCGGGGAGGGCTGCGGTGGGGTCCCGCACCCCGGCTGAGGGGATGCTCCCTGATGAGCTTTGTCAGGATTCCCCAAGCAGCTCCTCGGGCCAAGGCGGGCAGCACCAAGGACCTGGCCCCGGGAAGGTAATGTCACCCACTGCCTTGGGGACAGCCAGGCAAAGCCCAGAGATGTGCTGTTCTCCCTGCTCTCCACCCAAGGGAAATCTCTGCCAAGGGGGCAGGGGACATGGCAATCCCTCCCACAGGGTCCTTGCGGCATCCCCTGGTTCCTCTGGGCACCAGCTCGGCCAGGGCATCGTCACACCCCGGCGTGAGCAGCAGCGGTCCCCAAGCCAGCGCCCACCTCGGTGTCACAAGGCTCCAGCCCGTGCTTATGTCCCCTCTCTTCTGCTTGGAAAGCTGGCGGTTTAACCAGGGCTGTTGTCTGGCTGCACTGGAGGAGAAAATCTACTGCGGAGAGACCTGCCCGGCTCACTCAGGGCTCCTGCCCGACGCAGCGCTGGGCAGGACACCTCGGCTCCCATTTCTCCGGCTATTTTTGAGTGCTAATTCCCAGTAAATAAAGGAAAGGGCACTGCTCACAACCTGCTCTGTTTAGCACCCCAAGCCTGGGAGCTAATAAAGATGCTCTTTGGTGGCCAACCACCAGCTACAGCCACCGCCTGGTCCTCTGAATTAAAACGCCCGTCAATCGGGCTAGAAGGAGGAAGAAGAGCCCTGAACTGACTCTGTTTTGAATCCAGAACTGACGGGCCTAAACACTCCGGCACCTGGGCGGCTTATTTTTTCCAAGCTCCATCTTTGCAAACAGTTATTCTCAGGCAGTGGAGTGGTAATAAACCCCTGAGTGAATGAGGATGAGAGGTCCTTTCAGGGAAGAGGTGAAGAGCTCTTGACTGCGAGCCTTTCACCCTCTAGAGTATTTTCATTCCTAGGCTGGCTAAAAGCCAGGAAATAAATCTGCAGGGACAGAGCTTCTCGGCTGAGCTGCTCAGCCAGAGCCTGCAGCACCCTCGGCGCTGCCACCCACCCCTTCTCCGGGGTTCCCTGGGGAGGGGGCTCAGACCTGCCCCTCCACCAACTCCTGCAAGGGGCCGGGCTGTGCTGGGGGTGCCGGGGCTTGAGAGATTCAGCTCGGGACAAGCCTCGTGCGAATTCGGAAAAGCTCGGCGTGCCCTCGCGGAGGAAGGGGTCAAGCGCACGCACACGTCGGCCCCTCGACGGCAGGGGAAGCCTTGTTGTGCTGAGCCTGGCCCTGCAGTCCTTAGTGCAACTGTAAAATAGGGTGAATTTGCCAATCCTGGCTTCTGGCTGTCTCACCCCAGTCCTTCCACTGAGGCTTCTACCTGGGAGAATGTGGGCAGCCTGGGCAGCTGTGGCACATCTGGCCTGGGAGAACCCCATGCTGGTGCGGGGGTGGCTGTCCCTGCCCAGAGCCAGAGCCGGAGCATCCCGTGCCGTAGGGCAGCAGTGTCCCTGCCCTCCGGCTGGCAAAGGGGCCACCAGCAACCCCCAGCGGGAACGTGTGGGTCGAATGGATGTGATTGTCATAGAATCATAGAATCACAGAATGGTTTGGGTTGGAAGGGACCTTAAAGGCCGCCCAGTGCCACCCCCTGCCCTGGGCAGGGACACCTCCCACCAGCCCAGGTTGCTCCCAGCCCCATCCAACCTGGCCTTGAACCCCTCCAGGGATGGGGCAGCCACAGCTTCTCGGGGCAACCTGGGCCAGGGGCTCACCGCCCTCACAGCCTCTTCTCACAAAGAGAATTTATTCCTGAGTTCTCATCTAAATCTCCCCTCTTCCAGTTTAAAACCGTTCTCCCTCATCCCATGGCTCCCTTCCCTTCAAGAGTCCCCCCCAGCTTTCCTGTAGGCCCCATGTCAAAGACGCTTCCCAGGAACCTGCGCACTGGGAAAAGTGCCTGCGTCCCTGGGTGCCCTGTTTCCTCCGAGCAGTGGTTCCTTCCCAAAAGAGCCCTTTCTTGGCCCAAACCAAGGGCAGTCACAGACCTCAGCACCGACTGCGTGTGCGGTGCCTGTGATGGGGACCCAGCGGTGCCCGGCGCTGCAGGGGTTCCTGGGGACCGGCCTCTCCCGCACCCCCAGCACCACTCCTTGCTCCTGTCTGCTGGTGGAGGGACTGTGAAAATCAGATGTTCTGGGAGCAAGAGACTGTTGTCATAGCAAAATTCCAGTAATTCATCCCATTCCTATCGAGAATCCTGACTGGTTTCCAGTGCCCGATTTCTGCAGCGTGCAGGAGGAGGGAGGTAACAGCACAGTCTTCGCCATGGTCCCAGCCTTAGACTGCTCCAGTAATCGCGCTCTGCGGTGGCTGTACTCCTGCCTTTCCATCTCCTAATTTAATTACAACTTGCTTCTTTACTAATTATAATGCTCAAATCATAGAAGAGCTTAAGGCCACTGTAGCGGGAAGGCTGGTGGCTGTCTCCTTTTTTGCTAAGATGGCCCCATTATAATTTTGCTTCCTTCTGATG
>VXBH01006910.1:122180-174680 GCA_013400035.1 Rynchops niger | reverse complement strand
CCACCAGGAATTACGGTCTCCTTTCAAGTCGTGCTCATCTCCCCGCCAGGCGCCTTAGCCCAGGCAGGGCAGAGCAGCCGGGTGCCCGGGGGATGCTCCGGGGGTGGCACTGCTGGGGATGGAGCATCTCCAGGGCTGGGATGCCCTTCCCAGGACGGGTGTTGGGACCCCAAACTCCCACATTGCACGTGCAGGTGGAAATCCCACTTCCCGACAGCTTCCCTCTGCCACCGGTTGGAGATGAAAGCCACCATGGCATGGCCACCATCCTGACCCAGAGCTTGCGTTTTGCTGGGGGATACTGGAAGATCTGGCCCTTGCCCCCACCGAGGACCATGTTGCCCGTCCTTCCTGCGCACGGCCTGAGCCGAGAGTCATTTCTCCGTGATTAACAGGGAGCAGGAGAAGAAAGAGTGACACGAGAAAACGTGTCGTTACTTGAGCGAGATCGCCAGCCCTGTGTCAAACGGCCCTGCCACGGCAGGGTGACACTCCTGGTGCCAGCAGCCGTGCTAATAGCCACCAGCTCACGCTGCCACAGAGCCTGCCCTCCCCACACACAAGCGAAACCCCGGATAGCTTACAAGTTTTTTCAGGACAAGACTATATAAGTGGTTACAAGAAGCAATAAGGAGGGGGAGAAATTGCTCAATACAGTTGTCTGAGTGAGGTCAGTGTGACCATCAACAGGTACTGGCAGTGCTGGGAGGTACAAAACTGGGAACCAGTCGCTACCCGTTACCTCCTTCGCTGGAAGGAGCCAGATCCCCCCTGAATCTCTGCCTGTCCCACAGAGGATTAGCGAAAAACAGTTCAACTGGCTTTTGGCTTTCAGTTCCCCAACTAAATTACACATTGTTTAAACTTGTCTGCGGCGTCAGATACCGACCCTAACTTCTTTAGAAAGGATTCCTGCTTTCATTTCCTCTCACTCAGCATCAATTATAGAGCACCTGCGCTATGGGAGGAGAGGTGCAGCCCCCTCCGCACGCCTCTGCTTCCCTTCTTTGGGAGACAGACCGGGCTGACTGGTGTCTGCTGCCGTGCAGGTTTCCCCGGAGTTGTCGAGCCCTCGGGAATTTCACATTTCCCGCTGCAGATCGCAGACTAAAGCAGCAGGCAGGGGGCCGGGGTGACGGTGGGGAGGGTACAGCAGCCCCTACCACTTTCTTGATGGCACTTCAGCAGCAAAAGGGTTAAACGCCTTATAAGAAGGTTTCCTCCTCCACAACTCCCCCCCAAAATTGTAGTAACATCTTAAGTAGCGGCATCAGAGGGACAAGATAAAGGCAAAGCCCTTCTGCAGGAGGATTTGTGTTTCAAATCTAGATTAGCAATTGGTGTTTGGGGAAGATGGGACCCTAATCTGATTGAATGAGGGGAGTTTGTGATATCAATCTCCTTGGATCCCATTGTCTTTGTGCTGCTTTGTAAATTAATATTCATTTTTGTCTCTGCGTTCCTGCTGAATCTCTCATGCTTCTTGTCTCTCACTGCTTGATGAATTGCAGCCCTACGGATGGGATACCGTGCCCCAGAATTAGCACTATATTGTGGTTTACCTTTATAGGTGTGCTGAAGTGGCATGAAAATAGAGCTGCGGAGGTTGCGGGCTGCAGGCTGGGAGCTGCAGCTGCCGGTGGGGTCAGGACCAGGCTCTGACAGGGGCGTTTGCCATGGCCCCATCCCCAGCCGCTGGCCCTGGGCTGGTGCCGGCGACCGCTCCAGCCTGGGGCTGCCGGAGCCACCCATCTCCTGGCCGATGGGGAATTTGGGCTGCCGCTGCCCTGAGTGCTCCCCCTGCCCCTCTGGGGGCTCAGCCCTCCCTCCACAGGTCTGTGCTGGAGGGACTGGTTCCACCTCCAGCACCAGCTTTCCCCCAGCCCGGCCATCACTGGCCGTCCCTTCCCGGCCCTGTGCCATCTGCCCGCGGCACCCGGCTCCTGCCGCGCCACGCTGCCTTCCTTCCCACAGTTCACTGCCGGGGCCACCTTCCCCAGAATTCAATTTTTTTTCCCCTTCCCTTAGAACATTGCATCTTGTTCAATCCTTCCCCTGTCACACCGGCTCCGGCACTGTTTCAATTGGATTCCAAAAATAACCTCTTTATTCACACGGCTCATGCTATTATATCGTAGTACAGCTCGGGCAGGCGAGGGGTCATTCCATTATCCAGGAACGAGATAACTGAGTATTAGGGCAGCCGGGCTCTTTGACTCTCTGCCCTGTGGTAATGGGCCTTTTTTAAGGGCATTAACCAATGTTTCTACTTAGGTATTTGACAAGAGTAAAGGTAACATTGCCATTTAATCCTCTCCTTTCCTTTTTTTGCCTCGCCTATAGACAGCACTCGCACGTTTACTTCTCGTCAAGTGTTCAAACGTCATCTCAAAACCAACGGAGCTCATTTTCTCTAAGCCCTGAAGTTCTGGTTACAGGTCGGATTAAATATTCCAGGTCCTAGGACGCAGGCAGTCATTCCTGCTCCAAATGCCACTGCCGACTCTCCTCCCTTCGCTGAGCCCACCGTCCCCGCGTGCCACCCGTCTCCCTGGGGACACTGGCAGGGGGTTCTGCACAGGACCATCCCACGCTCCCGTGGCCACCCGTCCCACACGCCGATGTGCTGGTGAAACATAGATGACAGAAGAATGTTTTCCCAACCCACTGGTGGGGATTGTGGGGGGCAGCGAAGTGTCCGAAAGGGCTGGTAAACGGACGTGCCCCTCTGCCCTGGGGCTGTGTCCTGGCTGTCCCTCGCAGGCTCTGGGGACACGCGCAACACGAAAGGCTCATCCGTGAACGCCGGCTTGTCCAGCAAGTGCTGGGCAAGTGTCACTGATGGAGAAATACCAGTGTAGAAGTGACATCCTGGCTCACGCGGGTCTCGTGCATGTGGGCATCTCACCCTGATACGGCTGCAGCCTGTGAAATGCCCTTAAAAAAATTAAGGGCAAGCTCTTTGCCACCTCTCGCTTCGTCCAGGTGCGGTACCTGGAGGTGTTGTCTTCGATCCCTGTGGAGAGCCGGAAAATGCCAGAGATTTGGGAGAGCACTAGCAAGCGCAGGGTTTGTAATATTACCTCCATCTCCTCCTAATCCAGCCCAGAGAGCGGGCAGTGCGGGGGCTGAAGGCAGGAGCGGGGAGCAGGGGAGAAAGGCTGACAGAAGAGACAGTGAGAGGATGGGATAGTTGGTTTTGAGACAGTTACTTACTAGGACTTAGAGCACCGAAAGAGTTTAAAGGATGGTGTGGCCCCTGAAACGCAGCCGGGGGGGGTGTTTGTGAGAAGGGCAGCTCCGTGCCACCCCCGGGGCTGCGGCAGCTCCCGTCCCCCCGCCAGCACCCACACGGCAGGAGCCTTCTGGGCAGTGCCACCTCCTCCGGACTGACGAGCAAATGTCCCAGAAATCCTAGGAGCCTTTGGAAAAAGATCACGTATCTCCACTTTTAATTATTTTTAAGGAGCACAACCAGTGGGACGGCAGGGTGGCCGGAGAATTGGTTTGAGGGGTGCACTCCCACGCGGCTTTCATTACAGCTTTGTTGCCACGTGTGCGCACAGCGTCATGGGCAGGGTGACTCCTCCGTTTCTTACACTTATTCCAGGCCAGCCACATCCTGACTGAAGACCGGAGGCAGCTCTAGGATGGGTTAATTTGTGAACACCCCGAGCATTTCTTTCGCAACACTTCTCACGTCCTTCTCTTTTGAGTCTCTTAACTCACAGAGAGATTTTCCCAGGCAAGGAAGGTTCCAGATGCTCCTCCAGCACAAGCCGAGCTGCCTTTCTCCTCCCGTGCTTGTGCTGTTGTCCAAGCAGAGCATCTTCAGCTTGGCAATGAAGTAAAAGCAGTCAAGTGTTTCTTGAAGGACTTGGTGCTGGTGAAGGAGTTGGCATTTCCCGGTGCGAAGCCGGAGCGCTGCAGCTGCAGCCAGGTCTCAGCTGTCCCCCCCTGGGCTCTGCTGATGTCCCCTGCGCAGCGCTGTGTCCGACCAGCTCCGGGTGGCCCTGCCATCGCACCGGCACCCGGAGCTCTACAGCAGACACCGAACGAAATGGCGTCCCTAAAGTTTGCGACGCCAGCATCTCACCTCCTTAAGAGTGAAAATGTATATACCAAAGATTGTGGCTTAATTGATTGATTAATAACAGAAACTCTAATTGAATCCTCCCAGCTTGTACATAAGATGTCTTAATGTTAGAGCCTAGGGAGTAAATGCACAGCATGGAAGTATGAACTGCGGCACAACCAGTAACACTTTCAATTTAAAAGTCAATCTCATTATACAAGAAGCTGTTTTCTCTATCCCTCTGGAAAGGCAACAGCAATCTCCCATCTTCTCCCTACCAGAGCCACATGGTTTGTTAGTGTCTGTGGGAGATGCAAATACAAGCTTTTTTTTTATTTGTTCCCACCGCTGCATATCTGAGCAGTTCAGTAAATATTCATGAGGCTGCCATTGTAGGAGCTCTGAAAACCACAGAAAATATGCCCTCTGAGGTGACATGTAATTTGGCACTTCCCGCATGGAGAGGCAAAGGATGCAGCCAGAGCTGAAATATCCTAATAATTAAATACCTTGCTACAACCTAATCTTTTCTGTTTCTCATTAAACACAGGACACCTCAAACCTTTTCCATATGCAGAGCCCCCTGTGACACAGAAGTTAGCAGGACTAACGAAGAACGGTAGATTTGCGCACACCATCCGGGAGGAAGCGTAGCATCTAGGGCCAGGAATGCCTGGAATTTATTCCCAAATTCACACTTTATAGTCATGATGCCTCTAACCCTGGAGAAGAAAATCACTCCACGCTGAAATGCCTCCAGATCAGAACAGTCACTTGCATACAGTTTTCCTTGTCCTTAATGGATCCTGATCCTGCTCTGGTATCTCCCCAGGCAATTCCACGTGTTCCTGGTTTCTCCTCCCTGACACACCTTGAGCTGAAGAGGGTTTGAGTTCATACTCCGGGTTTGACCGTTGCAAAGGCTAAAGGCTGCTTGCTCCCTCCTGGAACTTTATAGTCCCTACCACTTGATGTCTATGAAAACAAGCAGGATAGTGCCAGAAAAAATGACATTAAATGAAAAAAAATCACCCCTTCAAGCACTCTCCAGATGTTTTGCTCCAGTCCATCATTTTGGTTTCTAAGACTCAAAATCTCAGAAGACTGGATCCTCCATGTTAAAACAAGGTAGCATCCCTGAGCCAGCATAAACCCAGTGTCTCTGCCATCAGGTCCACAAGGTCATTCCAGACCCTTCTCTGCCGTGAGGGCAAGAAACCCTCTGGAAACCAAGTTTTAGCCGTTTCCTCATTTTCACCTTTTTTCCTATCCGTTTCAGTAGCTTCCTCATACAGAAGAACTGCCACCTCCTAGACAGCTGTAATGTGGTCCAAAAGGTCAGAGTCCAGAGTGGTGTGGAAGGAAACCTTACTTTTGGCCATTTTATTAAGGAGGTTCATGACCTGTTGAAGTGGATTGCTCACAGACACTCGGTCTTGGATGTCGGCCATGGGGAGGCGGCTGCGCCTCTGCCCAGGAGCCAAGTGCCTGCGAGGCTCCAGCCTCTCGCTGCTAGACACTGCACGAGGCAGGTACTCGGTCCTGGACAGGGTTTTCCACCCTACCCAACACGAGCGGCCGGTGGCTCCCCAGGGAGCCAGGCAGACCTATAAAATGCGACCTGCAGAGGAGTTTTGGGCACTGGTGGGGTGGGGTGTACAGCAGAGGTCCTCTGCTGGGCCAGGCGAGGGCTTGGCCCTGAGACCAAGAGAAGACCACAAGGCACGGAGGAGAATGGCTGAGGGCTGAAGACACAGAGCCTCTCAGATGCCCTCCTGGGCCAGCGCCGTCTCCCTTCCTGCAGACTAGATGTGCAGGGTGTCGGTGAACATCTGGACACCGATCCCTGGAGGAAGGCAGGAGGGTCCCTGTGCGGAGATGAGCTCCCACCAGGAGCTTGTCCGGTCCCCCATGGACGTGGGGGCTATGGGGGTTACTCTGCACTTCATCCATCCAGGTCCTCGGTTTGTGGTGCAGAAGGCGAACACGTACGAACGGTGCCACGTGATGATGAGACGGCCCCAGAGGATGCTTGATTGAATCCCATCTTGCCCCCGCTTGCAAGCTGTGTCTATAACATCCTCTTTATAGATCCACC
Source organism: Rynchops niger (assembly GCA_013400035.1). Classification (NCBI taxonomy): domain Eukaryota; kingdom Metazoa; phylum Chordata; class Aves; order Charadriiformes; family Laridae; genus Rynchops; species Rynchops niger. Next base: position 168,507 of record VXBH01006910.1, on the reverse strand, counting down.
AGCCAAGAGATGTCCTGCCTCCTGCTTGTCCTGTTCCCTTTAACTACACCATCATTGGCATTTCAGTGTCATTCACGCCGTAATCTCACAGATATCTGTTTCCTATTTGGATTCCCACCTGTCAGAGCACCTCTTTCCCACTGGCGGGATGGGTAGTGAATGACCTTCAGCCAGTGAATGCTTATAGCCTTAAGACAACACAATTAAACATGTTTTATTGCTTAACACACTGTGTCAGGAGCCTTAGTTGTGTTTTTGTTCCAGTCTTCTATCGTTTTCAGAAATGCCTGGAACTGTGACAGCTCAAAGCGCCCGTGTACTTGTGCTCCCAGGTAATCAATAGAAGGCCTCCAGGTATCTCACACTTCTGTCAAATATGGGATTTTTAGCATTTCCAAGACTTTTTTTTGGTCATTGCAAGGCTCCCACCGCCCTCTCTCTCTGGCAGTTATCACGGCAAGGACACGGGGCAGCAGCGGAACAAAGCAGATGATTCCCAAGGAGAAGGGCATGATGGGCTGCGTCCTTCACCAGGGGCTCCCATCACACCTGGGCCCCCGCGCCCTGGGGCAGCCGGTCACCATGGCGGGAAGCGCCGGGATGGGCCAGGATGGGATGGGGCAGAGCTGGGGACGGGCTGGGTGCTCGTGCGGGTGGGAGACGAGGCTCACGCAGCATTCACAGGAGTGATTCGGGCTGAAAACCAGTTATTTTCGTTAGTGGGGATACTCTGGTTTCCCTCAACTTCTGGGCTGTTGTTCTGGTTTTACCCGCCCGCTGTTGTTCTTCGCAGAATCCTTGTGAATTAGATCCCAGCAGCACTTTACCTGTTTTTCAGAAAAATGCCTCTGTTCACAGGAGCTGAATTCCAGGATGAAATGTTAGTTTCTTTGGGTACAAAAAGCCGTCTTTCCACTTTAGAAAATTATTCCAGGTGAAAATTAAACATTTATGTATTTTTGCAGTCTCACAAGGCTTGCTTTTTCCCAGATGAAGGCGACTCTCCACTATTACCCTGTTTGCATCATCATGGGCTCGGTTGCCCGTTGTCTCGCTTGTCGGATCCCTGCTGCCGCCGTATCTTTTAGCACTCGGCTCAAAACCTTCGGTCCAAACCTCCGCCAGGTTGAAACGGTGGCTGCAGACGTTTTGAATAATACCTGATTTCTTGGTAAAGAGTCCGCTTTCCGTTATGGCCTCTGTGAATTATTCTTCGCTATTTCTTAACCGCGCAAAGTCGGGCCGCCTGATTTGTGTGAACTTTCTAATAAGACCTCTCTCCCAGCCTCTCACATTTATGTGTAAATGACTCCTCATTTCCTGAATCCCTCACCCAACTGGCTTGTGCGATTGTTGTCATTAGTGGTTTTAACTGCATTTAAATTGTGGTGAGCTGCCCGTGAGCTGCACTGGCCGAGGAGCAGTTGTTTGACACATCCATCATTTCTGTCTTGATCTAACCTTTGTTGCCAGCGGTAAATGCTTTGGATGGCGACCAGCGGGCACGGCAGGGCTCTGCCCAAGGTGTGAGGTCTGCGGACACAGGGCAGTTCCTACAGGGATTAACACGTTTTGCCGCTGACCAAACTCTTTTCCTAGTCCTTCTCCTGCGAGAGCTGTTTGCTGCCTTCCCTGGCAAATCTCTCGGAGTGAGACGATGCTGGTGCCGCGCGCAGGTTCGATGGGAGCTTTGCTCGCAGAACCCAGATCGAACTAACCAATTGCTAATTAGGCTGAGATTGGGCAATGCTGGCTTTGCTTAAAGGTTGCCTGATGGCAGAGGATGTCCCTCACCCCAGGCAGGAGCCCCTTTGCAGCGCTGCCCCTTCAGATCCCTGCCCCGGTGCAAGGTGCCACCTGTCCCCGCATCCAACCAAAGGCATTGAGGGAGGCAGAGGTTATTTATTTCTCATGAAGGCTTTTAGACCAGCACCGTCCCTGGGCCAGACTCACTGCAGCAATGCAGGGCTGTGTGCAATTTGAAACCGTTCGCGTTTCAAGAATTTCTCTTGGGGCTCCTCTGCGGCTGCGGGGGACGCGGAGCCTGGAGGCGCATCAGGGCACCTGTACAGAGAGCTGCTAAAATCCACCGCTCCCCCCTCGGGCTGTGGGTCACCGTCCTCCGCAGCGTGACATCTTCCTGAAACGCCACGGTGAGCCTCCCGAGGTGGCACTCGGCAGCAGGGGGCTGGCGCTGGGCAGATGGCAGCGTTTCGTTCCCGGTGAGGTCGGGAGAGCTCTGCCTGGCTTGAGGAAGGATTGAACCCAAACCTTCCTCCTTCAGCCGTGCAAAGCCACTTCTGCAGCAGAAGCAATGACACCCCTGAGCAGCCCAAGCCAAGGGCTGCTGTCATCGCTGTCCCACCCGCAGGTCTCCTGGGCACCCCGCTCCAGGGACCCTGGGTTTGTCCACTTCTCTCGTCCCTCCGAGGTGCTCTCCTGCTGCTCCTCAGTTGACAGCGAGTTCCGCTGGACCACCGTTCTCCAGCAGCGGGTTGGGTCGCCTTTCCACAGCAAGCTTCTCCAACCCTTCAAACGCTGCTGTCGCATGGCAAACCGGTTCCCTCCCTCCTCCTGGCTCCGTCTGCCCTCCCCAGGACTGGAGCAGTCGCTACCTGTGCCCGGCTGAGCGGCACCTGGAGCCCCCGGTGCACATGGGCCCCGCGGTGGCACCGGCCAGTGGCAAGCGGGGAGGCCACGAGGAGCCAAAGCCATCATCCTTGATTGGAGAATCCTGACACAAATGGCAAGAGAAAAACAAATAGGGAGGGAAATGAACAAATTATACCGATAATTGGTTTAAAAAATGCATCAAAGAAAAATGATATCCAATAATACTGCTGGTTCCTAATGAATGTGTGTGTAATAAAATCAGGCTGTTTGGGCCGTGGTTAGCCCTGCACTTCACATCCCCAGATTAAAAATGGAACATCTGTGATGATTTAATTTACATGTTAATAACAAACAGGCCTCCAGAAACCAACGAATAAATGCCTTTTATTGCCGGCGTATCTTTTCCACTGCAGCTTGAATGAAAACTCTGGTAATTAATTGTTTTAAGCGATTCTATTAAAAAGTGTCTGGAAGTGCTGTGTGCCGAATGTTTATGTGGGCAGGCAGACGAGAAGAATACAGACGAGGAAGCAGCCTGCTAATTATGTGCCTTTTTAAAATTCACTGCCTTAAAGACATGGGATACTTTTAAACATGGAAGTCGACCCGGGCACATTTATTTTTCTCCATTGTTCCTTTCCAGTTGAAAAGTTTGCAATTTAAAATAAATAGCAAATCCTGATGTTGCTGTGTTCCTTCACGTGGTGAAACGGGAGTAAAAGCAGCCGCTGTGCCTGGGCACGGGCGTGCTGGGGGAGCACCGGGGTTCGGCTGCGGGGTGGCTGTGTGTCCCCTGCGAGCATCGCCACGTGGTGCCATGGGACGTGGGACACGGGACGTGGCACCCTGGCCAAAGACAGCCTGTGCACGCTCCAGCTCTGCAGCAGCAGCTGAAGCACCCTGAGATAGTCACATGGTGGCTCCAGCCTTTCTCTCAAGATGTGTTTAGTTTTAAAAGGAAACTCTTTCAGATGCTCTCTGCTCAGAAACAGAAGGAAGGCACTTGAGATGTCAAAATGCAGAGGTAATACTGAAACACTTCCATTTCTCAAGCCCTGCAAAATTCAGGACGAGGGCTTGGATATTCAGTATCAGTCAATCCTCTTCTCTTTGGCAAGCGAAATTCAGTACGTGTTTGCAGCGACCCCTCCTCCCTTGCATCCTGCAAAGCACTGAGTTCCAAAGATGGTTCCAGAGATGCTGGACCTGCTGCAGCAGTGGGCTGACCGCTGGGAGGGTGACCATCATACTCGATGCCATTCGAGGATCTATAAGGAATTTTAGAAAATGAGAGCCGTCCGATACAGCAGTCACGCACTGAAAGTCACTCATTGCAGAATGCCAAACAGGATGGTTGAAGAGACGGTCTTACAAACGCCCCAGTCCCTTTGTCTGAGGAGCTGCTGCCCCGCAATGCCTGCAACACTGCGCTGCTGAGGCTACGGGCGCCGCGGGGCTGCTGCCACCCCCACCGTGCTGGCACAAGCTGGGACATGCTGGGATGCAGGAGATGGAGACAAGCAGCGCTGGGCACTTCCCAAGCTCCAAAGCCGTAATTCACACACCTGGTACCCAGGAGCGGGGCTGGGCTTCTGTCCTCCCAAGATGCTGCCTGCAAAGCTACATTCGTGCCCAACGCATTCCCTTAAATGAACGTCACAGTTGCTGTTTTACCATTAAATGTGTTCAGTCTGCTCTGTGGCGAGCGTCAGCGGGCAGTGAAGCTGCCGCCCTGGGTAAAGGACATGCTCTAGAAGGAGAGGTCGCCTTACCTAAGAAACAAGAGCCCCTGCAGAGCCCTGGTGGTGCGTGGCACCGGCGAGCCCAGGATAACGATTGTAGGGATGCTACAGGCAAAGCCGTGCTAAGACACACCTGAGCGTGGCACCGGCTCTGCCACCGGCCACTTGCCGCTTCGCCTCGAGCTTTGTTTTGCCACATCTGCCATGGGGATGGGGACACGGTTTGCAGCAAAGCTGCCCTCTCTGCTCGCTTTGCAATGACAGTCGCCAGGACTGGACCATCTGGGAAAAAGCATCACAGCCCCTAACAAACCGCTCCACGGCTGCGGACCCAGTTAGAGCCTGAAACCAGAATGAAGCAGTCGGGTAAACACGCGCGTCCATGCTGCCGGCAGCCTGTCACACAGCCCTGCGGTGTCACAGCCCCTCTGCAGAAGAGCTGGCGTTGCCGGGAGGCTGGGCAGGACCCAGGCTCAAAGCGGGCGGCGAGGTCTCTCCTGCATCCGAAGTGCCAAGACGTGGCCGTGGGAGCAAGTGCTGCAGTGGCAATCAGTCACCTCTGCTGCCCGAGACCTCCGTGCACTACCTTCTGCTGCGGGCAAAGAGAAATATTCTCCTTCTCTTTCACCTCCCGTGATTTTACGTTTCATCCCAAAGTAAGCAGAAAGCTAAAGAAGCCAAGAAATGCCCTTTTTACGAAATAAAACCACGGCAGAGCGTCTGGATATTCATGCATGAGCAATGTTGGCCCCGATGGCGACGGCAGTCCCCTCCACGAGACAGCTCATCTGCCCTCCGAAAAAGATGACAAGTTTGCAGGGGTGTATTGCAGCTCTCCTCATTATCCGCTGAGATGAGAGGAGGGCTCTTCCTCAATATTGCTAATTAGGTTAATCTGCTTGCTAATGTTTCACTTTCTGCTATGATACACAGCAGCCAGTTTGGCAGACAAACCCTGTCCTGAATTTGTTTGCTTTTAGTTTGAGCATCCTTTGTATGAAGAACAAATGGAAGCTCCCAATGAAACTTTTTGCTCTGGTTTCATATTTTTAGGCCTTTTTCTTGTCCTCAGGTAAACCGACACTGCATGGAAGCAAACAAACCTGAATATTCCAGCGCGAGCTTTGCCCCCGTTGTTATTTTTGCGCTGGAAAAAGGTTCCTCCTGTCAAATGGTACTTTTCCTTTTCTCTCTTGAAGGTGGTGATACACAAACCTCCCCAGGTCCTTCCCTCCCTCTCTAAACCCCCTCAGTGCCAAGAAGCAGCTTTTCGCGTGGTGTCTCCCAATGCGGTAACGGACAATTTCCCGTCCCATGGGGCGAGCGGCTTCAGTTTGCGTAGCATATCCATATCTGCTCACAGAAAACCCCTCTGTGTGACCCTGCTACTGCCTTTGCCTTCTAGAAATGCCCCTTTGAATAAAGAAGCGGTTTCCTCAGCTCGCTGCGGGCTGTGAGGATCAGAGCCTGGCTCCAGGCGACGGCAGGGGCTGCGTTTCCCTTCATTAAAAACCCTCTGTACAAGCACAAATGATTGCGCCACAGATTACCATGAAAATGAAGGGGAGCTGCAGATTCAGATCTCTGAAGCTCGTGTCCGGGTGCTTCCAGGAGGGAGAAAAAACGGTGACAAAAACTGTCTGCTCCCAGGGCACAGGGGCCACCAGCCAGGGGGTCCTGGAGCCCTTGGGAGCCTGTGCTGGCCACGGGCAATGCTCAGGTGAAGGTGGCTGGTCCTCACCCACAGCAAACTGCCGCAGACCTGCCACCTTCGCCGGCCATGCTGCGGCATCGCCATGGACAGATGGATGGGGCTCTCCCTCCTCACTGGGACCCCGGTGACCGCGGCCAGCCTGAGCCTGGGTGTTTGGTGGCCAGTGAGGAGCACCCAATGGCCCAGCCATCCTGGTGTTGCCACCAGCCCGACCCAGCTGGCAGGTGGGGCTGGGGAAGGGGGAGGACTGGGCACCGCGCGGGGCTGAAACCGACGGGTGGGTGGCAGGAGGACAATCCTTCCAAACTAAAAATTACTCCTAAACCACAGCGTAAATCTCAGCTGCCAGCAGACAGCTAGTGAAGCAAATGGGCAGGAAGCTGAGCGGGCTGCAACATTTCTGCTGTTGTTTGCTATTAAAAGATAGGGGCAAAGAAGACAGAGAAAAAAAAAATATCTGTAAGGTGTGGGATCACACATTTCTTGGAGTAATTACGTCCACAACTCTACTGGGGTGACGGGGAGCTCCCCATAATCGCCACCAAAGAGGCTACAGACTAATGTGCTCTAATGAGAAGGGAAGATTATTTTTTTTTCCTCCCTCCCTCTCTGCCTTTCATGTCATGATTGTTCCGAGCTGAGAGCTGCCCCTCTTCGCCAGGGGTGCGCGGCATTCAGTATATGCTTCCTAGCACCGCAGAAAAGAAAAGCCCACTCTCCCGCTTTGTTTTGCACATGAAAAGCTCTCTTTCCCTCTCCATCAACTGAATGCCATAAGACAAGGTCCTTCAGCGCACGCAGAGTTTGGGCAATCCTTGCCATGGCTGGCTCCCCTCGGGCTCCCTGTGCAGGACGGCATTGAAAATAAACGCGGAGGAAATCGCTGGTTCCATTCGAAAAGCACCTGGGAGCGTTTAGGGAGGCTCCTCTGTGGGATGGAGAAAGCCCTCCCTCTTTCCTCCCTCCTCCTTTCTCTTTGGTGCTTGTTTTCAGCTCAGGTCCCCCATGTTTGTTCTCCAGGGGCTAAGGCAGCTTTCCCAAAGATTTCTTCCCAAAAAAAAAAAAAAAAAAAAAAAAAACCAGAACGAGGAGAGCTGTTTACGCAGGGGAAGCAGGAGGAGGAGAGGGGAGCAGTTCCCTGGGGATGGGTATTTGCAGAGAGAGGTCGCCACGGGTGGCCGAGGGGACGCGGTGAGAGGAGCCGGGGTGCCAGGGCAGCACCCAGCGCGGTGCCAGAGGGGGCTGCCAGTGACATGTCATCTGCAGCTGGTTTGTGATCCTCCGGGATGAAATCATGGAGTGAAATCACAGCTCGGGCTCTTCCCTGGCGCCGGGATTCGCACCCAGCAGAGGAGCTTCACCGAAGCGGCAGGAGAAGGGAGAGGGAAAGCCTGGGATGGGGAGAGACGGTGGGTGGCCGGGGCGGTGGGTGGGGGGGTGCTCCCACAGGTGCTGGGGATGGGCATAGACCCCGGTCCCGTGTGGCGACAGACAGACCCCCAGCCCAGGAGCCGAGCAGGAGAGGGCAGAGCGCCGGTGCCTGCGCCGTGCCCTCGCTGGCTGCTGAGACCCATCACTGCCGCGGCACCCTGCCGTCCCTGGGGCCACGCAGCTCTCGGTGCCCTTCAGACAGGGTGGTCATCTGGCCGCATCCCCCACGCTGCAGCAGTCACGGCCCCAAAAAGCAAAATTCCCTCTCTCTGGCCCAGCAGTAGCGGCTCTGTCCCCATGTTGAGCAAAAGGAAAGAGCCACTTGTCAGCTCTTCAGTCAGTCAATATTTCACTGAACTTTGTTTTCCCTATTTAGTACAATTAAAATCCCAAGGAGAAGCCTTGTATAAATCAAAGTTCTTTTAAAGTGTACCAGGCAGACACGCGTATCGGTGCCTCTGCACAGCGTGTGCCAGTAAAAAATATGCAACCCCCTTTGGCAACACAAGCAGAAATAAGCAATTTAGGATCTTAAAAGATAAAAGATAATAAAAGTAATTAAGATAATTAACCACCCTGAAGAGAGAAGAATTTACTGCTGTAAATTTTGTACTTAGTTTTAGATGGCAATATCGCAGCTGCCACTCCACTTAATATACAACACATCAAGGCGTGCTGCCTCTGCCGGCGTCGTTAGCTGGGAGAGGGGCTCGGCGCAGCACAGTTCTGGGCGGTCACGCTGCGCGAGGCTTTGGAAAGTCTTGCCCAAGACCTGAGCTGCTGGGACTGGGATGAATGGGACGGGATGGGATGGGATGGGATGGAACAGGACAGGACAGAACAGGATGAGGTGGGACGGAATGGGATGGGATGGGACAGGATGGAATGGGATGGGATGGAACAGGATGAGATGGGACAGGTTGGGATGGGATGGGATGGGACTGGACAGGTTGGGACGGGTTGGGATGGGACAGGACGGGATAGGATGGGATGCGATGGGATGGGATGAAACAGGACGGGACAGGACAGAATGGGATGGGAGAGGACAGGATGGGATGGGACTAGACAGGTTGGGATGGGACTAGACAGGTTGGGATGGGTTGGGATGGGACAGGACGGGATAGGATGGGATGGGCTGGAACGGGATGGGGCTTCTCAGCTCTCAACCAGAGCCCACTTGGTCCTGGCTCATGCTGGGGTGAATTCATCATTCGCACAGGACCAGGAATAGACAAGCGCTCCTTTTCTCATCAACCATTTGTCGGGTTTCCAAACAAGTGTGTTGTCTCATGCTGGCTGTCATGCTTCAGATGAACCACCTGTGAGCATCCCAAAGGAACCGAAACGCTCCTCGAAATTCTCCATTGCCTCCGAAGCTGGGCTGCTGCTGTGCTTTAGTGAGCGCACATCATGCTACTGCTATTGCCTTGTTGTTTCCTCTTCTCCCTATCCGTCTGTATCCATCTGTTGCGACCCAGCTCTGCTAACAAGCTTTCTGGGATGGGGAGTGGTTTTAGCTCCATGTTAAGTAGTCCCCAGCACAGAGGCTGCACAGCCACAGCTACAAGCGCTGGCCAACACCAACCGACCCTTCACCGTGTGCAGTTTCTTGCCCTCTCCTTGCTCCCCATCATCTGTCCAGCCCAACTGCTTGTCCCCATGTATCCATGCCACGGTGTGCATGCGGCTGAGCCAAGGACAAGGGCCCCTGCTGCTTGTGGGGGATTGTCCCTGCTCCCAGGGCTGCCTCTTTTGCTGGCATCACCTCTGCTGCTGCCCGGACTTCTCCAGGAACCTTCACCACTCGTTAACGTGGCAGAAAACTAACGCGGGGAAAGATGCAGGTGAGAGCTGACTTGATTCATTAGCAGGCAGAAAACCAACAAGCTCAGTGTCAGCATCCCTGAGACTCGGGGGTCTGAGCAAGGGGAGGGTGGCAGTGGGAGGATGTCCCCCTGCCCGCTGCGGCGTGAGCCCTTCCCCGGGGGGGCTGGCTCTGCGGACACGCAGCTGGCAGCTGAGCCCACCAGCTGCCTCCAGCCGTTGGGATGCTCCTGCCGCCACCACGCTCAAGCGTTTCCGGAGAAACCACATCCTGAAAACACCATCACCACCCACAGGAAGGGAACCGGCTGCGGTGGCCGTGCAAGAAAGATAGAGAGGGGGTGACTTTGCACACAAGCAGAGGAATCGCCTGGATGTAAAAGAGGGAAAGCTGCAGCTGAAAGCATTCCCTGGTGACACGAGGAGGCTCCAAGGGGCAGGAGACTGGCCAGCACTTGGGCTTGGTGATAGGCAGTGGCCTCGCAATAGCATCAGCCCAATGAACCCCTCCCGCCATGGATCCAGCCTCCTTCTCCCCCTCCAAAACCAGCAGTAGGTGCAGAGTGACCCCAAAAGTCATCACCTGTTCAGCCTTTTCCGCACTATCACTGCACTGTCTCCCATGCCCTGACAGACTCACGGCTTCTCTGGGGTCCCCTGGCCACCAGCGAAGCCACCCAAAGCTGTGGCTACCCCTCACTTCCCTCACAGCCCTTAGCTCCACACAGGCTTCACCTTCTTGGGTTCATCCCCAAGGGCCTAAGCAACGGTTTCACATTAGTCCCCTGTCGCCCGTCCTCGTTTCCGCATCTCGCACGCACTCTTTTAGCACGTTCATTCATTAGGAAGCCCCTCGCTCAGCCAAGCCGGGCAGAGCCGGCCCCCGGCAGGGCTGGCTGCTCCGCACGCCTGGGCACGAGCTGGACCCGCCAGAGTTTAGGAAAGAGTTGGAAACAATTACAGTTTATTGAAACCAGTCTGCCCAGTGAGCATAGACATGAAAAGGGGGGCGACACACAGGGCTACGGGGAGAGAAAGATAAGATCCAGCATGGTTTTAAGCTCAGTTTTCTAATGAAATGCAATTTATGTGATGGGGCTGTCCATGCCTGTCTCTATCTGGCTACATGTCTGCTATAATAACTTTTTAATCTCCTGGCAGATTTCAACCAAATCTGACAGAAGTGTGGGGACAATGACATTCCTCCACGTTCCATGACGAAGTGCTCCTGCGTGGGGAAGGCTGCCCTGTCCCTGTCCCCATCCCTGTCCCTGCCCGGCAGAGGAGGGCAGGCACAGGCGAAGGCTCTTACAAACCGCCCCGACTGTGGATAACCTTTGACAGAGCTCACGAATGACGGTGAGAGGCAGACTTGTGAGAAATAAGGTGCGTTTCCCAAAACCCCCGGTCCCTGCGGGGCTGCGGGAGGTGTCAGCATCACGGAGCCAGCGTGGCCACTTGGCCCCGGCCGCCCTCCCCACAGCCCAGCGCGTCGCTCCCGGTTTTCCTCATCTTTGTGCGGGGCGAGGTTGGCAAAGGCTGTGACCACGGCTGTCCCCATGAAGGGCGAGCAACGATTTGAGTAGGACCAGGGGCACAAGGGGGAAGAAAAACAGTGGGGAAGGGGGATCGCAGCAGGGCTCAGGGCAAGTCCTGCCCATGGGAAAGCCCCCACCGCCGCCGTGCTGCCCCACATGAGCCGGGTGAGCGCGGCTGTGCAAAATACGGGGAACGAGGGGGATGCTGACACGTGCGAATGCGGCTCAGCCCAGCCCTCGCCGGCTCTGCTGGGTACCATTCACCTGAGAGCAGCGCGTTGCGAACACCCAGAAAATGTGTATTTGCCATAGGAAACCAAAGTCCCAGATCGCCTCCTCCTCCTCGTCTGCCATCAGTTAATGCAACTTATTGTATTGTAAATCTCGGAGAGCCCCCGGCCGGCAGCCCCCACAGCCAGGGACCAAACCCGCCGGGCTTCCTCGTGGGGCAAGTACATGCCCAGAGCCCAGGCCCTGACCAGGAGCAGCTGGGGCTGCATTTCTGTTTGCACCTGGGGGGCCTGGATGAGCCCCCCGCCCTGCGGTGGAGGGAGGCAGACGGGATTATGCAAGAGCCCCTTTTTTGGCTGCGGTCTCTGCGGTTCTGCTCCGTTCCCCCAAGCTGCAAATAACAACAGGGGAAGACGTATTTCCATTAATAACATATCAAGCGCTCCGTCTGCTCCGTTCTTTTTCCTCTCTTGTCTGTTTAAGTGGGGAGGGTCTGCCTGTGGTGAAGGGGGATGTGGCAAGAGTGAGCACCTGGAGCCCCCCGTATCCCCCACGACAGGCACCCCGGAGCCCCGCAAACACCCACCGCAGCCCCAAAGACCCCGGCAGCCCTTCGGCCCGGCCCCTTCCCTCCTCTCTCCAGGGCATCCGAGCCTCAGCAGTGCAGGTATCTGAATATTCACCCCCCCCCCCCATGCCTTGAGCTCCACAGTCAGCTGTAAAGGAACTATCGGCTTTACTATTTTTTAAGGACAGAAATTGTAGAATTAAGAGAGAGAATCAACCCAGATGCTTAGAAGTTAACCCAGAGCCTGACAAATGTGTATTCACCAGAAAATAGCTATGAAGATCTTGTGAAGGAGGCAAATTTTGTGAACGTCACCAACTTTTCATGGCTCCCTTGTAAGGAGGCCGTGTCTGGCTGTAAAGAATCCGCTCCGTGCTCAAAGACGGGCTTTGCCTTTCCAAAAAGGAGAGCTTTTTTTTTTAGGAGGAATACTCATAAAACGTCTCTCACTTTATAATACAAAACAAAAATGACAAAAGTTTAATTCTGAACCTTGGGGTTGATGGAGGAGCCCCAGGAGCAGCAGCACGCTGTTCCCAAGCCCCTCTGCCCTGGGTGCTGCACGGAGGCGCCTTCCAGAGCCCAGTTACACCCTCCCTCCCACCCCCCCACCATCGCAAACACTCCTCTGGTGGGAGACGGTCAAACTCCAGGTTACAGAAACGAGGTGGGTGCCTCTTCCCCGGGGTGAAAGAGCGACAGACCGCGGTCACTGCATTTCCCCTGCTCAACCCGCCTTGTGCTCTTGGGGCTCATCCAGCCGTGCTGGATGTCTTCCATCCCATTTCCCCTTTTCCTCCGGCAGAAAGTGAGAACCCTTCAAGTATTCCTGAAAATGCAAATGATACTGCATTTCGCTAATTGTCTCCTCATCCACCCTGCTCTCGAGAAACACAGAGAGTGTCGAGGTCTATCATCTCTCTTTAAAACACTCTTCAGTTTGGGGCTGATGGAGAAGGGTGAATGTCTGTATTGTGCACACAAGCAATTTCTGCGGCTCGGGAGCCTCCTCGTTTCTTTTAAAATACAACCTTCAAGTATTCTCTTCATCATTTTTCACATCCTTTTGTAACTGTCTATTGTTCAGCACAAGAAGCTCTTAGGAGCTGAGGCTGAGTTTCATTTAATTACTGAATGGCGGAGTGAGCGACAGCGAGCGCTGCCTGTGCCGGCTCCCCTGCTCCGCGCCCACCCCCTGCTCAGAGAGGACACCCCGGAGAGCGGGACAGCCCCTCCTCAAAGGCACCTCCAGGACCTCCCAACCCAAGTCCTGTGTTCAAAGGTGACCTTGCTCTCAGTGAAAATCAGTGGCATTGACGCCCCTGTGACCCAAATCCGGTTTTGACTGTGATTGGAGCGTTCGCATCACTCAGGTGGTTTGGGAAAAGTATCTTAAGAGCTAAAAAGTGGAATGGGGTTGTGGGTTCCTGGGTGCTGGCTGAGCTCAGTCCATAGGGAGAAGGTCAGAGTACGGCCTGGGCTTCTCAGCAGCATGGAGAAGGGCGAGCGTTGGGGGCTCCGAGCGCAGGACAGACACATGTGCTAACTGCACCGCTGCGGGAGCCGCTCTGCCGCTCAACAGAGCGGAGAGGAAGCGCAGCAGCCCCGGAGCAAACGTGCGCTTTCATTTACCCTTTGCAAATCTTTGTCCAGCAATTCCAGCATCGGAGCCGCTCGCGGGGAAACCTGAGAGGGAGGAGTTAAGCCAAAAAAAAAAAAAAAAAAAAAAAAAGAAAACCNAAGGCAGAAAAATCAGTTTATTTTATTCCGGAGTGACAAATGTATTTTGAAATGAAATCCAGAAGTGTTGCCAATGAGCCTTTGTTTGCTCTCGCAGAAAAGTCCCCCGGCCGGGCGCTGAGGAGCAGCGGGCGGGAGGAGGAGGAGGAGGAGGAGGAGGAGAAAGAGGAGGAGGGCAGCGCTGCTGAGGCCCTTCTCAGCTGCATTCCAAGGGGCTTTCTGAAAAGAATGAAGTGTTGAGCGTTTGCCAAATAAAGGAGGGGGGCAAAGGTTGCTATTTATCCCAGAAAAGTAGCCAACATTATGTCTATTGATGGGAAGGAACCTGAAGAATTGTGGGAAGGAAGAAAGTTACTTCAGCTGCCAATCAAGGGCCCAAATTTCCATGAGCTGCCAATCATAATTAAAAGGAATGTGGCAGTTCAGGAAGGTCGAGGCAGCAAGGATCTCCCTGAATAAACACCGGGTCCCAGTTGAAAACCACTCCAAAGGCTTCGAGTGGTAAAAACACTAACATCTACATGGATAATTGCTGTTGTTAGTCTCTTGGAGAGACTCCTCTTTTTCCACCATCGTCCCCGGACCTGAGCAGTTCCTGTACATGTGTAGGGGCACAGACCCGCCGTGCAGGTGGGCTCCCGGGGCTGCCCCGCTGGGGGGGGGCCGCGCTTGATGCACGCACCCGTCGCCCCATCGGCGCGGGGACACCGTGGGCTCCCCTTCCCCGCACCTCCCCAGTGCTCCAGGGACAGCCCGCAGCAGCCCGGCCCCACCGCTCCCTTCCCAGCAGGATTTTGGGGCTGTTTTCCCACAAAGCTGCCAAGCAGGAAAACGCCTGTATTGTCTGGCTCACGCAAAACCTTTCCCAAAAGCGGCCGTGCCCGACGCTGACGGGGTCTGAACCGCTCGCAGCCCTGCTCGGTCCGGCCCATCAGGCCATCGTGTCATCTTCTGCTATTTTTGAAAACAAGTGTAAATCCACTCACCTCCCTCTGCTCAACATCAGGGGTGACTTCTATCCCGGGAAAAAATGCAGATGGATACAAGGCAGGCAGCGCACCGCCAGAGTCAGGCTGTTTAGGCTCGGCTCGATAAAACAACTTTTCTCACTGACAGCACAACTAACTGGAATAAAGACAGCTCAGCATCCCGGGAAAGATGGAGCTAAAAACTCGCTGTGCAAGCCCCCTCTATGGAAGGTCTGAGGCCGCCGTGGGGTGGGAGCCCTGCAAGGGGCAGGACTGGGCTGACTCCACGTGTCCACCCCATGGCATGATGCTGTCCCCAAGGAGAAGCAGGCATCCTGCCCCAGGGGGGGACAGACAGGCTCCCCCAGCGTGCCGCAGAGCTCACCTGTGAGCCAGCCCGCATCCCTCCGATGGTTTGCAATCCCCGTGCCATTCACACGCACAGAGGCAAGGTGACATCCCTATATTGTAGTTCTGCCCACAGTATTGGACCCCAGTGGCCTGACAGCAGCTTTTCCTAGAGGAGATGTTTCCCACTTTGCTAGTAAGGAAGCAAGTAATCTGGAATATGGAATCATAGAATCACAGACTGGTTTGGGTGGGAAGGGACCTTAAAGGCCACCCGGTGCCACCCCCTGCCCTGGGCAGGGACACCTCCCACCAGCCCAGGTGGCTCCAAGCCCCGTCCAACCTGGCCTTGAACCCCTCCAGGGATGGGGCAGCCACAGCTGCTCTGGGCAACCTGGGCCAGGGGCTCACCCCCCTCAAATGGGAGGGTCATGGGGGAAGTGTCAGAAATAAGCAGTGAAGCTTCCACCCCTAAAATAGTTTAAAATAAGACACCGGGATCATGACACCAGCTGCCGAAGCTGCAAATTCCCACCTGGAAGAGCAGCCCGGTGGCTGCGGCCGGGGCTGGGAGCGCAGGCAGCCTGCAGCCGGGCACACCAGCTCTCCAGGAGCCGCTCTTGTCGAACCACAGACTCGTAAGGAGAAAATTGTTTCTGGGCTGGGAACCAGCAAAGGCCCCCGAGGCTGGAGGGGGCTGTAAGGAGGCAGAGACGCGGGCAGGACCCCCTGCCAGCAGGAATTCCACCCTCGCCAGACAAATTCTCTAGCACGTTCAGGCTTTTTTTTTTTTTTCCAGTACCAACCGCANATGTTGTTTTCTATATAAAGGAAGACTTCCACATATTCCTTGTGCTCAAAACCAGCAGACGTACTAAAATTGCAGTATTAGCAGAATAAAAAAAAAAAAAGGAAAAAAAAAAATCCCTTTTGCATCCAAGCGAACTATTTTGTTCTGCTCTGCTCTGACATACCCCGCAGCAAAGCCACGCGATGGGTGCTGCCGGTGTGGAAATACTGCTTCCAGCATGCACCCAGCCACCCAGTTCCAGTGTACGCACAGGTAAAAAGGCCCCCAGATACCGACGGAGTGGATAAAAAGGCGGTATGTAAGCTGTAAGTAAGGCACTATGCAAGCCATACCGCTGCTTGTCTAACACAGCTGACAGTAATTCCCTGCGCTTGCAGACATAATGGACAGGCAACTCGTGTATAGACAGTGACATTCACAGCAGAGAGAAAAGCTCCTTCCTGTGTTTCTCCCGTGGGCTCTTCCAGCCTCCACATCCCCTAAGGTGAAATCCAAGGCTGGACATGACTTCTCCTGGTGGGGTAAACTGGGGTTTAGCGAGCGCGGGCTGCAGAACGACGTGTCCGGCTGCTCCCGGCGCTGGGATGTGTCTGCAGGGCGCGTGTGGGTGTGCGAGGCTTCTCCGGGTCTTCCCTGGGCTGCGGGAAGCACTTGACGCGTGGTGATAATGCAATGTGACTTCCAGCTCCGCGCTGCCTGCTGCAACATGCTCCCCTTCAGACTGGCACAGATGCACGATATTTCACCCAGTGCCTCCCCAGTCTTTTGTTGTTGTTGTTGTTGTTCTAAATGTACTTAAAAATTAGCTGTTTAACTGCCTCCACGGAGATGGGGCTTTAGAGGCAAAAATAAAACCTCTAACATGACTTTAACAGAAACAGTGATAAAATGCAACTCTGAGCTTGATTGAAAAAATATACTGTAATTTCCTCTGCAGCCATACTCATTCAAATCGCCTGGCACCGAGGCGATAATATTTAAAACAAATCGAAGCAAACAAAATGCATTTTATGCCCCCTCCTATCTTCAGCTGTGCAGTGTCATGCATGGAGGCGCCTGGCAGAAAGCTTACTGGAGAAAAGGACTTTAGGACCATTTATTGTACTGCAAAAATGTTGAGCAAAAGCCTCAGAATTTAGTTTTGTGCCCCCCCCCTCCCCAGACCCAGCCAGAGCAGGGCGGGCATCGCCGGTGCTGTGCAAGGCTGGGCAGGAGGCGGTGGTTCTCGGGGGCTGTGTCAGACCCACCTCGGCTGCCCTCGCTGGGATGTCTCAGTCCGCAGAAGCTTCCGTGGGATGTTTGCAGGTGAAGGGGATGGATGGGCATCTTCCGAGGACGACGCAAATGACATCCCCCCAGTGCCCAGTCTCAGCGCCGAGGCTCTCGCCTTTCTCCGTGGGGATGACAGGGAGGGGGTCCGGCAGGACGCTGCCCGACGCCGTCCCCGGGTCAGGGATGCCCCTCGAGGTGGCCCTGCTGGGGGTGGCACAGGGGGCTGGTCACATCCCCCTGGGTCAGTGGCATCGCCAACTGGGTGCCTGCACTGGTGCCCACACAACGCCCCGTGCAGGGCTCATTCATCATGCCCTGGATGTTTAATTAGGAGGAAAGTCCTCTCCGTCTTACCGCTCAGCTTGCACCTCGGCGGGGCCAGGGAAGATAAGCTCTATGACGTGCACATGATAGAGTACAAATAGTGCCTGTCGCATGATGTATAGAGCCATCTGCACAGCGCGCGCTCCGCTCCCGCTCTCCCTCCCTCTCATTCAGACCCCTTCCTCTTTCTCTTTTTACGTTCATTTGCTCTGTGGTCAGGTGCCGAGTGTGTGTCTGGAGATGTCTCATTTGTCCGGGTGTCAGTGACATTTAATGCGCAGGGGAATGCCGGGGCGGGAGGGGGGCGCCGTAGCTGCGCACCCATGGCCATCCCGCTCCCTGGGCTCCCCAGGCTCCACGCTCCCCTGCTGGGTAGCTCGGGGTGGCCCCACGGGGACAGGGAGCCATCAGGCACAGCCCTGGGGACAGATGCCCAACGAGGGCGACTGAACGAGGCAAGCCCTGGGGCAGGAGCTGTGTTTCCCGTGATGGGGGGATGTCCCTGTGTCACACCCCTGGGCCACCCCAGGGCTCACCTGGGGACTGCGCCGTGCCCACGGGTGTCCATGCCCTGACATGCACAGGGCCTTTGCAGCGCTCCCAGGCCGTCGGACAGGGCTTTAGGCATCAGAAGAGCAGGGTGAGAGGGGACATCATCAATGCTCAGCAATATCTAAAGGGTGGGAGGCAAGAGGATGGGGCCGGACTCTTCTCAGTGGTGCCCGGTGACAGGACAAGGGGCAACGGGCACAAACTGGAACACGGGAAGTTCCATCTCAACATGGGGAAAAACTTCTTCACTGTGAGGGTGGCAGAGCCCTGGCACAGGCTGCCCAGAGAGGTGGGGGAGTCTCTGTCTCTGGAGACATCCCAACCCCGCCTGGACGCGTTCCTGTGCCACCTGCTCTGGGTGACCCTGCTCTGGCCGGGGGTTGGACGGGGTGATCTCCAGAGGTCCCTTCCAACCCCTGCCAGTCTGGGATTCTGGGATTCTGATTTTCCTGTGCAGGTGGAGAGCCGGGCTCAGCATCCCTAGCTGGGCTGGATAGGGCGGTGTGGTGACTGCGGTTATCAATGAGTTACAAAAATCCAAGGCCGTGCAATATGAGAGTCAAAAAGTAGCTCATATCAAACGTGCGATCGTCCGAGCGGTGTTAACCCAGCCCGTTCTGGGCACACAGCGCCTCGGCTGCAAATTGGGCCCCTGGGAAGCCCGGCCAGTGCTGGCGGGGGGGGGACCGGCCCCGCAGCAGCCGCTGGCGCCACTCCCGACCTGCGCAAGCCCTCGCGAGTAAGCGCATTTTCGGGGGATGCTGTAATCTCGCAGGCTGCCCTCCCTCATCCCCGGGGAGGTTTCGCTTCGCTCCTCCCGCGGCAAGTCGGCAACAGCCTTCCATCTGCAGCAGTTTTTAGGGAAGTCGTAACGTGGAGCAGGATCCCACCATCGTCATCCTCGCCTGGGAGCGCGGGTCAGGGAGGGAGGCAGAAGCAGCCCCACGTCCCTGCTCGCCAAGGGGTCATCCCACAACCCACACCCCCATGGGGACACCCGTGTGCCCGCACCACGAGGACATCAAACCCGTGGACGGCAGCGGGGTCTGGCCGCCCTCCGAGGTGCCAGAAACGGCGCTGGGATAATCAATAGCAGCAGCGGTGGGGTTTACAAATTGCGTATCATTCATGCAAATGGCAAATGATGAAAAATAACACTTAACTGCCCTTTGTGCCCAGACAGCTGGAAAAGTTTGCCCTTTCCTTAGTGTTAGTTAAGGCTAACATTAAAATACTCGCTACGTTCTTGGTGCCTGTTCAATATATTTTATATAAGTTTAATAAAAAAAATTGCTAAGATCATTGGAAGGGTAAATAACTGCCATGCTGACATTGCTTCTATTTAAATCAGCTACACACTGCGTGCGTACATCGTTTGCATAAAACAATATTCAAGTAGGGTGATTTTAATGTTCTGTGCTATTTCTGACTCTCTCTGGATTGCTGTTTGCATATATTTGCATACCCTAGGAGAATTAAACTAGGAGTATGTAAATGAGCTCGCAGGCTCGGTGGTGGAGGAGTTTCTTCAGTTCTACAAAGCAGCTCCTCCAGCCCCCCCCCCCCCCCCCCCCCCCCCCCNAGGTGGGCGCTGAACATGGGAGGCACAGGGTGATAACCCCCCTTGGATTTCTCCCACTCCTTCTTCTCATCCTCCCCCAGACTCCCGAAGGCTCCTGGATCCCCCTGGGACCCTGCTCTTGTTTCCAGCGCAGGTTCTGGACAAAAGGGGGGGCACACAATGAGGGGCGGCAGAGCACACCCGCTCCTCGGCATCATCCCCAGGGGGGAACAGGCAAAAGGAGCCATGATAGCTTTTTCTACAGGGGCTGAGCAATCTGTTCCCACCAGAATAAATCCGCATCCCCCCCTCCGGACAGGGCCGCTCTGCACCCCACCACCCTCGCCCTACGGCACAGCAGTACCAAACACCGGGGCATCTCCGCAGCTCCCGGGTCCTGCTGCGACACCGAGGGTCCAAAAACCCTAAACAAAGGCTCCTCTGGTGCTCCCTGCCCTTCCGAGGGGAGCGAGGATGGCGGGAACAATTTTCAGTGCCGTGTGATGAATCTCCAAGAGGCCACATGGGGGCTTAATTAAGCAGCCTGGTGAAGTCTCAAATTTTCCTACTGATAATTGCTGAGCAGCCGTTACACGGCCTGCCTTTCCCCACCGGCATAACTGAGAAAACATAGCCAGGGTCTCGGCCACAGCAGGGTCGCCTCCGCAGTGTCGACAGCTGGATGCCCGGCTCCTCCGGTAGCACTTAGAGAGCATCATGGTGCAAAGCACCGCAAAGGTCTGCACCGCTCAAGTGAAGGCTGATCGTGCCCCTAGTGTCAGATATGCATTCAGGGAGATGTTTCTCCCCCTCATTCTGTGACCAGGCACCTGGCGAGGGGTGGTTAATATGCACCCTGTTCGGCTTCTGTCCCCCAGGCATCCCAGGCTCCATCCTGAAGAATTAAGCTTCTGACCCCAGTGATAATTTAAAGGATATTTGATTCTTTGCAGCAGTTTCTTGGTGGTGACAGAAAGCTGTGCCCCAGCGGAGCCCATGGCTGGCAGCCAGCTGGGCGCTTCCCCAGGAGCACCCACCTTTTGTGGACAAACCCACAGATTTGCCGGTACCTCAAATAATGTGGTGCCAACGCCTGCTTGGAGAAGTGCCTTAGTGCCCCGAGGGAGCGGCCAGGCGCTCACTGGGTGCTGCTCCGCGCTCCCACTGCAGCGGGTGGCAGGAGACGGGCTCGTAGGATTCCTGCCACAGCCTGGGAGCTCCCTGGGGACAAGGCACGGCTCGGGCAAAGCACAGCTCTGCACAGGCACCGTGGGTGCAGAACACCTACACGTGTGTGCGGGTGACAACACCTACAGATGTGTGCGGGTCAGGGCACCTACAGTTGCGTGCAGATCAGGGCGAGGTGCCCAGGAGCAGGTCCCTGAGGACTTCCCAGCTTAAGGGCTGAGTCTGCTGCTCCTGTGTCCCAGCGAGGCTGATGGACATCCCGGGATTTGCAAATGGATCCCCAACTGTTCCTGCACTCGCACACAGGCCAACAGCAGTGGGATGCCCTCCGTTATGCCCTATGGTTCATCCTTTTGTCCCTCATAAGGGCCAAAGATAGAACCCTGCAAGAGAACGCAATGGCTCCTCCATGGAGGAGAGGTTCCTCAGAAGCCTGGAGATGACCACAGGCCACCCTGCTCTGCCCCCCACACCGGTGTTTTGCAAAGGGTGAGTCGGCGGCTGCCGTTCCCACAGCTCCACATCCTCTTGTTGAGGGCTTCTTTTCAATAATTAAAGGGGTATTGGTTTGTTGAGCTGGAGAGATCATCACCATGGAGGGAGTGGTAATAACTTTCCACCACAGAGGACTTTTTCATTCTCCTGCTGATCATGACTTGGCTTTACTGTAAATTAAACACATCCTCACCGACACCTGAAGGTTAAGGGGGATTTTCCTGCACTAAATCAAAGCGGACACTAGTTTCTTCTGCGAGAAGAATCTGAACTGGCTTAAAAGGTCGAACAGTTCGACACAGTATTTGGGTGGTTGTTTAAGGTCATCAGGCAACCTGCTCTTGTCAATACATCAATTATTAACAAGTCATTGGACTTAAAGTGAATTAGTCTTTTCTTTTCCCATTCCTTTAACAGGATTAGCAAACAGTAAATAAAAATAATTGTGGAGGTAAGCAAATCGGGCGCCCAAAGGAGCTTGTGCGGCTCAAAGGTGTGTGGCAGGTGCCCGCGTGCGTCCCCGTAGCACCCTGCGTGCCGCGCGCCCACCCGGGGCTGCCTCCGAGCGGGTCTCCCCAGCCTCTCCTCGCCTCACCCCTGTGGTCACCAGCTGGAAAACACTTGCCAACCTTTGTGGCCAGGATGGCCTCAAGCCCTGACCTTCGGCTTGCTGCAGGACCAGTTGTCCCCCAGGACCTCAGGCCACCTCTGATGCCAGGTGGAGCCTGGAGGCTCTCAGAGATGCTGAGTGACCCTTAGGACATAAAACTCCCTGCTACAGACCTTGCATTTCACCCAAGACGAGTCACAACACACCTTGTTTTTCCAGAGACCACGGCCAACGCAAACTGGAGAGGGCCGGGGTAGAAATTCGGCCATGGATAACCACCACCCTCTTACACAGGAGACGGAATTTATTTCCAGTTGGTGGGCTCAGACCAAGCTGCGACAGGAAAAAGTAATTAAAAGAACAAGAAGAGCGAGAGTACGCAAGGCTTGATGACATGTTTAGCAAAACAAGAGAATGTATTTTCTTTCCTGTGCCCCGTTGCCGCGATAGCGCTAGCGTTACATTTAAATTTCCTCGTGGGACGGCTGGTTACGGCAGCAATCAGTGGGATTCATTCCTGGTGAGCCGTCAGGACGGGCTCCCGGCTCTCCGCAGGGACACTGGGAGGGAGCTGGGTTTTGGATCCTCGCACTGGGATTCTCTTTTTGGTGGGTGGAAAAACATTAAGTGTATTTAATTATTTTTATTCTTTTTCGGTTTACGTTTTTTCATGACGTTTTGAATTTTTCATATCCAGCTCAGACCAAAATTTTGAAACCCAGAAAGGCTGTCAAGGATTTTACCTCTTCCTTTCTTCTCAGTAGCAAAATAGGAACGCAAGGGACTGAAGCAAATNAAAAAAGGAAAAAAAGAAAAAGAATTATTCTTTCACAGGATTTGTGACATGCTTAAAAGAAAAAAAAAAGAAAGCCCTACAGGGAAACTTTTTTATGTATTAAGAGTCTTTTTATCACATCAAAATTTTAAGATATATTTTTGTCTTGCATTAGTTTTAATAAATGTGTCTTAGCGGTTCATATTATCACTGTTCCTGGACTAATTAAATGTACACATACATTTTTAAATGTTCACTTTACTTCAGCGCTCTCTGCTTCAATTTTATTTAAGAGCTTATTTAACACCTTGCACAAAGCCCTTTGAAATTCCTTCCAGAAAATGTCACACCTTGCAGAGAGAATATAGCCTTTCAAGAACATAAAACTACATTTGTACTAACATGCAAATGCACAAACACGCACGGGGGCGGGCGCCCAGATGCTTGGGGAAGGCGCTGGCTTCATTTCTCTCCTGGCTCTCGGTGGGTGATTTCTGATCACTGGTGATTTCGGGGCACAGGGATGCTCATCGCATCCCCCCCAAATTCATCCTCAGCCCAAGCAACGCTCGAGCGGGGAGCGATGAGGTTTCTCCCAAGGACCAGCGATTTGGCCCCCGGTGGCCTCGAAGGGACCAGCACGGACAGAGCGGCGTAAAATTGAATGTATATTAAAGCAGCAGAGTTAGAAATGAGGTCCCCTCTGCTCTTTAGCATGAATTAAAGCGTTTCTCATCCACATCTCTCAGACTTTTGGAAAACGTCAGCCTGAGCGTGTCCACCAGCATCAGATTGCAAGTCCCCGTCAGTCGCCAGCCTAAAATGCCCCCTCTGTTCCAGAGATAACCCCCCTCCCCCAAAACCGTGGCATTATTTGTTTAAAATAAGACTCTGGAACTTGTCAGGCGACTTTTTGCAGCATATTGTTTTAAAGAAGACATTCAATTACCTCAGCTGCAATGCTTCACTGTGCTCTGATGATCTACTAAGGGAAAAATAACTAATATGTAGCATGTCGTGTCATAGACAATTATAGAGAACATCGCTTTTAAGGAAACAAGACTTGTGCCCAATTGTGCAGGATTTATTAAGTTTGCTGGTTTACAGCAACATGGCAAACTAAGGGAGGGGAACACATTTGCATTCCCTTCTGCAAAAGCCTTGCCACGGGAGGGGAGGACTGTTTTTTCCTCCCCGCATTAAAAGGCAAGGAGCTGGTAGGACCGCAAATGATTGAGATAAACTTCTCGGCAGACACACGATTATTTCCTCCTTTGGTTTTACACAGCGTGAGATTCTTATGTGGAAACAAAGCGATTTGGCTCTAGATTTATAGAAGGAGCAAATGATTTGGTCCTACATGATGGAGCATATCATGCATATTTTGTGCCTTCGCTCGTGGGCATACTCAGCTCGGCACACAAGACTGATGGAAGGGAGGCAAGAGGGAGAAGAGCTTGGGAAAATGTGACATTATGCACAAGAGGAAATGCTGCTAGGATTTCACAGCTCCTTTGGCGAACAATGTGACTGAGAAATGCACTTACCGGAAAGGATAACTTAATTCATCTACCATACAGCAAGCGTCGAGGAACCGATACAACGGGCGGAGGGGCCAGGAAAGCACCGGGAATAGCAAGAAACGGGAGAGCGGTGGGGAGAAGCCCCTGACAGGCGGACAATCCTTCCTGCCCCCGCTGCCCCCCCCTCTAATACCCATTGACTGCGTATCCTCAAAGACCAGGGTATTATCGTGACTGTTTGGGCAGTTCTTGGTAATGTTTTTTATTTGAATGCTAATCTCTACACACACAATGAAAGACCCTGCTCCAAGGATCTTACAGTTTAAGACCTTGATCCTGCAGACTTACGAAAGTGCTTCATTTTAAGCGCATGATTAACGCTGTTGACTCTGGTGCTTAAAATTCAGCATGCACGTAACTGTTTGGGGCTTTAGCTGACAACCAGAGTTCTCCGGAGACGTTAATGTGCTTTAGCAGAAAACATAACAGTGCATCCATGGGAGGTGCCTACAGAGTCACCCAGAAATAGCACAAGGAACAGCTATTTTTTTCCCAGGAAGAGGAGCCTGGGAGCAGCGATACACGCTTTCCGTTGGAAGGAGCGGAATTCGATAGGCTTTGGGGTGGTGGGCATTTTTGCAAGCATTTGGATGCGAGACGTGAAGAAGCTTATGGGGTATGATTGATGGGGGATTTGCAGTCTTCGCTAGGAAAGCAAGAGAGGACTAAAAACAATGAATAAGTCTTTATGGAATTCAAAATTCCCACCAAACGCATTTATCTTTTCCGTTTGCTATAAATGGGCCGGGAGCGGGCTAGCATTATTTCTCCATCGCTGGAAAGCGAAGGGCAGCCTTCACACCACCCACCACAGTGATAAACAATGTTCTCATGAGCCCACTGCTATTTATAGAAGCAATCCTATTTCTCACATATTTGCCTCTCGGTTACTGAGCAAGGGCACTTTCATGGCCCTGATAGATCTGAGCGCATTCAGAGGCTAATCCCAGGGGAGGGATGCCATTCCAGGGATGCATTGCTCTGTCGCCGCATAAACCGTCACCTGTTACAAGCTTTTCCCAACGCCAGGAGTAATTCTGTCACCCGAGCACATTAATAGCACAGGTACAACACACACGCACCTCCCTTCGCTTCCCACCTGTGCTGGAGAGGTAGGAAAGGAGAAGGGAGGAGGGGAAAGGGATTTTAAAGGATGAATGATCTGCTTTCTGCTGAGAACTCAGGCACATCCAATAACCTCAAGCAGAGAAAATCTCAGCCTGAATTAAAGGCTCTGCTGGCCTGGATTCTCCTAAATATTCTCTACCGGTTGCAAACACTCCAATTTCAGTCTCGCCTGCTCTCTCATTGTAACGTCTCGTGAGCTGGTGTCCTTACTTACCCTGAGATGCTGGAGCCAGAAACCAGCTAATGTTTGGGGTCGATGTGCCAGCGAAGGAGAAGCAAAACAGCCAACCATCGCTCGCAATGGAAACGCTGATTGCTCAGAGAGCAGTGGTTGAGCTGCTGCCTCTCCCGGGGGAAGCGGCACCTCCGACACCCAGCGTGCCTTCCCCACGACCCGGGTCCCAGCTCTTCCCTCAGCAGAGGGATGGAGTCGTCACCACCTCTATTTACAGGGCCACATGGCAAGAAGGAAAAAATGAGTCAAAAGGCAGACCCAAGCAGAGCTTTGAACTGCTCACCAGCACCATAACACCGTGGCAGAGGGGCCTGAGCAAAACGCAAACGAAGCTTCACAGGGCTCTTGGTTTTTCTTCTGTATTTGCTTATAAAAATCTCCTGCCTGGGATAGGAGCAGAGTCCACCCCTCTGGTCTGGGTGATTTATATCTGTGCTTTGCTTCTCTTGTCTTCCTCAACGTGATATGCAAATCCCAGCACAAGGGAATGCAGCGTGCTCTTCCCTCCGTAAATTTATCCTGCCCAGTCCCACAACACCCTCCCCAGCAGACAGGCCAGGACACCCCTTTAATTAAAGCTGCCAGGCAAGGGGAACCATCGCAGCCTCTCCTCGGGACACGGGCAGCTCTGCAGTGGCACCGCCTCGTCTTTCTCAGGCCGGGTTGTCTCGCACGAGGTGTTCGAGCATTCCTTGGTTAATGTGATTTTGGTGCAAGAAGATATTTTGCCTTGGGTAAAATCAATGTCCTACAATTTCATCTGTGGAGGCTGCCATGTCATAGCTCNAAAAAAAAAAACCAAAAAAAAGGTCTGCAGCTGCACTACAGCTGGCTGGGAAACAGCAGGATGGCAGTGCGGTCGTCCCTTCCTCGGGTACATGGCTGGGACTTAAACTGTAGGGGGAAAAGCAGCTCCTAAGAGCCGTCGGCTTAAGGGCATGGTCTGCCGACACCAAACCTCAACGAGCCCAGGGCCAGCTCCGTGCTCTATGTACTCCTTGGCCCCGAGAGGTGCTCAGCCCCCGAGTGGTGCTCAGCCCCAGAGAGATGCTCAGGCCCTGAAGGATGCTCAGCCCCTCAGGGATGCTCAGCCCCCAAGGGATGCTCAGCCCCTGAGGGATGCTCAGCCCCCGCCCGGCTGCGAGGACACGAGCCCCACGTGGAGGTCGGTGTGCAACCAGGTGCTTTAATTTTCTGCTGTCTTTCTGCATGGGAATGGAAAAGGGGACTCCAGAAGTGTCAGATCCATCTGACACTAGGAAAATTCTTATAAATAAAATAGTTCCCATAAAATCTGTATGAGATCTCTACAGTCCATCTAATATAGGCTGTAATAAAGGAGAGACATAGTAACGACAGCCAGAGACACCATCTTGTAGCGAGAAAGTATAAAAAGAAAAGTAATTTACTTGCTATTAACATTTTAAAATTGTGTTAGCAATGAGGGGCAATACGTTACTGACACTTTTGGCGATCCAGGGAGGTCTAAGGAGCTCAGCCGTCGCAGGCAGCGTTCCCGCGGGGCTGGTGGGGTTGGGAGCCCTGCATGGGGCCTCCTGAGTCGCGGTGGCAGCAAACTGTGCTGGGTGGATCACTGCCACCACCCAGGTCACCAGCCTTTTCTCTGCCAAAGCCTGAGATTTCTTGATTTAACCAACTCACCCGATCAGCCCGAGAACTAGCCAATATCGCTATGGGTAAAAGTCAAAATCCAGACGTGTTTGATGTTTTCTATTGTCTCTTTCAAATCAGAGGCATCACTCTGTCGACCCAAGCTACTCCTCAATTTCTCTTTCATAATGTCTGGAAGGGGCAGTGGGTAATTATACTCAATGCTACACAGATATTTATTCAGCTCTTATAAGGCATGCCTCACCTGTTCAAACTTTTGTCATCAAAGCATTTAGAGCATGAAACCCAATTAAAGATAAACCTCTTGCTGTTACAATGGGATAGCTACAAGAATTAGCACTTAAGCTGCATTAGCAGGAGGCATTTCTAATGATAATGCACCCAAATTTGTCTTTGGTGATTACTCAGGGCAAGCAAAGGGTAGCTCTCATTCCTGGGTGCGTTATCTATCAGGCAGCAATTTTTTCCTGCGTGCCTGTGCTGCAGCGAGCACTGTGCCTGCTCTTCACCCCACCGCAGGGTCAGATGTTCAAAGTCAGCCTTGGGGAAAAAGGAGGACGCGGCAGGTGAGGGACCTGCAGGAGATCTGCTGAAGGATCTCTCCGGAGGAGCAAAAGGAGGTGGGTGCAACAGCTGAGAGGACACAGACAAGCTGAGCCCAGAGCACATTTGAACCAGATCGGGAATGATGCACCAGAAACCTTTGCTGAGGAGAAAGGCCGGGTGGGAGCCCCTGAACTTGTTGCTCCCAACAGGCGACAGGACAAGAGGAAACAGCCTCAAGTTGCACCAGGGGAGGTTTAGACTGGATGTTAGGGAAGATTTCTACACTGAAAGGGTTACCAAGCATTAGAACAGGCTGTCCAGGGAAGTGGTGGAGGCACCATCCCTGGAGGGATTTAAAAGACGGGTGGATGTAGTGCTTAGAGATATGGCTTAGCGATGGTTTTTGTCGGTGTTACGTTGATGGTTGGACTCGATGATCTGAAAGGTCCCTTCCAACCTGGGCGATTCTATGGTTCTATGAGTCTCTTCTACGGATGGCGGCTGCTGCCGGGAGCAGCCGCAGGGAGGGAGGAGGGAGAGGGGAGCAGACGCAGGGGCAGCGGCGCTCGCAGGAGGTGGGAGCTGCAGGTGCCGGCGACTCTGCGCTGAGCACGTGTCTTAATGATAAAAATAATTCTCATCACCACCACTTCATCTCCGAAGCACTGTGCGAGCAGTGATTGAGCCATTCTGCCCTCTAGCAAGAGAGGTTAATATTATTCACTCTGGTCTGCGGAGAAGGACGCAGAACCATGGAGGGGTTATGGGCCAGATAACCAAAAATGGCTTTTAGTTCTGGGCACGTTCATTTTACAGCGCCTGACCTCTGAGGTACTATCAGTCTGATTTTCAAAGACATTGAGCAGATCCTGCTTTCGTTGACCTTAAACACAGAGGTACACAAAATTAAAGGCAACTACACAAACTCTTGGCCGAAGTGAGCCCCCGTGGTCATGGGGATGAGGGAGCCGGAGGTTGCCGGAGCTGAGCCCCAGCATTTTTGAGTTTCTTTTACAAAATCAAAGGCCAGCACTGATGTGGGAACAGACAGGTACAAGCTGTCCATTATATTCAGTACATATTCAAATATTTCAATGGAAAGAGTTTTCTGGCACGAGTGTGCAGAGGTGCAGGAGCAGCACTCCCACCTCCCACCCCACCTCCTGGGTGTCTATCAATATACGTCAACCTATGGTTGATAACAGCTCCAACGTGTGCAATGGGATGACAAAAGCCTTTTCCTCCCACTGCCCACCCCAAAAATTTGCCCCCCACCCTCCACGGCTGCCCACGGTGCATCCTGCCTGCATCCTGCCTGCTGAGCAGCCCCCAAGCATCACTGCCGCTCTTCAAGGAGGCCAGGCAGAGCATTTGTATTTAAGAGTTAAAAAATATTACATGTATATTACAAAAGTTAGGTAAATTCTTCCTCTCAACTGTCATTACCTAAAAAGCTTCCCAACCCCTAGATTGTAATTATGTACATGAATAATGAAATTAGCATATCCATCAACCAACTCCCCGCTCGCGGTAAGATACAGGAGGCCTTTGTGGGAAGTCCTCTGCGCTCAGATTCCAAATCAGCCGCAGCCTCCGAGGCCACCGTGGGAACCACCCTGGTCTGGCTCCCGTGGCCCATGGAAATCCAAAGTTTAATTGGGATTCAGTGAGAAGATGGTGAAGCCGGGGACCGAGAGCCTCGCAGCATCCGCACGGCTTCCCGTCGCCCCCAGCATCCCTGGGCCCCAGCAGCCAGGCGGGATGCGGGGAAGCACGGGACCAGTGAGGGATGGCGAGAGGGAGCCGCTCCGGGGACGGCACGGTGTGCCACGGCCGCATCAACGAAACCCCGCGGCTGCTGCAGTACCTTCACTTGGTGACGGGTGGGATGGAGCGACAGCAACGGGAGTGGCGATGGGAGCGTGGCAGCGGCTCCATCCATCTGCACCACGCACTGCCTGGGACCCGCACCCACGTGAGCCGGCGCCGGCTCCTTTAAAAACCTGTTTAAAAGTGTTTCAGGAATGCGTTAAGGGAAACGTATATGTAGAAATCACTTACAATGGGAACAACCTTCCCGTGCGCCAGGCTACAGAGACTGTTCCTTGACTGTAATTGGGGACCTGGTAATTAGATGATGGCAAAATGTACCAGAAGCTCAGTTTTCATTCTGTGGTCCAAATTACAAACCATCATATTTTGAAAGTGATGCTGACATTCCTCAGCCAGGAGGCTTTGCCAAAAACAACTCGAGCAAGGCTTGTCTTGGCACAAAATCAAACTCAGGGCCTCAGCAGCGAAACTGAAAACATTTACACAGCTGGACCCAAATCACCCTATTTTCTAAAGAGTTTGTCAGAGCCTGAAGCTCTCGGTACATTTCTGCCTATTTTAAAGGGTCCTGTGTTCTTGCAATCTACCAGCTATCCACATATAGGAAATAAATACACTAGAAAAAGTGGGTGGTCTTTCTATTACAGTCCAAAAAAATAATCCATAAAAACCTCACGGGGGTAATGAGAACTAGCCCAGTATTTACCCGGTCCATCAATATATGTGCCAGACATATTTTATTTGCATATATAGATATGGAAACCTCATCATTTTGCTGTATGTATGTAATGGCTAATAAATGCATTAGCAAACCACTAATGAAAACAAATTGAAGCCAGTGTCACAAATTACGACAGTGTGAGGAATTACCTTTCTGCATTTTTTCCTATCTAAATGCCCCGACTATATTTTTTTATTACATCAGTCATACACATTGCATATGCATTATACATCAGTCGCTATTACCAGGGTAAATATCATTCGGTCTCTTTGGCATCGTACGCGCCGGCAGCCTGCGCACAGGAATGTCACCCGTGGCTGCCGAGAGCCACCAGGCCACCAGCGAGGCCATCCTGTCTGCCGGCAGCAAGGGCCAAGCAGCAAATTTTCATTTGGTGCCCGTTTCTGTGTCTGCCCGCGGAAAACGGGTTCAGTTCCACCAGATTCAGGCTAGGGAGCCTGGTGAACCAGGAGAAACGGCAACCCCTGTACTGTCCCTGCGAGAGGGCGGCGGGTCCCCTGCCGGGGAGTGTGGCACGGAGTCCCCTAACCCATCCCAAATCTCCCCCTTCCCACCTGGGACATGCGTTTGGCATTTGAATTTTGTCACTCCCCGCCCCCCCGCCCCTTTCTGCATGCTGCCTGATTTTTTAATTTTTTTTTTCCTACTCATAAAAGCAATGAGAGCAAATCCTCTTCTGCACCCAGGGACGGTACAGAGCTGGCTGTGGCCAGGGTGGGGGTCCTGTAAGACAGCGTGGGAGCAGCCCTCGGCTGCGCGTTGCCTTCGCTCTTGGGTAGAAAGTGGGACAATTAGCAAACTTACCTCGTTTACTTACTCTGAAGGCATCATATTGATTATTTACAGTCATGTAGCACCCAGCAGTGGACTCAGTCCCCAAATGCCGTACAAACACAGTACAAAAAACCCCAGTCCCTGCCCCGGGAAATGTAGTTTCTCCTCACAGCCGAGATAATTAACAGACTGTTTGACAGGAATCCCTCTTCAAAGCCCCTCCTATGCTCAGCTGTGATTGCGACCAGAAGACATGGAGGAGCCATTTTTCAGAGCTCAACTTAAATTTTTGTGGCTACGTGGGGACCTCAAAACCTTGCAAAATTAATTTTTTTTAACGCAAACCCTTTTAAGTAAAAACACTTGTAATTGCAACCTAAAGCGATGTGGGATCTGTGAATGGCTCTCTGATTAATTCTTCTGCTAGGCTGGTCTTTTCTCTCTGTTCTACTGAACAAGCGTACACATATTATTGGGATTAATGCTGCATAATACATAATTAATGAAACTGCATAAATATGCAGATTTGCAGTTGCAGATTGACTGCCACGGCTCTATCCCCGAACGCTATGGTAACTGATTGGATGTTCATTATTACCATATTTAAAACTGTTTCCCTGTGAACATGTGCAAACAAATAACTCCAGAAGGGCAGGCTGCATTGTCTCGGGCGTTAAGATGACTGTCTCCAAAATCAGAGGGAAGGGTCGGCGTATCCGCCCGGTACAGCCCCTCGGGATTACCCAGAGCTCACACTCTCCCTGCAGAGGGTCTTGGGCACCGGAGTGAAATTATCCTTTGACTGGAAAGTGAAAATAATGCTCCGTAACAGCCCCCCTCCCTCCCCCGCAGCACACTGCCCACCAGGGGTACCTCCGGATAAATGGTGTAAAAAGGTGTAAAATGGGGGTATCTAGTGCTGGGAATTTGGGATGCTGTCATGCCGGTGTCTTTAAAGACAACGCTGGAGGTCAGCTAGGGAGGAGGGGGGAAAAAGCTCATTGGGGGGTGGATCTGAGTCCAATAGCAGCCACAGGCACCAGGGGCGAGAAAGGTTTTGGAAATCAAGCGATTTCTGGGCATTTCCTTGGACTTTTGGGATGGGGCATCAGCAGGAGCCTTTCAACAAACAGTTCCCAGTCAGTTCCCAAATGTTCTCCATAACGCGCCGACGGCCTCACCATTAGTGACTCACTGAAAGGGATAAATGTACCACGTGGGACAAAGGAAAATGGGAAGTGGTTATTTTGGCCAGCATGGCAAAGGCTGCATCCTCCAGGATCAATCTGGGTCCTCTCCCTCCACTTTGCTGAGGGATATATAGAGATTTCCTTGGGTGGCTTCCAGTTCATCAAGCAGCCATCAGCTGCTGGGCTTTCATGCATTGTCAGTGACGAGAGAGTCGCAAGCAGAACCCCCAGAAGGTCCATATCGGTGACGGGCATCCGCTGATAACAAGTGGGAGCAGGAGACTGGGATTTGCTGGTGGCTGGAGCTGACTTAGAGCCATTAGTGGGTACGTTTCAGGTGTCTCTGAAGCAGCAGCAGATGGCTTGGTTCGTTCCGTGCTGTCTGTTTGCACTGTTGAGAATGGCAAGACTTATTGCATGATGATTCGGATACTCAGATCTCACAGGGGGAGTCTGATCTGCAGCTCTCAGAGTCCTGCCCAAGGAGGACTGCGAGCCTTGTTCCCATTTCTCCCATTCACAGGATCAAGCTCTTGCTTGGAGAAAAGGAAAAGCTTCCCCAAGAGGTATTTGGGAAATGTTTTTACTTTAAAGTACAACTTTCCTACGGATGTCTTCCGATGTTTATTGAGGTGGAATAAATGAAAGCGTACGTATGGGCTGTCGCGGGGCAGATGAGAATTGCAGCTCTGTCCACCACAACCGCTCGAAAGCCCAGGCAGGCACCCGATCCTGCCTGGGGTGGCTTCTGTGGGGCAGATGCCTTCCCCAGGCAGCCCGGGCTCGTGGAGGAGCAGAGAAGACCTCGCTGCTCAGCATTCTCATGCAGACTGGGGTACCTCCTGCCTGTCCCCTTCCTCTCCAGAAGCACACAGCATTTATCTGGCAGCTCAGCAGCGGCTGAGGGGCTGTTCTGACCCCCCAACACCTACTACAGTTTCAGGGTGCCCTAAAAATGAGCATCAGAGAGGCTCCGTGCCCAGCCCCATACGTCTCCCTCTGCCCGCCCTGCGCTCCCCGGCGCCATCGGCCACCCTGCCAGCACTGCTTCTCCGGCCAGTGGCTCCCAGTCCATCCCAGACACACCAGCAGGAGCAGGGGAGGAGAAAACATGGGGGGGTTTTACCTAAGCCAGGCTTAATTCTTTCAATGTAGAGCAACCTCTACTCAGTAATGAATTTAACGCGACTACATTTCATGATGAAATATTAATATGCTAGCTGGAATATTTTCCTTTCTACTTTTGTTCTCTTCTTGGGGAATGACTGCGCCCTTCTTCTTCGCAAAACAACTTCTGCTGCAAGTGCTACGAACAACCCCTTTCTTCTGAAAAACATCGCACGGTAAAATCAAAGCGGCAGCTTGACCCAAGCTTTGGGAAGGTGCGTGCGAGTCGGCTCAGTCGGAGAAGGAGAGCTGGGGGCAGGCCCCCCGCAAGCCCATCAATCACATGCCTCGATCGAGATGAAGACACGCAAGTGAGAGATGAGACCCTCCGAAAGAGAGGAGGGGACAGGTGACCTTAATTGGTCTGCTGTTATTGATAGGCCAACTTGTCTTCGTGATGCAAATTACCCTATAAATAAAAGTAAAACAACTACGGGAAGCAATTTGCTGCTTTGTTAGAGGCAAAGCAGACCAAAAATTAAATCAAGGCATAGCATTGCTAATTGCAGAGGGCCAGAAGCATGGGGTTTTGGAAGTAAATGGAGTCACGGCTGCCTTGTGTGGCCTCACGAGGGAGGACAGGGCCATTCCCCGGTGCAGACATCCAGCTCCTGGACCGAACCGAAGGTGGAGGGATGGGCATCACCCCTCCTTGTGCCCCCTTTGTGTGGCGGCGAACGTCTGCTATGTGATGAACCTCCAAAGCAGCCAGAGCTCTCCCGACTCCTGGAGAAGGCGGGGGACCAACTCTGCACCAGCATAACCAAACGCAGCGCTGGTGGCAGCCACCCGCACCCACTGCGCTTCCTCCCGTGGCTCCGAGCACAGCTTCTGCGCCTGACAGCCCTGTCTCTTGCTTTGCTGTTTTGTTCACGAGGTTTCCATGAGGCACCAGGGGTGAGCTGGCCTGTGCTCCCCCCCGGGGACGATGGAATGGCTGCTTTTAACAGGCTCGACCACCCAGGGCTACCGTGGCACAGAGGTGGACACGGAGCAGCTCCTCGTTGTTAATGGGAGAAACGTACCCAAGTCACGAACGTTTCGCTAAAAGCATCTTCTCTGACACCTTAAGTGGGTACCAACTCTTGCCTTACACTTCTAAACCACCTTTTAATTTACAGATCATTATATATATAATATTTATTTGTCCACTGAAGGAGCTGGAGCTGTGCCCTAAGGTTTTTCCAGGGGGGTCCCCAGCTCTCTGATGACCACAGCCCGGCATCCCTGCTGTGATGGGAACCAGTGCCGCTGCTTCCTCATCCCTCTGGTTACTGTGTCTTCCACCTCCCAAAAGCGCCCGTGCTCACCTCAGCGTAGGTGGATGGATGCTCTGCTGCGTCCCCTGCTCCCAGGGCCAGGGCAGGGACCCGACGAGGACAGAGCAGAGGGAGCAAACAGCAAGAACTGGGTATTTTGGCGGTTTGCTTGTGCCAGGGAAATTAAAATGCATTCTTTTGTCACTAAGTTGCAGCTTTTCTCAAAATACTAGAAGTCACAGAGATTTTCTTCAGCCCCAAAGGAGCACCTTTAAGTGCTTCATTTTAAGGAGGTACTCCTTTCCCTGGGTTTCGGGTTTTTTTTTTTTCCCTTTCTTGTGTTTGTT
Organism: Rynchops niger; assembly: GCA_013400035.1. NCBI lineage: Eukaryota > Metazoa > Chordata > Aves > Charadriiformes > Laridae > Rynchops > Rynchops niger. The sequence goes on along the minus strand of VXBH01006910.1, from coordinate 133,766 downwards.
TTCAAACCTGTCGGAAAGCACTAATATTGCCAAGCTCTTTTGTTGCTGTTGCTGTTGTTGCTGTTGTTTTCCTCCTGATCCTTTTTTGAACATCCTTGCTGGTTTTGAGCGAGTCCCCCGGAGGCGGCGCAAGCAGCAGGACTCGACGGCAGAACCGGCTGCCTTGCTGGGCCAGCTCCTCCGCTCCTCGGAAGCTTTGAAGCTGCCACTTTAAATTCATGCAGATGGATTATGCTTTTGTTTCTGCAGGAAATTATGAAACACTTTTTGTGAAGCGACATCAATGGGAATAATAAGGGCAGTGGCACCCCCCCCAGCAAAGCCCCGTTCCCCGCACATCCAGCCTGCCCCAGAAACGGCGCTGCCCGTGAACGGTGGCTCTTGGCCGAAGGGCCAGGAGAAGCCATCACGTCACACACCCCATGGCTTCTCTAGCTCAGGTCTAGCTCAGGTCTAGCTTCATTTCGGCTCTCCCCCCCAGCCCCTAGCCAAACAACTTGTATAGCTCGCACCTTGCTCCCCGAAGGCCACCGCGCCTGGCTCGGACGTGTGAGGAGATGGAAAATACACAACTTTCATGGGTAGATTTTTCCAGTCAGTCATTACTCTCCCTCCCAGCAGTCTGAACCTTATTTCCATGTTAAATGTCTTGCTTCTGCCTGTAGCCTTTGGCTCCTGTACTGCCTTTTCTGCTAGACTTGAGGCCCTCAGTCCCTGGGACTTTTGCCCTGAGAAGGTACTTCAGGATTTAATGAAGGCATTCACTCTTCTTCTTCATCTCATTTGAACTATTTAATCTCTCTTTCTGTAACTCATTTTCTTCATCTCATAAACAATTTTGTGGCTTTCTTTGACACCCTCAACATCCCTTTAAAAACGTTGACACCAGAGCTGCAGGCAATATTCTAGTGTCCGTCTCACCAGTGCCGTACAAGTTTACTATACCATAAAATCACTTCACCACTCCTACTTACTAATCCTTTTTATATATCCACTGAATGAATTGGCTCTTTATCACAAGGTCAGGGAGGTGTGCCTGTGTCCTCTGTCCATTGCAACCCTCAGCTCCTTTGCAAAGTCTTTAGGGAACGTGATACGATCTCCTGCTCTGGCCACAAAGACATCATTCTTAGTCTGTATGACGTGTATAATTTTGTATTTACTTATATTAAAATACATTTTGTTTCAAAGGACGCATCTGTCCTCAGGGAACACTCCCTTTCTTCAGTTCTTCATGAAGTTGGCCCCACATCAGTGTGTCCATTAGGACTGATGTCCAGTCCACCGTTGCCCAGGTGGGGTATCTCACTCGCACACTCGCGTAACACAATCACTGGCCTTACAGTTTTATCCACTATTCAAAGATTCGTTAAACTTGAGCACTAGCAGCCCAGCGATCTCGGTCGGGTGCTTTAGCACTCCTGGGGACACCACAGCTAATGGTGACCAACAAGTAACGATGACAAATTGCTCATCCACGTCTTGGGCTTCTGCTCCTTCCAGTTGCCTCCTCTTTGACTCAGAAGCAATTCACAAACAGGTGAGTTCACTGGGATAATACCATGTCTGGCTATTCAGTTACCCCTTCTTGTGCATAAAGAGGGATTAATCATCAGTAATTTCAGGTTCAGGGACCCGAGAGAAAAGCCACATGTTCACCAAGGCGATGAACAAACAAGCTCCTTGCCTCTTGCCAGGGTAGGCACCCAAACCCCCCCACGGGGGGGCAGCCAACAAACAGCCAGCCTGGACACAAAGCTCACCACGTCCCTTCATCTGCCGTTACGGGACACGGAGGATTCCCCTCTGAGCGCGCTTTTTCCTTCAGAGTTTTTCTTTCAAACATAAAAGTTCAATGAACTTCATAAATAGCTACTTTCTCTGTAATTAAATCTTTTTTTGTGCGTCTGCCGCAAGGATTCAGTTCTTTTTTAAAGGAAACTAGCAGTATCTTTTTCCACAGAAAGAGCAGCTTGAACTCTGTAAAGGGATTAGGAAAATAGCTTGTGCAAACCTGTGCTGTACAGAGGTGTGGTTGCGGAGTAAAGATAGTATGTGTGCCTGTTACCTTTTCCACTGGTGGAACGTCTGAAGAAAAGCAGAGAAAGCATGCCAGAGAAATAGCTCCTGCAGAGCCCAAAGTCAATAGCTCTCCAGACCTAGCTGTATTTTCACTGTCAGTATTTGATTTTCATTCATTTCTGTTAGACGAATGCCTGTGGCATCAATAAGGGATCAATGCCCTTGCGCCAGGCACCGTTCGAGTTGTAGTACAAGGCAACGCGTGCTGGCAACTGCAGGAGCAGGGGAGAAGGAGCGTGGATGTCGACACCGTGGCTCACGTGGTGTCCAGCACCTCCTGGGAGCAGGAGAGACGAGATCAGCTGAATTTAAAGAAGCTGGAGCCAAAGTTGCCAATGGCTCATCCCACCCATGTCCCCACTGCCGTGGAGACATGGTGACTCCGTGTCAGGGATGTCACTAACAGTGCTCTGCACTTCCACTGTGGCTCTTCATCCCCTCCTGGCTGATCTGGAGAGGGGAACGTGTTGTGTTGTCGCAGGACTCGGTCGGGCAGATTCCCCACAGCAACCTGGTGGTGGCTGCTGGCATGGGGTATCAAAGGGAGCCGCGGAGATACAGCGTGGCTCAGCCTGGCAGGGCGTCCAGTGAGGAGCTGAGGTTCTACAAGGAAGACCAAGTGTGAAACCTTGAGTGTGTTTCAAAGGGAGACTCATTACTTCATCACAGCCATCACGATGGCAGCGACTTCAATAGCACAAGACCCTCTGAGAGTCATCTCCTGCCCCTCCTGGCCTGCAGCACTGCCGATGGGACACAAACACAATCGGGATGTTGGCTGTGGCCATCGTATGGCTGAAGGGAGCCCTGCTGTGTCCCTCCCCGTGCTTGACATCCCCCGGTGCAGATCACACGTGTTTGGGGAAGGGGCTTCCTTGCACCCAACACTTGCTGGCTGCCAGCCACAGTGAGGGCCCCCGTCTCTGTAATGAACATTAGGAAATTACTTGCAGGCAACACCCACACAGACTTTGCACTCAATTTTCCACCTCAGGGAAAAGATTTTTCTTCCCGCGTTCAGGAATTCTTTTTCTCAGCGCTGGTCACCATCCATTATTTGTCGTCACAACGTTCGGTGCCATAGAGCAGGAGGAGCTGGCAGCAGCCAGCGAGCTGTCACCGGGGCTCCTGCTGGGGGTGTGTGTGGTCGGAGGGGTTTTTGCATCACTGAGAGGAGGATCTGTGTCCAGGTCTTGTGGCAATGGGGCAGAAAATGATGACATCTTCGGGTATAGGGTGTGCTGTCTTGTGAAATCTGCGTAGCTTGTAGCCAAAGTACGGGTATGACCAGGGGCAGGGAAAACTAAAAACTGAAAGAGTCTCTTACACGAATAGAAATGCAGCATCCTTTCAAGGGTGCTGCAGATTCAGTCTCCAGATACGGCTCCACGCTGCACCTTGAGACAGCCGTGGAGCTCCCATTTAGCTCAGGGCCCGTCTCCGCTGAAGGTCCTCCTGCAGGGAAGCAGCTCCAGAGGCTTGTCGTGTGGCCGTCTGTGCAACCGCAGACACTGCGGTCTAATCCTACCCCTACAAGTCATGAGATGGATTGTCAAGCACCGGAACAGGCTGCCCAGGGAAGTGGTGGAGTCGCCTCCCTGGAGGTATTTAGAAGACACGTAGATGTGGTGCTGAGGGACACGGCTCAGTAGTAACTTGGCAGTGCTGGGTTAACGGTTGGACTTGATGATCTTAAAGGTCTCTTCCAACCGTAACCATTCCATGATTCTATGACTCTACATTGTGCCAGTGTATTTAAAAGGCGATTTAAAAGGGAAGAGGAATATGATGGAAAAGGTGCACGTGAGGCCAAGAGCAACTCTGTCCAGAGGAGACCTCACTGCCGAGCAGAGCCGGGGACAGGGGCTGCCCGGGACCTCCTTTCCAAGAACAGAAAGCTGCCATCACACTAAAACTACGAGTAAGAGAAAGGAGATAAAACCAGAGGGGAAGAGGTTGGGGGGGGAGGGAGGACAATTACATTAACTGAAACAATGTGTTATATTTTAAACATTAAAAACTTATGACTCTACATGGCAAGTACCTGATGCAGCAAAGGAGGAGAAGGGAAACTGAAGCAATGGTTAAACAATGCACAAGGCAGTCTGCGGGGTCTGTTTTGTATTAAATCCATTTGGAGGCTGAGTTTGCTCCTTTGACAGCTGGCCACACTCGCTCAAAGAGAATAAGAAAGTTTTTGTTTTTTAAAAAAGATGTGTAATGGGTTTCTTATGTACTAGAAAAGAAAAGCTCTCTGAGCTGGATCACCTATTTTCTTGTCAAAAGACTTTGGACAAAACCTAATCATGAATAAAATGCCTCGTGATTTTTCAAAGAGCTCTTTTATTTGAAGTCAGCTTTTCTGAAATGGGAGGCAGGACCTGGGTAATGCGGAGCGGGGCGGGAGGCAGCTCGCACGCCAAGCCTCCAGCGCTGCCCACGGGAGCGTCCCACCCCACACCGGACCCCGAGCACCGGCCCCACGAACCGGCTTCAGCTCCGGGATGGGGAACGTCTTGCCCCTGCTCCAGGAGACCCGTGGCCGGGCTGACCAGCGCCGACCACCATCCCTACTCTCCGCCACTTCCAGGACAAGCCCCAGTGACACCATGGGGGTCTCGTTCATCCCCTGCCGCTGGGTTTCGCCTCCACAGCTGCATGAACATCAGTCCCCACACATGGAAATGGGGACACTAATTATGTCTCGGTCTGTCCTGGAAAGGCTGGCTATGCGCAGAGCTGAGCTGCATTTGGGGACGCAGAGCAAAAGCTGCTTTCCCTTCTGCACAGCCCACATGCCAAGAGCACAGAAATACCAGCTCAGCCACTGCAGAAGGCACCAAAAGAGCAAACCCGTCTCCTGGCCGTTGCTTCCCGGAGCACTTCCAAGTGCTGTCTCACCTTCTGCTGCGCCAGGGCTGCAGCCCACCTGAGCCAGCGCGGGCAAGACCTGGTGCCAACCGCAGGTGAGCAGGGAGGGCAGCGGGCATGGACAGACCTGTCCCCCTCTCCTGGCACTGTAAACATGGTGAGCCCACAGGAGGAGGAGGATGCACCATTCCCCATGAGCTGCCGCTGGCCATGGCTGGCCACCCAAACCAGCACCGTGCCCATGTCACCACGTGGTGATTGCCCCCCTCGCCCCTGTCTTGCCTGTTCCCTGTTTCACCCCAGCTGCTCACACCATACACCCTGCCCTGACCCACGGCGCTGATCCAGACCTGCCTGACCCTCAGTGCCTCCTCCATGGGGCTGGAAACCTGCAGGGCAGAGGCAGCCCATCACCTGGGCTACAGACACGAAGCACCAGTACCTCCTCTTCATCACTTTAAAGGCTACAAAAAAGGCTACAAATTCCTGCACAGGGCTGGGAGAACTGAGCTATCCCACAGACCAAACATGTGCTACAGGTCAGCACAAGGGAGGTATCAAATAGTCACGTACCAGCCACATGTGACATCCACACCATGAACACCCTGAGCAGGGATGCGGTGGGTTTACCCCCACAGCACAGCCCGGAGCCCGCGTGTCCCCGAGGCCACTGGTGGTGACGGCTGTGATGTGCGGGCAGAAGGTACGACCCACACCAGCGCTTTGGCTCTGGTAAGCTTCAGCCTCTGAGGACCGAATCTGAGCTGGAAACATCTCAAGAACAAGTTTCCTCGAAACAGAGTCTCATTGATTCCTGGTTTCTCATGAGATTTCCTGCTCCAGTGCTGGTCAAATCTAGGAAGCACAGAGAAGTAGGGGACACGAGGGCAAAGGCCTTGAAAGCTGTCCCCTGAAAGGTGAACAGTGTAGTTACGCCAGCATCCACATCCCAGAACAGCAGGCTTTATGTGTCTTATGAAAGTGGCACTTGATGTAAATTTGAAAGGCCACGGTCCAGGGCCACGGTAGGGACCGTGGCTATTTGGAAATGGGAGAGCCACAGCTCCACTGCTCTCCCCCCAGCAATCCCAGCTGGGATTTACAGGACTGTTGGTGATTTAAAGCCTGCCGTTAATTGTCCTGCCGTTGCTCCGGCCATCGTCCTCTCAGTCCTCCCGCGGCTCCCTCTGGACACTGCAGCGCTCAGAGGGAATAAGAGGAGCTGTAAAAAGACCAGAAGATGCAACAGCTTTCACCAGCTCCCCGGGGCAAACATCTCACTCCCTGACCCACGCTGGCTCATAAGAGCCTCACATTTACTTCCATAAATTGAGGCAAAACTAAAAACTGTTTTCCGGCTGTTGGGATGGGGGTTTTTCTTGGCCCTTGCCCGTTCTTTATGGACAGAGAAGATTTTCAGCCCTTTGTCGTGGACACCCGTCGGTAGAGAGGACCACTGGAATTTTAATTGTCCAAGAGCTCGAATAGGTGTAATAGCCTTGTGTGTTACATATGCATTAATTAAGTAACACTGCATTTAGCTCCAAATCATGCGGAAGGCGCGTGCTGTGTTTGCACAGACATAAATATCTTCTCAGTTAGAGTGCAGACTAATAGCTCTGCTCTCTTTGCATTGCAGTATTTCCATGCCGGCGAAAATGGGAGCCTCAGAAAAGCTCACCCCTGGGTAGTCCCGGTTCGCTGGGTAAGAGCTCAGCACTTCCACATGTTCTCCTCGCACACGGGCTTTCCCGAACGGTATGGCTTGGAGAATTTGAGTAGCGGCGGGTTTCGGCACAGGGCAAGCCCTCTGCGGCGACTCGCACGTTACCGATGACCCCAGTGAACAAACAAACTGCCCGGCAACCTGCTCGGGGGTCCCCCATCACCCCAATTTTCCAGCCCTGCTGTTTCACTGCAAATACCGTCGTTGCAGCAAGCCCTAAGCTGTAACACCGTGTGGCGTGTGCCACTGCGAGGGGAAAGGGGAAACAAAAGGCTACAGCACAGTGAGCATAATATATTCTCATCTTGATCCACAGGGAACTTCCATGCATTTAGATGAGAATATAACACTAGGTCATCAACGGAGAGCTGCTCGTTTTAAACCCCAGTATTGCCGCTTTGCACTTCGCTGCTTTAGCGCAACCTGATTCTGAAGCAAAATGCGAAGTTGGAGGAGCACGTGTTGGATGAGCTCTGATACACTAGCTGGACAAATATTTGGAAGAGTATTCGCTTTCACCAGGCAACATTATGCTCTGTGGATTAATTATACAGAATATGGTCCTGCCTTGGGTTTGGCCGATTAAAGCTGTGCTGGAATTCCAGAGGATTACTTAAATGCGCAGCATTAGCGAAGGTAAAACATCTTCGATATCCCTTTCCTGCAGCCTCCATTTCCTTTATAGAAATATGCAGATTAGTGCTAAGTATTAATCTGCAGAGGCTCCCGGAGCAGGGCTCCTTCCCCTGAAGAGCATTGTGAGGTTTTGGGGAGAGGAGGGGGAGGGCTCTTTGAAAAGGAAATAAAGAGGGGAGAGAAATTTCATATGTTTGTAAAACAATAAGGAGAAAAGAGCGACTTATTCCACATGTTTTGGTCTGGGAGAGGGAAAAAAAAAAAAAAAAGCCTGGATGCAGGCAAAGTAAGTGCAATATATATGTGTAATTAAGAAATTATTTCCTGAGATCTTCCTTAAAACACGTCTGAATACAGATCTTGAATTTGCATAAATAACTTACGCCTTTCACTTTTTCCTGGTGGAAAACACATAACGTTGCCTCTCGCTTTCTGATTTTCAGACCCTCCCCGGCTCGGGAGGAGGATTTGCCATATTACGCTATTCTTTCCAATTGTAATCAGCCTTAAATCTGAATAAAAGCAGCAAATGGCTGACTGGCACTCAGGGCTTCCCTCCCTCCCCCTGCACCCCATGGAAGCGGCAGCAGCAACAGCATTGAGTCAGACCGGGAAAGACACGACTGCGGCTCTCGCTTTTCATTAGTATTCATGGAGCATCCGACTCCAGAGAGGATTAATAGACTCTGATGCCTAATATCCTGGAGAACAATTAATTTGCCCACAGTTTTGTCATGGTTGAAAGTCAAATGCTGGAACAGATCGATGCACTGAGCTGCAAGTTGAACACTGCAACCTTCTGCTGGAGCTGAATTTTAATTTTCCCATCATCATTTCCCTCCATTCCCAGCACACCAGTTTCCTAATAGATCTAAAAGCCTCTTACCTTCTTCCATCACATGTTGGTCTTCATAACAAAAGTCCATGTTGATTGTTCAAATATTAGAGCCTTGTATGGCTCTCCATTATGGGATTAGAGATGTTCGAGGCCCCTTGTGTTTTGACCTTTTCCTGTCTCGTTTCTCTTTAAAGTGTATGAAAAATGCTAACCTTTTGTAATTAAAATCAAAATAGGATGGAGGAACAAACCTTTTTTTCCTAACAATTATTCAGTATTTAGGTTTCCGTTTCGCTACAAGCGTTTGTGCAGAAATTAAGGCTGGTGTTTATAAAAGCCCAGTCAATAGATGTGTTGGGGACACCTGGCAGCGCCGTGACCGTCCCCTGTACCCTACTGGAACCAGAGCCACTGCCCAGGGCTTGCACCAGCCCAGGAGCTCGATTCCCTCTTCCAACAGGTCATCTGGTGGGTTTGGGCACTCCCATTAAATCCAGGGCACGCAGGGGAAAAAAGAAAATACCGATAAACAGATTTAGATGGGTGTTGTGGGGAAGGTAGGGCAAACACTGGGAAAAAAATAGTGGTTAAAAAAAAAAAAAAAAAGTGCCATAGGTGGGAGTCGAGGCCCAATTCTGCCGATGTACAGGAGCCAAATGTCTGCAGGGGTACCTGCCACGGGACAAACCTTGGTGCGAGGGCGATGGCAGTGGCAGCCCACGCTGCTCTCCTGGCCTTACCTTCCAGGAGCCCGTCGTCTCTGCTGGCAGCTGTTCGGAAAGCTTTGGGCAAAGAGGAGAGGTGATGCAGAGGCATGGCAGAGGTACCGGGAGCGGGGAGGGGGGCCGAAGGCACTGCCCTGCTCGCTCCCGGGGCTGCACCCCGCTTCACCCGCTGGGAATAAAACAGTGTCACCAGTAGCAGACTTAAGGACCAACACAAAATAAATCTGTCATACTGGAAATGGCCTGAGACCCACCAAACTCAGGCTCATACCCACCGCTCACCGCAACCTCGACCGGGAGTTCACAGTAAAAAGCACCTGGGGACCGGACTTCCCGGTCTTGGCTTTTTGCCTTACTGGGAGACATCCGCACCCACCCCCCTCTCACTGGTTTGTGCAAATGGGGCAACTGCTTTTGGCTGAAATCCTGAAGAGTGGGAGGATTTCACAGGGAGCAGACCAGGAAAGTCCCCTGTCCCACCTCCCGTCGGGCTGCGAAGCATCACTGGGCAAACGCCTTCCCTCCATGCTGGGCTGGGAGGGCACGTCCTGGCATCAACCTCCCCCCCACCCCCCCGCCCAGCGCTGCTGGGGAGGCTGCCGAAATATCACATGCTTTTTTTCCAGAAAAAAAAAAAGGGGGGGCTTAATGAGTTAAGGCCAGAACTGCATGAGTCTCTCCTAGCTATTGTGCTGTTCCCTCAGCATTTCTGGGGTCCAGGCTTTTGTGGTTTAATTACAGCCTGTTCCAAATGGTCTTAGCCAACAGATCAATAGATCAGGAGCATTAGAATTGTTAATTTGAATGGCTGATTTGAATTTAAGTGCAACTTCAATTTAATCATTTTTAAAATGAAACAGCGTGTGAGGGCCCTCCTTCTCCTCCTTCTGCACCAGCGAAGCAGCTCCAATGCCCCGTAGGGATCACAAAACCCTCTGACATGCACATTTCCCTTCAGTCAGGAGTTAAGCCCTGTGAGCTGCTGGATCATGACAAAAGTGGAGGTTTTAGCAGCCTTTCCTACGAGCATGGTAATCCCAAATCCAACAGTGATTAACTTGGACTCACAGCTCCACTGCAGAAATTAATTCTAAATCAGGGTCCTGGAGCCTTGTCTCACGCAACACTTTACAATGCTAATTGGCGGCGACTCTACGAGCAGGCATAATCATGTCCCAGTTGTCTCAGCTTTCCCAGTTCATCCAGAAGTTCTGCAGAGTTTGCCCTGCTGCCTGCCCGGAGCACGTCCAGCCTGGCCCCTTCTCCTGGAGCCGCTGGAGACACGGGAAGCACTGGGATTCCTGGACGCCCTCAGCATCAGCTCTCCCAGTTTCTGTCCAGGAGCTGGGCTGGGCTCTGCGCTGGGCACCTCAGGTGCAGGACTGGTGGCACGCCTTAGCTTTTATACATTCATCCTTAACGTGAACAAAACAAAATAGAAGTACATCAAAAAAATTATAAGAGAGTGTCTGGGGTGTAGTTTTTGCAAGTAAAGGTTCATAAAGATATTAGTAAGCAAAAATGAAAAGAAAAGCATTTACCAATCTCTTATAACAACAATAATGGGTTGGGTCCAACGCTCTGCTGACTCTTCATGTGATGCTTTCTGACTGCCACACGTATATCCAGCTTCCATTTTATTCAGCAACCATGAAGCGCCAAGTGGGAGTAATTATTTTTCCATATTTCTGTTAACCAGCGGGACTCACCGCGCCGAGAGATCCGTGGGGTCGGGATCCTTCCAGGTCAGGCAGGAGCAGGGGGAGCTGAGGCGGAGGAAAGCACAAACAGCCACCATCAAAAGGGCAATAACTTCTAAAGGAACACGGATGCTCCGCGTGTCAGCTGCTAAATGCAAGGGAGCAGAGCGGAGCTTGTTCTTTTTGAGTGCATTCATGGGGAATTCTTTCAGTTCACGTCCCTGCCAAACGCGGGACATGAGACTAGACAAACCTTGGTGCAATACAGCCCGGCAGGGTCCGCGCTCCTATTTACGGCTGTGCACCAGTCAGGTCAAAAAAGACGTGTAAGCCGGTATTTTTCCTGAAATGCTCAATAGTTCCTTTAGCCCTGCACACCGAATAAGCCAAAAAGCTTTGTTTTCCTTTTGTCGCACTCAACAATTGCAATGTAGCCGTCCTGTCTAATTGCCATCATTACTGAATCTAGCGTTTGCACTCACAGCCCAAGCACGCGGAAAATGAGGGACGGAAAGGGATTTCACTTCCACCTGTATTTCAGACCTGGTTTAGCCTCGGTACGAGCCGTTTTGTACAGGAGCGTGCAGTTGTTCATCATGACGCCGTTCATATAAAAAGTTTATGCCGCTCCTAAACCCAGGTTTCTGAGTCTTCCCCACAGTCATTTCAGAGTGACAAAATATCCGCAGTAAAAAGCCTAATTTACTTTGCAGTGTGTTCAAGTGGATGCTGAGGGTGTTCAGGAATCCCAGTGCTTTCCATGTCTCCCTTGGTGAATTCACTGCCCTTGGAGTGAACTGTGGACTCGTGGAGCCCGTAATTGGATTTGTGGACTTACGACTACCTGCGACATCACACTACTGACCCTTCTGATACAAAATCCATTCAAAGGCTCATCTCAAATGCTTCTGACCTGGGAAAAACATGTTTAAGAAGGATGCGGGGGTGTTGGTGGATGAGAAGCTCAACATGAGCCAGCAATGTGCGCTGGCAGCCCAGAAACCCCCC